>CM060444.1:192859103-193250961 GCA_030545235.1 Helianthus tuberosus
GAGCCTAATGATCAGGGTGTTAACGTGTCTAGTGAGCTGGTCTAAATTGAAGTCGACTTCTTTAATTTAATAGCTAGAGTTCAAGATCGAGGTTAACTTGTTTAACTTAAAAGAAATCAGAGATCAAGATCACCACGTTTTATATCCAAACCAAGCTCAAGCTTGAGTCTAACTTGATTTTATGTATTAGTTAACTTAATTATTTTGTTTACTCATATATACACGCACACACACACTAGTAGGGTTCTTGCGTAATGCGGCGAGGAACATAGACGCTGATAATCATGTAATCAGTGGCGGATCTTGCCCGTTGAACCTGCCAGGGCCGAAAGACACGGGTACTAAAATTAGCACTACGGCTGAAAAACTTGCCAGGGCCGAACATAGTATATATACAAAATTTCTCAGATGTTGCGAAACAGCCCTTTAGTGATATGTTGTATTTTTGTTATTTTACGTGTGTTACATTATATTTTACAAATAAAACATGTGGATAATAAAAAAACTTACAGTTTGATGTATCATCGTTGATAGGTTTTTTGTAGAAGAACAACAAATTTAAGCATTTAGTCTTTTTGACATTTCCTTGTATTATGAGAATGCAAAACAATAAAGTGTATTATAATTCATATAACCACCTAGTAGCTCTGTACGTTTCAAAGATTATTTTTTGATAAGATTATTTGTATAATAATATAGAACATCGGTAAATGTTTTTATGACGAAGACTGATTGATACCAAATAACAAACATAATTCTGCAACTCTTTGTATTTATTAATTTCATCAAACAAATAACTTTATAATATTCCTTTAATATTTTATTTGTTTAATAAATAACCAGCATGAATAATATCTATTAATACCTCAAGTTAAAAAAAAACAATTATAAGTAAAAAAGTTACTAATAACATAAAAAGAACTTATACATGTTGTTTCAAATACGAAGTTATTCGGTTGGAATTTTGTTCGTAAAAACGAAGATGGGTAAACTTTTAAGTAATATAATATATAAAGTTTGGAAAAATATAATAGTGAACATGCTTTTAAAATAAAAAAACCTCCATATTAATATTTGGAAAAATACATTTTATTTGGTTTATCCGAAAATTTATTAATATGATTCAACATATATTAAACCAAAGATACTCGTATTATATTTATCTTCATATTAATTTTGAAAATATTACCTTTGAGAATTATTTCTTGAAAAACGGAAGATGGGAACATATTTTTAAAATATAATATTTGAAAAAAATACATTTTTTATTTTGAACGTAAACTTTTAAATATATACTTATCATATTATTTAAATTTTCAAATTAAGTAGAGATAAATGAGAATAAATACATTTTAGGAGGGAAAACTCTAATTTTATAATTATCTTTTAATTAATATTAATTATTTATAAAAAAATAGATGGTTTCAATGAATGACAAGTATCCTCTCATTGGTTTTTTTATTATATAGTATAGATTTCTAACCATGTGTTTTCTTTGATCTTGAATAATCAAAGTCTCAAACTGTAATCGACAGCGTTGTAAGTTGTAACGAACAACAAAAGAAAAATCCATATACGTCCATCTATTTATTCAACGAAAGAATACTTCCAAGATTTTATGATTGTTTACCTTTATAATCGAGACTAGCTTCTCTTCAACTTTTTATTGTTATAAATAATCGATACTAGCTTCAACGAGCGAATATATATCACATCCGTTTTATATTCTTTTATTTATTAAATAAACGAACATGTGAAAAATCTAATTTAAAACAAATGAATACCAATAAAAACACTTCATTTTATCATTCATGTTCGAAAAGTTGAAACGTATATAAAAAACCATATTTTGTTTGTTTGGTTTGTTTACATACCAAGGTATGTACAAATTTAAATTTGATATATCTATTTCTAGACGTTTGTGAGATACATACCAAGGTATGTACAAATTTAAATTTGATATATCTATTTGTAGACGTTTGTGAGACGAAAGACAAAGTCAAGGGTCAAAGTCAAAGGCTTGTTGAATTTGCTTCAAGTTCCTTACAACTTGCCTCATGCTTGGTCTTCCGGAGGCTGCTTCCTCCGTGCAATGCAACCCCAACTCCAACAAATCCACCAACACCTTTTCCGGCCCCGACTCCCACATGGCGACCGCAAACGCCTCCTTCATCCGCCCCTCTCGCTGGAGCATCGCCGCCCACGACACAATCGTATAACCATTGTGTTCCGTCGAAAACGACGGATCCAATGCCCGTTTATCCGAAATCAGTTCAAGAAGCATAACACCATAGCTATACACATCGGCCCGGTTGGATACCCGACACGCCAAAGCATATTCGGGAGCCACATATCCAAATGTCCCAGCAACCCCGGTTGTCACATGTGTCTTAAATCCCGGGAGAAGACGTGACAACCCAAAATCTGACAAGTAAGCATTTAAATCATTGTCTAACAAGACATTGCTTGGCTTTACATCTCTGTGAAGGACACGTGGATTGCACTCGTTGTGCAAAAATGCTAGCGCGGCAGCCACGTCGAGTGCAATTTTAATAACTGTTTGCACACCGGTAACACTACTTTTTTTTAAACGGATAAATTCTTCTAGGCTTCCGCCCGGAAGATAATTGTAAACAAGAAACATCTCGGACGGGCTAGCGTAGTAGCCGATTAACGTTATCAGGTTCGGGTGTTCAATCCGTTGTAGACTGCGTATTTCCGCATTAAACTGAGGAACCCCTTGACACATTTCGACTGTCAGCCGCTTCACCGCCACCGTCGTCCCTGGAGATATCTCCGCCCGATAAGTTGACCCGAAACCGCCGCTCCCGATGCAATTTCGTGAAGAGAAATTCCCGGTTGCTTGGATAACCGCGTCAAAAGTCAGTGGTACATCAACCTGGTTAAAAATAACCAGGGGTTCGGTTCCCGAGCTTGGTGGAGACAGGACAGTCTCCACCAATACCACTTGGGAACTGCGCTTCGACTTTCGCATGTAAAAGTAAATGATGATGAGAGCCATTAGTACTAGAAAAATTAGTGATGCAGCTAAAATCAACCCCAGTTGCATTGAACCGAGCCCGTTTTTCTTCCCGTGGCTAGCTGCAGGACCACCGAGCAACCGTCGATGGTGTGGCGGCGATTTGACATGGGCCGAAACCGAAGAGAAGAATAAATATATATGAAACAAAGCAATTAACTGCTTCATTCACGATGTTGGGTACTAGGAAGAAACTGAAAGAGATTTTGTTTTTTGGGTTTGTTTTTGTATATGTTTTATATTGTGTTTTGATTTGTTTAGTTGCTGGTGGTGGAACCCGACGGAGTCAAGGGTGGTAGTCAAAGTCAACAGTATCTTATCTAGTCAACATTGCTAGCCATCGATGGTCATCACGGTAAATAAGTTTGGTAAAATCAGCGGACTTTGGACGTCTGTGGGACCCATGTTCCTTGGCTGAGTAGGCTTCTAGTATTTTGCTTTTTTAAACAATATATATTCTTTACACGCGACGAAACCAGCATAACAGTAGACCACTAGATTTTATATAAAGTCCATGCGTTATGGAGAGTGTGAAGGGACGATAACCCGATAAGCCTGGCAAGGCACGAAGGGGCACTAGGGTGGTAGATTTGAGGGGAGTCGCAAGCGTGAGGGTGGATTTGGTTTAACTTATTTATATTTTTACGAAGTGATTAACGAGTCACGTTAACTCATCAAATTATATATTTAATCTCTTCACACACATGTTCTTTAAGTGTGAAATGTTAAACTCTTCGATCTTCTTCGTTGCACTTTTTTCTTTACACATACTCTAACTAATAACCTAACACTACCTAACCTCTTTATTTCTTCACTTTTTTTATTAATTAATATTGAAACATGAAAAGCAATATAACATACTAAGAAAATCCTTAAATTTCAGAGTTATCATATCATTCATCAAGAGATTTGCAAGTTTATCTAAACTTGTAACAAAAGAAAAATGTTGAAAAAAAAAACCCATCATTTTCTAGTAATTGTATGACAACTAATAATTTACCACTATGACCTTAAAGTTCCATAAAAATAAATTAAGCTAATAATTGCAAAAAAAAGATCATTAATGCCTATCACCAATTCCTTCCTCATGACTTTCAATCGTACACAACTGAAGAAAAAAAAAGCACCTATCATTTTTCTTGAAAGAAGGAAGCCAAAAGTGAACTAATGCCTCGAGAGACGGAACAAGGGGTGCTAAACAGGTCGTGTTCATGGGTTGGCGGGTTCAACAAGAAGTGATTATGAATGTAAACATGATCGGAAGTAGTTACCTAATGGTTTATCCATCCTCTTCTTACAAGTAACCTTAAACGCTTCCTCAACAACGTCTCTGTCAACCAAGTTTTCGCAAATCTTTTTCATCGATTGAAAGTGGGACAAGTTGTATCGCGACAATGCACCACAATGCTTTTGAAATAAGTCGATCTTTGATGAAACAAAAACAATCTCAAGTCAGTAAATACAATTGGAACATAAAAGTAGCTAAACGTTTGTAGGAAGACATACGGTAGATCCATAACATGTTGGGTCATCCACTACAGGTAGCCCGGGCTCTCTAACCGGACTAATGATCGGAATACCAGGTGGTCCAAAAAGAAGCCACTCAATCATTTTAATGTTTGTATCCAAATCCGCCATATATTCCAACGCCGCTTTTATATCCTCTACAGCTTCAATTTTTTTCGATGGTGATGCGTACCAGTACTACACATACACATGTTATAACTTAAAGTACAAAAGTGTGAAAACATCCTAGAGTTTAGTTAGGAAAGAAATAATTAGATTACTTACCCTTCCCATCTGGTATCGTTTGCCACCATGGGTGACTCCAACAAAGATGCTGTTTTTGCGGATTTTGTTTTGGTGGTTTGTACATGTAGAACCACCACCGCTGTCACTGCGATTTGTCAATGTGACCAGTGCGACAAACAAGCGTAGAATACGAGAGCTTGCCATTGAAACCAATAATAGCAACGAAACGTGACCCTGTTTAAGAATAGAGCATTTGGGTAATAAAATCATGAAACTTGTTCAGTTGGGAATTGTTTTTAGGGTATCCATATATTGCATGCCCCCCCCCCCCCCCCCCCCCCCCAATCCTGCGCCCCTGCTTCTTTTCGATACCAAAAGTCGCGTGCTTCTCACATTGGTACTAAAAAGATGAGATAAATCGTGTTTTCAGTACCAAAAGCATGTGCTTTTCACAAGGGTGCCGAAAAGAAGAGAGAAATGATCTCTCAATAGTTAATCCCTTGTAAGACATGGTCAAGGTTTAACCCATACAGGATTTGGGTACCCAAAAACAAAAAAATAAAACTGTGTACAAATTTTGTAAGGATAAATTGAAGAAACACAAAGCAATTCAGAAGTGAAAAACAAACCTGTAGCTTTGCGAATGGATGGTGAAAAACGATAGCAGGGATGAGAGTTATTGGGGCCAATTTATATTATGATAAACTATATATATCCCATACTTAATATATGCAACTATATTCCGTTAGTATTTGATATGATGCAATGATGCATTATGATTGAGGAGTGTTCAAAACTATCCGTATCCGAAAATTCGGTCTGAAATATCCGATATCCGAATCCGAAATATCCGAATTTTTTGCATTTGGATTTGGACAGTGATTTCCGAAATATCCGAAAATTTAATTTTTTATTTTTTTTTCCGGATATCCGAAATATCCGAAAAATATCCAAAAATTTATATTCGGATATCCGAAACTATTTGAAATATCCGGTTCCGAATATGAAAAAATAATAAAAAAATAAAAATTAAATAAAAAGTTGAATTTTCGGATATTCGAAATTTCGGATACGGATTCGGATAGTGAAATCTGGGATCCAAAAATTTCGGATATCCGGTTTTGAACACCCCTAGTTCAATTGCATCACACCATTTTTCTAGTTGTACTTTCCAAATCCATAATATTTTTTTTTGAACGGCTACTTTCTTTAATCACTTGTCGTCTGTAGGACTTGAACTCAATACATTCTCATTCCCAACCTAGGTGTTTTTTAAAGGTTTTGCCTTTGCCAATGGACCACCACCCCATTGGTCCATAATATTTTATTTGATAAACAGAATAATGTTAACCAATTAAGAGATTATCCAAGTTATTAAAAACTTAAATAAGGACTTATTTATCTATGTAGATAATCATATAAATATGTCCACTGGTTACTCTATACTAATATACACATGTTATATGCATTGTTTGTTTGGGTGTGTCTACGTACAAACCTAAAGGGTTTAAGGTTAATATACATATATGGATAATGTCCATTTTTATAGAAAGAAAAATAGTTATTTTTAGACTAGTGTATAGCAAGACCATCTATGGTCTAAGTGTCTAACTAATTAACTATTTACTTTTTATTAAAATCTACATATGAAATCTACAATGCAGGTCAGGTCACCCAGGTATGTATTACGTTTTTTTTATACCAAATACTAACAATTATATTTTTATTAATATTATCTACATCTTAAATGTACATTAGAGGTCCCCCAAGTATGTATTGAGTTTTGTTTGTTGAATGACGAAAACTTTCTTCAGTTTTATATTTTCTAGAACTTTAACTACATAAAAGTAATCAATCCTATTTTCGATACCTTTTAACTTTATATTCGTTTTTGAAACCGTTTTATTTTTCAAACATGATACAAACAAAATTGAATAAATTCTAAAATAATATATCAAATTATCAATCACCTTGAAAGTTGAATGTTATTCAAGAAAAAATTGAATAATTACACTTTTCCCTTACGAAAAACATTGATAACTTTATTTGGTACAATATGGAATTTTAGTTTTTTTTTTCTTCTTCTTTTTGTCGTGAGTTATTGTTGTTCATACATCATGCCAAAACAAATTTATTCTAACAGCATAAATAATTAAAGAAAATAAAGTATACTTTGGACACTAGAGATAAGTAGACTCATCATCTTTTAGCATCTTCCTCAACTTCTCCAAAGAAGCAGAGGCTGCTTCAACTTTCGTCTTCGAATCCGAGGCTTGTTCTAGAATCTTCTTTGAAGCAGAAACTCCTTCTAGAGTCTTCTTCAGACCAGATGCTTCTTCTAGATTCTTGTTCAATCTAGAGATTTTTTTCTGAACTTTGTCCCAAGTAGAGGCATCATCTGCCATCTTTTGCAACCTTTCTGAACGATGTTCTACGACGGTCTGAAATTTAGAAATCATGTCCACAACCTCAGGCAGATAAGTTTTGTTGACACGCGCGTATTCTTTGATCCCTAACTTCTCCACCATTCGCATCTCCGATTCTAGCATCATGGCGTATTCTTTTTCAGACATTGGACTTGAACTACTCGCCATTAGTCGATGATCAATGTGATCTGTTTCTGGAAGAACACGCAAGGCTGTTCATCGTCTGATTCGGCCAGTTTTGAAAAAAAATTATAGGCTGAACACATCTAACTAACTATAGTTTTGGGAAACAGCAAACCACAATTGTGCAATCAATATCTTATCATACAAAAAGGGTTGTGAGGCAGCTTGTTACTCGTTTACATGTCATTTGTTTGTAATCTGTTGTTTTGGTATTTTTATGAGAATTAAAAATTTTATAATATCTTATCACACATTTTCAGAAATTATTTAACATCAATGCAACGTTACATTGAACACTTTGTGTAAAACCACAATTGTGCGTTCAATCTGATAATCTAGTCATATGTTAATTGCAAAACATACTATAAAACAAATGACAGGAACATGAAGGAAGAACAAACCTAATCAGGTTGAAGAAACAAATCGTACGACGTGGCTGATCGAGGGAGATAGCTGGGCTAGGGTTTCTTGGACTGTGAATTATGGTTATTATTGCTTATATATGATTCATCATTTTGTTTTCATTTTTATCTAATAAAGTTATATTTTATTATTAATTAACAACACATACCAAGTGTAATGTAAGGCTATAGGGTGTGGTCATGACTCTTATGACCACCATGACCCTCCATATCAGCGTCATGTCACACACCTCTAATTCATCATTCAAAACCACTAACCTAAGGGTGTGGTTGTGACCCAAACCACTATCCTCTTATTTTAATTTATTTTTGTCTAAAGGAAATATTGGAAAAAGAAAAGGAGGCATGTGATTGCAGTGGTTTAATCTACGCAAACCATGGTGGATGAGACAAGGATGTGGTGTAGTGATCCATTAATGGTCCTACGTGGCGATAGATGACCCAACCCATGCCGCCCACACCCTTGAGCCTAATGATCAGGGTGTTAACGTGTCTAGTGAGCTGGTCTAAATTGAAGTCGACTTCTTTAATTTAATAGCTAGAGTTCAAGATCGAGGTTAACTTGTTTAACTTAAAAGAAATCAGAGATCAAGATCACCACGTTTTATATCCAAACCAAGCTCAAGCTTGAGTCTAACTTGATTTTATGTATTAGTTAACTTAATTATTTTGTTTACTCATATATACACGCACACACACACTAGTAGGGTTCTTGCGTAATGCGGCGAGGAACATAGACGCTGATAATCATGTAATCAGTGGCGGATCTTGCCCGTTGAACCTGCCAGGGCCGAAAGACACGGGTACTAAAATTAGCACTACGGCTGAAAAACTTGCCAGGGCCGAACATAGTATATATACAAAATTTCGATCGAAATTCGAAAAATTAGCACTACAGCCGAAAAACTTGCCAGGGCAGTGGCCCTGCCACTGCTCCACTAAGATCCGCCCATGCACGTAATATGTTATTTGTTTTCATTAAAGTATACTATAGCAATACAATACTCAAATTAAAAAAAATACTCGTTTTCATAGAGTAATTTTTTTATAAAAAATATTAATATATGGAAAAGTTATACTCATTTAATAAAGGGAAAGTTGGTTTAAAAAATCAATAATATGTGTAAAAAAAGTGTATCATATGTTTTAAAAATTATAATTACTTAAAGTCTATAAAATGATATAAAATATTCTTGTTTTCCTTGTAGAGTTAAGTTTCCGTGAAAATAAAATAAACGTACGAAACGTACGAATTGAAAGAAAAGTAAAAAAAGTGGCGGTGGCATTTTGGTAATTATCAGCAACTTCAAAATTACTCTAGTAGAGTAATTTTGAGCTTCTGTAGATTAATTTTGTAAAAGTTCATGTAGAGTAATTTTGGTCGTGTAGGGTAAATATCAAAATTGTAGGGTAATTATCAAAATTACACTACCCCCCCCCCCCCAAAAAAAAAAAAAAACCTAAAAAAACCTAACCCACCCCCCCTCCCCCAAAAACCTAACCCCCCCCCCCCCCCAACTAAAAGCTAAAAACTAAACCATAAAGCTAAACCCCATAACTAAATGCTAACAAAATTACTCTACAAGACATTTTCTAAAATTACTCTACAGAAGTCAAAATTACTCTACTGTAATTTGATAATTACCCTACATTTCTCAAAATTACTCTACAGATGCTCAAAGTTACTCTACAGATGCTCAAAATTACTCTACAAGACAGTTTTTACTTTTTCCTCAGTAATATTGAAGTTGTTGATAATTACCAAAATGACACCGCCACTTTTTGCTTTTTCTCTCAATTCGTACGTTTATTTTGTTTTTATTTGATCCTTTACCTTTCCTTATATGTATATTAAACCAACTTCAATTTATCGTTTAAGGAATAAGCATGATACGTTAAAAAATAGATTTTTAGATTGAACTAGTTAAAATAGACAAACCTCATAGACTAAAATCAAAATTAACTCCTAAACAAAACTTTTATCAAACAAAGCTTTGGTGGATAAAAATCACTTTTTTTTATCGACGGGTGTTTTGCATGCTTTCTTACATCATAAGTAGTAAAAGAGAATAAACATTTATCAGACAAAGTCCTTGGAAAATACTTACTTCTAGCAAGAATTCCAATTTAAATCAGCCAAACAAATTTATTCTTACAAGTAGTAAAAGAGAATAAATATAAGCTATATTTTGGACACTAGAGATAAGTAGACTCATCATCTATTAGCATCTTGCCCAACTTTTCCAAAGAATTAGAGGCTGCTTCAACTTTCTTCTTTAAATCCAAAGCTTGTTCTAGAATCTTCTTCGAAGCGGAGACTTGTTCTAGAGTCTTCTTCAAACTAGACGCTTCTTCGAGATTCTTCTTCAATCTAATGGTCTTTTTCTGAACCTTGTCCCAAGTCGAGGCGTCATCTACCATCTTCTTCAATCTTTGTGAACGACGTTCTACTGCGGTTTGAACTTTAGAAACCATGTCCACAACCTCACACAGTTTAGTTTTGTTGGTACGTGTGTATTCCTTGATCCCTAACTTCTCCACCATCCTCATCTCTGATTCTAGCATCATGGCGTATTCTTTTTCGGACATTAGACATGAACCACCCGCCATTATCTCGTCAAGGTAACACCTACACATGTGTAGATTATGTAAATACTTAATTGTGTACAGGCCACATGCATGCATGCACATATATGGTCTAATCATATGTTATGAAACAAATGACAACAACAAATTAAATGAAGAACAAACCTGAGGTTCAATTCAAGATCGCTAGGCTATGGGTTTCTTGGGTTGATAATTACAGTTTTACTTGCTTATGGTATTGAAATAGCCCAAGCTATTAAATTTAATTAACTAATAATAGGATACTGACTGGGTAAATCTCCCTTTTCCTTAGGCCTGATCTCCATGAAACCCTCATCCTCGTTCATTCAAACTCACTTTAGTAACAAGAGTTACTAAACTAGATAACTAATAAAAATGTATTAGATCCACTAGCATACGATGTATACGAGTGAAGAAGAGAAGGACAAGTTTTTCTCAAGTGCACAACTCCCTCTGATTTTCAAACTGTTATAATTTTTTCATATGTTTATATTTTTTTTAGTAAAATACAATTTCAGTCCCTGGGGTTTACATCCAATCACACTTTCAGTCTTCATTTGAAAAAATCGAACAATCAAGTCCCTGTTGTTGTTGATTGCTCGCAATCAAGTCCCTCCCACTAAGTGACTGTTTGTAATTCAGTGAAAAGACTAAAATACCCCTATAACTTTACTTACGATTTCAGTCACTAAACTTATAATTCATATATTCTCTCCATGTTCAAAACAATTCCTAATCTAGCAACTAAGCACCAATTAACCTTACTTAACCTGCAATATGAACGTATTAAACAGTAGCTCGTAATAACAAATTTAACCAAATTTGAAACATTGACATCTTAAACTTCAAATGGATTTGACTTCGTGAATTTCAAATGGGTTTGACTTCTTGAACTGAATTAGGAAGCTGTAGTTGACCTTTTACTTAGTAAGAACACATGTGTAGTATCTGTTTACTCAATTTCCAAACACCTTACTGCACTTGGTACAACATACTTAGGTTGGTTTGACCTCCATGTTAGTCAAGCATGTTTGGTCTTCAATTTGACCTTTGCTAGTTGCCTCAATTTTGAACATCAAAAGATCTTTGTTTAGTCAAACATGTTTCAACATCAAAACTCAATTATGGTTAAATGCATTGGTTTTGTTCAATCAAGTACATGTTCATTCAAATAAAAGGATATTTGTTGTCAAATACTTGTTCGTTCAAATACATGTACTCAATTAAATGCCTAATGAAATGAACATCCAATACAAGTTCATTCAAATGACTAAAACCTGTCAACATGTTCATCTAACCAATGCACAAACAACTTTCCAAACCAAAACATTCAATGGTCAAAACAACCAGCTTTCCAAATACTAAAACATTCAATTAGCATCATTCATATAAAAATAACATTAAGCAGACTTAAATAAAATCAATCATTCGTTATCATTGATAAAAGACAAAATTGCAGAAAACAACCTTTATGTATACCCCAAATTGCACTTTATACCTTTCACTATGAAATCCGCCAAAAACCAACCTTTACGTTCATGTTTTGTTACACATCACAACCTTTACACCAAACCTAGTCAAAAAAGTCAGTTAAGTTGCCCCATGTGCGATGCATGTGAGGGCATATATGTCTTTTCCTTTGAATAATATATTTAAATAAATAATTAAATCAGATTTTAAAAAACTAATATATATATATACCCCTTATCTTTTTCTCTTGGCTCTCTCTCTCTCTATTCAACAAACCCCCACCACCACCACCAAATTCAACCACCTTCACCACCAAATTCAGCCACCGTCACCACCGAATCCAGCCGGCATGAATCAACGATCGGCTTGAATCAATGATCTCTTCCGCCATCGGCTTGAATCAACGCACGTCGTCTCTCTCTAACTCTATCTCTTCCGCCATCAGCTTGAATAAAAAATCGTCATCGGAAACTTTTGTTTCACCGGTGCTACTATGGCTGCTGGAAAAGGAGGACTGGTCGAGAAGCTGTGGAGGTTTGTACGGACGGTGTATTTTATGGTGGTGATGATGACGTCACTGCTGGTGTTACGGTTTTAAAGAGCATTTGAGGATATACTTGGTTATCAGATCTCTCACTGATAAATTGTAACGGTGAGGGTGCCTTATTTGTTGAGGCTGAATCGGATTCGTGTTTGGATGATTTTGGTGAGTTTACTCCGTCGCCAGAGTTTCGGAGTCTTACTCTGACCGTTGATTATTCTGGTGATAATAGTTCGTATCCTCTGTTTTTCGCACAGGTATTGTTTGGTGTCCTAATTTGATCAGATCTGTTTGCTCTGTTTTTTTAAACCTAATTGTGTTCAGTTATTAACGTATTAGAGATTTAGATTGTGAATTATGAAGTTGGCATTTATGAAGACATTGAGAGTGGTATTTGTTGTCCAATTCTAGCTGGTGGATGATCTGGTCGGAATTTAGAGTTTTTGGGAAGTTGGTGGATGCATATTTGGCAAAACAGAGAGACAAAGATGGAAACCTTTTTTGCATTAATCAGATATGAAGAGATCAAAAACCTTGGCTATGTTGTGCGTGGTCGGAGGTGGTGGAGTTCAGGTGGTAGTGATGGTGTAGGTGGTTATCCGGTAGTGGAGATGGCGTGCGGTGGTGGTTACAGGAGATCATCGATGGGAGGTTGACGGGAATAGTGGTGTTCGGAATTTCAGTTTCAATCTGGTCGAAATTGCAGATGGTTATTATCAAATGTAAACCACCTCCGACCACCAACATTCACCGGTTATCATCAGTTATCGACGGTGCATACTAATGGCACTCTATACTTACTACTCATTGGAATTTCAGTTTCATTAATTGGGGGTAATCTGATATCAGGTTAGTTGAAGGAAATAAATAAAAAGGTTTAAATATAATATTCATTGTAAAAGGGGTCAAAGGAAAAGACATATATGCCCTCATATGCATCGCACATGGGGCAACTTAACTGACTTTTTTTACTAGGTTTGGTGTAAAGGTTGTGATGTGTAACAAAACATGAACGTAAAGGTTGGTTTTGGCGGATTTCATAGTGAAAGGTATAAAATGCAGTTTGGGGTATACATAAAGGTTGTTTTCTGCAATTTTGTCTTGATAAAATGTCATAAGTCATAGAACATTTATACATATCCAAAAGATGGGTTACCGATGATTACTAATCTCACATACCCAAAACTAGACCAACCCAAGTAACCCATTTAAACTGTTGTAACTAACACTCATCAACGACTAAAACCCAAAAATGACCAGACCAAACTAGCCAACAACAACAGTTATAGTTACGCTATTAGATATGCATCATATATGTACAACTAAGGAGCCGGGACCCTTCACATGCGACGTTGGAAATAGAGGTCAACCCGAAAGCCCCTACCGGTCCTCATTAGGATCAGGACCCGGTATTGGATCCTAATGTGTTGTCTTGTGACCTAGACCCTGATTCCGACTAGAATTCAAAGATAAACAAACCAACATTCAGGTTTTATACAAGGCACGATTCACGAAATCAAAGTTCAAATGCAAAATTAAGACAATGTCATACCAATTTACGTGGAATGTGATTAGAATAACAGGTTTCCAAAGCATTGGTTATGGCTAGATTTCAAAAATGAAAACTGTAGTAAACAACTTTATATATATTAAATTTATATTATGCATTTGTAATGACGTTTGATGTACATTTGTTGATTATATAAAATTCAGCTGGGTTATCTTTTCTTTATATGACCCGACCCAAACAGGACAGAAAAAAATTATTTTATAGTGATGGACAAACAACCCCTTGAAATTTCCCCACCCTATGAAAAAAATTCCTAGGTCCGACACTCTGAGTGTTACATATACGATTCATCATTTTTAAGTTATATTTTAGAGTAACTTATGATTTTTTCTATGTGGTTTCGCCAAATTCTTGGTTTTAATGTGTTCTTTTTATTATTTCTTTTTCCTGGGATAGTTTCTTTTTGTTGCCATATCGGCACAAAACTCTTAACGCCATTCGTTTGTACCATTATTATTTTTGTGAATGGACGAAGCTACCATTTGGATGAAATCAGTTCTCTTCCAATTTCTCCTTGTGGCCACAAAATCTGCCTATATACAACTCATGCCTATGCCTCAAGCTGCTTTTACCTCTCGCCTCATGTGCCCCCTGTACATCCATCGCCTCACCTCGTCAAAGCACAGCCACTTGCGTCTGAGGGCGCCCCGCGTTTAGGCGCGCTTTTTTAAAACAAGGTTTGTATAAGTGCAGCATTATGTGGAATCCTGTATATTACAAACACAAGAAAGTTTTTCTTCTATACATTCTTTACATAAAAATAGATTACAATATAAGTTCTACATTATCTTTGCAGTTCTTTATCTATACACTTAATATAATCTGCTATGTACATTGTGCTTCTATGGCTGTACTTTATGATCTTTTGTGCAGATTAAGGAGTTGAAGAAGAAGATTCAATTCTTGTGTGGTCAAAGTCCCAGAAAGAGTTATCTTCTTCCGGTTCTGGAGAGTCCGGATAAGTTTGACCACTTTTTCCCTCAAGAACTGCCTCAAGCTCCTCGATACGAGCTCTGAGTTCTAACTCGATTACTTCATGAAGACGTAACCGCAAATCAAGGGGTGAAACAGTGTAATTCGGAGTGAAATCGGGCTTCCCAGTGCTTTCACTTTTGACCCATTTGTCGTCATGGTCGGATTCCGATTGGCTGTCGAGTTGCCATGTGAGCGTATCTAGGTTCAAGTCTCCTCTAACTATGTCTGCCTCAAAGTCTGAATCATTCTGCAAGATAAAATCAATTCATGTTATACTGACTTGTAACTTTTTTGGGTCGATATGAGGCGACCCCGAATGCTTTTTGTTAGAACATTTTAGTTTTCAATAAATAACATTTTAAGATTATTTAGGAGGCTTCCTTTTTAGCTAATTTTTCTAAGCAAACTTATTTGACCCATTAGAAAAAGAAGGATTAATTTCATATATACCCTTACAAACTTACAAAATTTCGTATATACCCAACCAAAACTAACATATCATATATGCCCTTACAAAATAGTTAAAATATCAAATATACCCAATTTATTAAAAACAATCTAATAACTAATCATTTTACCCTTATTTTTTTTTTTTTTTTTTTGGTAAATCGAAATTTCATTCATACTTGCCAAGTTACATCAAAACAAAAGGTAGCTAGGCAACAAGCTGCGCCGCCACCCCTTTCTGAATTGCAAACCCTAATCTGCCAAAGACAAAACCTCGTCCCCCTGATGCTGAGCAGTTGTTGTGGATGACCCGTTGGACCCTGGTCAGGAATTGGATAGCTTCTGGCGCTAGGGAGCCAAATGTGTCAAAGGCAAAAGGGACAAAAACATGCTGGTTCTCTGCACAAGCTTATTTTTTAACTCAAAATTTTCATATATGCTCGACTTTTAACTTCAGAGTTTTATATAACACATTTTAAGCTTAAATTTATTTTTACCCATTTTTAATTTTTATTTTTTTTCCTTTGTTCCCATAAACAATAGTATTCTTCATATATAATATTTAGGGTGGGGATCAAATAGGAAATTTATTTTGGCTAGGAAGGATAGGAAGTAATTGGATTATGACATGTGGCAAAATTTAAAATAAAGAGAAAGGGTATTTTAGTCAATCGTATCCTTTCTTCTTCCTTCTCCCCAGTAACTTCAAAACCCACCATTTTCAAAACCCACCATCTTCAACATTTTCTTCACTTACTATCTCAATAATCACTACATTATAGTGCAATTTTTGTCACCAATCAATGATTCAAACACCCGATCAACGTGTTCTTCAGTTTTTTTTTGAAGAAAACCCAGTTTAATTTCATACAAAATCTCGTTTTTTCCCGTGATTTTGAAGATAATCACTCGATCCGTTCGATTCGATCGCTGACAAGTGTTTCTATCATTCAAATTTCGTCAATCGTTGAAGAAATCGGCTTTGAACCATGTAAGAAATTCTTTAATTTCATTTTTACGATCTGGGTTTTTGATTTAGTCATTGCGTTTTACGATCTTGGCGGGGGTCCGGGGGCAGCGCCCTTGGTAGCAGGGTCCAAGGGGCGGCAGCCCCTGGCGGGGGTCCAAGGGGCAGAGTCCTTGGCTGGTTCAATGCGTTTTAGAGAGAACACTTTCTTTGGTGTTTTTAGACCATTTCGTTTTAGAACTAAGATATTTTTATGTGTTTTCTGGCCATTGCGTTTTAGAAAAACACATTTTTGAAGTGTTTTTAGTCGTTGCGTTTTAGGAAAAAACACATTTTTTGGTGTTTTCAGTCCATTGCGTTTTAGAGAGAACACTTTCTTTTGTTTTTTTAGGCCATTGCGTTTTAGAAAGGAGACATTTTTAAGTGTTTTCTGGCCATTGCGTTTTATAAATAAGACATTTTTTTGTGTTTTTGGTGCATTGCGTTTTAGGTAAAACACATTTTTATGTGTTTTCAGTCCATTGCGTTTTAGAAAACAGACATTTTAAGTGTTTTCTGGCCATTGCGTTTTAGAAATAAGACATTTCTTTGTGTATTGCGTTTTAGGTAAAACACATTTTTATGTGTTTTCAGTCCATTGCGTTTTAGAAAGTACACTTTCTTTTGTGTTTTTAGGCTATTGCGTTTTAGAAATAAGACATTTCTTTGTGTTTTCTGGCCATTGCGTTTTACAAATAAGACATTTCTTTGTGTTTTTGGTGCATTGCGTTTTACAAAAATGTCATTTTTTAGGTTTTTTTTTCCATTGCGTTTTACGCAACTGGGTTTTCGAAAAAAAATTCGAAAATATAGCAATAGTATACTCGTTTTAAAGATAAAAAACGCTCGTTTTTTTGGTTCAATTTTTATAAAAAAATAATGTCGTATGAAAGAGTTATTAACGTTTAAAAAATTGGGGGGGGGGGGGGGAATTGGAGGAGAGAGAAACTATTGCCTTGGATTGACTAGAATGCCCCTAGACAAACCCACGCGCCTCCTTTTTTTTCCTTCAATTTCACTCATTTAATCTTAACCCTTGATTAAATAAATGGATGGTCAAGATTACTTCCTAGGCTTCCTACCCAAATAAACTTCCTATTATATCATAACCCCTAATATTTAAGCTAAATTAATTAAGCTAGAAATGAGTAAATATAATATTTGAAGTTAAGGGTGATATACAGATTTCAAAGTTTTAAAAAAATAAAGGTAAAATTGTCATTTATTAAAATTTTTTTAGTGAATTTGGTATATATGATATTTCAACTACTTTATAAGGGTATATATGATATTTTGCAAGTTTGTAGGGGTATATATGAAATTGCCCTGAGAGAAAAAATTACCCGATTCGACCCGGTTATGAGTACCTTACCTCCGGTACGCTACACGATCTCTGCATATTTTCTTCCAACCTCTCAAGCTCGGCCTCGAGCTCTGCTTCAATGTCACTTGTTAACTCAAAATTTTTGGCTTCTGGGCTATAGGTCGCAGGCACGTCTGACTTGGTAGCATGCTCGTTTGTGGTATCAAACCCATCTTTCATTTCAAGTTTATTGTGTAAATCTTTAACCATATTCTCAGCTTGTTCCAGTAGCTCATTTAGATGCTCAATTTCCCGCTGATTACTCACAATAGTTGATAGTATGCCGATTGTAACCCCGAGGAACAAAGGAACCATGTCGTCGCCTGTATCAAACTACAATGGTTAATACAGGACTCTGAATCGACTCATTCACAAGTACAAATATTAAAATTGCCATGTGTACTTAGATTTACACTTCTTTTAGAAAGAGTGAAATGCCATTTTCGTCCCTGAGGTTTGGAATCTTGCCATTTTCATCCAGCTCGTTAACTCCAACCATTTTTCTCCGTTAAGTCAGGGGAATTCCATCTTTTTTGTTAACTTACAGGGCAATTCGGTCTTTTTCATAGGTATTCGCTCTTTTTACATAAAGTGAAAAAGACCAAACTGCCCTTTAAGTGAGCAAAAATGACATAAATACCCCTAACTTAACGGAGAAACACGGATGAATTTAACGAACCGGATGAAAAAATGGCAAGATTTCAAACTTTTTGGATCCAGGTGCAGAAAAACAAACCTTTGGATGAAAGTCGCAAAACTGGCCAAACCTAAGGAACGAAAATGGCATTTTACTCTTTTAGAAATTAGTAAGCAATGGTGAACCTTGTGAATGAAGATCTTTTGGTTCAAATCTCTTGACGTGCATGTGTTCTGATCGTCTTGGAAGCTTCACCGATCCAGTTGGTTCAAAGAACTCTGCTTTTGTAGGTGCTTCTTTTTCGTCCATGAACGCAATCGCCTGATCTTTCACATCATCAACTTCGATCATCTGTTTTCTTTGATAATCTCTGCTATTACTATTTACCACTAGCGGCCTTAGGCTCGAGAAAGACTTTATATTTGAGTTCTTGGTTCTGCGTTCATGTAAATGATGCCTAGAAGAGTCAAAGTCAAACCACTCGTATCGTGTGTTAAATTCTTCTGTGTTATCCTCTTCGGCAATAGAAGAAACATCACCATCTAACAAGCAACCTGTTGGTAGCTTCGGCAATGGGAAAACTGAGTTGGGAATTTTATCAAACAGTTGGCATGCGTCCCGCTGCACCCGCGGTGATAGCACAGGTGACGGTTTCGATGAACCGTCTTTCACACCTGTTAAGTTCTGCCAGTGTTTGGCTACATAACCAGCACCGGTAGCTGCTGCAACCACCCAGAATTCCATGTCCTCTGATAGATCCGTTTATTTAAAGGTGACCCGGTTGCGAAGAATTCGTGTCCTGCAAAAGTGAATAAATTTAATAGTTGATTTGATATGTCTTGACAACTGGCGGTGTATATTGTTTAAAAACTTGAAAAGAAAAAAGAAAAATATAAACTTTGATGAGTAAGAGCTTGGTTTGAAAAGGTCTTGTTTATATGGTCATTTTCAATATTTATTTGCAATGTTCCAAACCACATGATGTGGATTGAATTAATGAGGTCCGCATCGATCTTTTTCCATTTCTAGCCACATAACTATATAATAATCTTTGAAACTGACATAATGATATATTTTATCCTTCCAAATCCATGGATAATAATAGGCAAAAGTATGAAGTAGTAAACGAGGAGGTCTGGCCTAACGAGTTAAAGCCCGACTCATGTTGGCCCATTTACAAAAAGGAATATAACCATCAGACTATCAGAGTGTCAGGGGGTTTGGGCCAATGTCCTTTTATTTTGCATATATCTTGATAATCTTTTCGCAAACGTAAACCTCGGAGAATCAAGCCATGGACTAAACCAGTTTGTTTCCTATATTGCTAGAGGCTCGATTGAGGAAACCAATTGTAATCTTAAGGATGCTAGGGCTGTACTCAAGCAACACATTGAGAAATCACAAATGAATCATAAACTTTCCTATCTCTGAATCAATAAGATTTAATAACAGGAAATAAGTTAGTTCAAAGAACATAAGATGAGGTATTATGGAATCTATGTACCTATGTTGTGTGTTTGACACTGACCCTCAAGTCATTACTCCTTAACTACTTCATCTAAACAACGTGCCATAAGTTCTTGAGCCCTAAACTGCAGATTTTAGATGCTAATCATGCAGGCAGCTTCTGTTATTTGTTGTTTCTTTACCAAAAGCCTTCAAGATTAAACCAACACATTTTTTAACTATTACTGTTCTCATTTCAAGCTTAGAGCATTAAAAATCCTAAACCCTTTTAAAGCATACTTGTTCAAGATATCCTTTCACTATTACAGTTCTCATTTCAAGCTTAGAGCATTACGTTTCCTGTTAACGAACCGGATATAACAAACGTTACACTTAACCCCTTTTAATTTACACATTTCCCCCTATACCAATTTGACAAGGCCTTGTCAAGGCAGACACCCAACACAGGCATTACGTCGAGCACCTTGTGTGCATCAGTTACTGCTTCAACTTCACCCTCCATAGTAGCCAGATCAAGCCTCCATGTGTCTAGAATAACCTAACACATATCTACCTCCGCAACAACTTCACCCCACCTAGCAAAAACCCTAACTAGCAAAAACCCTTTCGAGATTTTGTGTATCATTACTGATGTAACATACTAACATAAATTATTAACCAAACTAAGTAAACACTTACTTGGTAACACCACCGTATTTCAAGCATTTCGAAGCTTGTTCATCTGCGTTGGAGAGTGGATTCAAGGTATGGGATTTCTTGATTATCCAAGTGGGGTTTCTGGTTCAGACCGGAATAAAGGGTAAAGTCACCGTCGTGTTGCACAACAAGCAACGGGTAGAAGCAAAGAATCCAGATCTGATAATTGATTGAATAGTAATAAAGATACCGTAGAATAACGAAAGCATAAAGCTGGAATAGCTCAGTTGGTTAGAGCGTGTGGCTGTTAACCACAAGGTCGGAGGTTCAAGCCCTCCTTCTAGCGGTTTTTTTTTTGTTATTTTTTTGGGCTATTTAGTCTCCACTAAGTGGGCTACCTCCATATTGGCAACAAAAGGTTAGTTAATGGGCTAAATGAATCAGACGGGAGAGAAATACAATAGTTAACTTTTTTTTGGACGGCACAATAGTTTACTATAAATGAGTCGAGACAACTTACATTAGGGTGAACGGAGTTGACAGCTCGCAAGCATGCGAGTTCGTCCAAGTTCAAGGGGGTAACGTCCCCAACCTTCATGGGTTTGCAATCTACATTGGGGAACTCGGTGTGGGTTGGAGAGGAACGAGGGAGTATAGGGTGTTTTGTTGACTTTTGTGATGTGGGCCCAACCCCTCAAACCAATCACATGTCAGTCAAATTGGTTGACTTTTGTGATATGTGTGGTTTCAGTGGGTAAGATTATGTTGGCTTGTATTGTGGGTTTTTTTGAGTTGAAAGGGGTTATCACCTCTTCCACCCTTAGGAGTTAGTTACACTTCAAACGGGTTGAATGAGTTGAGACGGATCAAAAGTTATCCAAAGCGTATTCAACTTCCATCTTGTTTAATTTATTAAGTTGTACCCTATATTACAATAATAAATTGAATCTGATACATAACACAAGATAACCTGGCAAGAAAATATATTTGTTAGAATAAGAACTATTGTATAATTAGATGTATTGATGGTTTGTAGTACAATGGAACCTAAATCAAATGCATTTTAATACATAGTAACAAGAAAACATGGAATTTGATGGATAAATGAGTTAGTTGTACTCCTAGAAATACATGTTGTCTAGACATGCCACGTTTAGTGATGATAAATGCTTTGTTAAGTTGTACCACATGACAATAATTCAAGCCGGTAGATGCTTATATAAATTTGTACTCCAGGACCTACCAATGCATGATGTCTAGATGTGTTTCATTGTACTATATCTATATATTACACTAAGATTGTAATTAGATGCCCAATTGAGTGGCAAACTAGAGCATAGCAATGCATGGTTTGAGCATCCTTAATATGGATGTTTTTAGGTAAAAATAGTAAGCTAGAGCTTGGAAGATAATGGGAGTGATGTGTACGAGAGAGGAGAGATGGATGATTGTACAAGTAGAGGGTCAAACAAGTTATGTGAGTGTCCATGGGTTTATAGCCTAGTAGTATCTTGTGGTGGAATAAGACTTTGAGACCAATAGGTCATGAGTTCGATTCACACAATGGGGTTTTTCTATATTTATTGGGTTTCCCTCTGACTTGGTGTATAGGCATTATACCTAGTTGAGATGGATATGATCGGGTGGTTCTGCTGGTGGCATGATGATACTCCAGTGGTCCGTCAGTGATTCAAATTTGCCGTTAAAAAAAAACAAGTTATGTGAGTGAATATGAACTATGTAAACGTTTAACCATATATAGAGGTTCTAGTAGATAGAGAGCGCGCTAGCGACTACGAAGAATCATTGAAAAGACTATGAGGATTATCTTTTCTATATACGAATGTGGGTTGGGTTGGATCTTGGAATAAGTCCAAACGTTGAGCCAATGAGGTAGTGGTGGAGTGGTTGGGGAAAGACTTGGTGTTCCTTGTGACCCAGGTTCGACTTCCACTCTCCTCACTATTTTCTGCGGCATCCAGGTGAAGGGAGAATACGGGTGGCGCCGGTTCGTCTTGGATGGGAGGCGAGATTTTACCGATTATTCCACTGTTGTGTCTTCGGGCGGGTGGAGGTCGGGTTTCCGCGCATCTGGGAGAGTCAAGGGGCTGGCGGCGGTCGAGTAGTCGACCTTGGCCACAGCACCCGGTGTCACGGTGGTTAGCACGTTGTTCCTTGCCATTCAAAAAAAGTGCAAAGAACTTGATCAGGGATATCATTTTGTATGACTTTTAGGGCTGTAAACGAACCGAACGAACACGAACAAGGCCTTGTTCGTGTTCGTTCGTTAAGGAAATAAATATGTTCACGAACGGTTTATGAACACTTACCGAACGAGATTTTATGTTCATGTTCGTTCATTAAGGAAACAAGCGTGTTCGCGAACGGTTCACGAACACAAATAAATTTGGCGAACGCGACGACTGATAAAGATAGATGGCCCAGAGAGTAGCACTCGAACTTGAATCTCATATTGTGAAACGAAGGTCGATTATATTCGTGGATGTAAATAATGAGAAATGAAAGGGAAATAATGCATAAACAAGGTGAAATTTAGTTTCCTAGTTTAATTGTTAGGGAAATAAAATAAATAAAAGTTTAATAACATAAAAAGTACAAACAAAATATAAGAAACTACAAAGATCTTCAATTAAAACACAAACATACAAACATAAACGAACGCAAATCAACGAATGTTCACGAACACGTTTATGAACACCTTACCAAACGTTCACGAACACAATCGAACGAACGAGACCTCTGTTCATGTTCGTTCATTTAACTTATCGAACGAAATTTCTTATTCATGTCCGTTCGTTTATTAAACGAACGAACATAAACGAACTTCCCGCCAAACGGTTCACGAACTGTTCGCTGAACGTTCAGTTCGTTTACAGCCCTAATGACTTTCATATTTATAAACACTTTATTTTGGGGGAAAAACATGACATGTAACAAACGACCTAATAATTAGAGGAACACGTGCATTTGTTTGTCATATGCGTAAACATTCAATCAATTCAGTTAATAACGCCTAACGGTTCCCATAACAAATATATTAATGAGTATTTAAAAATGTTAATATAAAATAACAACATTATATAGTTTTAAGTATAAGTTGAGTTAAATGCCTGGATAGTTCTTGTGGTTTGCCTTTTTCCATCATTAGTCCCTACATTTCTAAAATTACAGTTATAGTCTTAAACTTTTCAATTTTCGTTCTCAAATGGTCTCTGGGCCTAACATCAGTTAGTTTTCTAAGTTAAGATGGTGTGAAATGACAAAAATACCCTTTCCTTAAAACATTAAAAGAAATATATTATTTATTTATTTAATCCAATGGGGCCCACCATCCTTATCTTCATCAACCCAACCCACCCCACCCCATCCACTTCATCTTCCCCACTCTTCACCATCGCCACCACCATCATCCACCTTTCACCACCTTCGTTCCCGGATAGTCCCTGGGCCTAACATCAGTTAGTTTTCTCAGTTAAGATAGTGTGAAATGACAAAAATACCCTTTCCTTAATACATTAAAAGAAATATATTATTTATTTATTTAATCAAGTGGGGCCCACCATCCTTATCTTCATCAACCCACCCCACCCCATCCACTTCATCTTCCCCACTCTTCACCATCACCACCACCATCATCCACCTTTCACCACCATACCACCACCACTTGATTAAATAAATAAATAAAATATTTACATTTACCGGATCCAGCACTGAACGTTGACAAGTGTTACCAATTGCGGAAATTAGCAACCGAAGAACAGTTTGAATAGTTTAGATGCAACCTAACTAACAACCCGTTTGTTAGATATTTTAGTGTAATCGGGGATAGACTTGGTAATCAAAGAGAATAATAATACACATCAAGCAAGTTAGGAGGTGCGGGAGTGTACGCTTGTTTGAGTTATTATAATTCGAAGTGTACGGGCGGAGCCCATACTCTACGGGGGTTCCAAGGGGCGGCAGCCCTTGGCGGGGTCCAAGGGGCAGAACCCCTGGCTGGGGTCGAGCTGCATTAGAAAATTTTTATTTTCTGGAATTTGTCACATTTTCGAAATGATAAAAAATAGCAGTGTCAATTTTTGTCTGAAAATAGAGATAACTGCCATTAGGCAGTTACATCCCAAAAACCCAAATTTCGTAGACAGTTTTGGTTGCATTCTTCCTGGTTAATACAATTTTCACAAACAAACATACACCGGTTATTTTTCTCGAAAATCAGAGTTGTATCCGATTGAATTATTCGGGTGAACCACCAAAATAATTTGATCTGAGAGTGACATCACACCTCTCTGATCATCCGGCAATCTGAAAATTCCCCAACACTGTTTGTTTATAACAAACTCCCAGGGACCACATGTGAAAAGCCTGCTGACATCAGCGTTGACTAATCTCGAGTTTGGGTCCTGGACAAGCCAAACATCCCCAAAACCCCAAAGTGTTTCAAGAGAATTGCTAGTCTTAGAAGTGACTACTCTGGAATGGATGTGAAGTATATGGCACCTCAAGGGAACAAATACACACCACTCCAAGAATCGTGGATTACCTTCAAACACGATAGTCATTTTCAATCTTAAAAGCAAGCTCCTTATCAACCAATCGATATATTTCATGCGGGAAAGATTCAATATTATTCGCCTTCAGCTGCCTTTCTCTTATATCACTCGCAGCTAATCCAACAATCATCTGAACATCTCTATCAAACATAACAAAAGATACACTACCAGTCTCATCTTGCACCTGGACTTGCAGCTTGAACTTGAAATATATGTAAATGCCTAAATAAGGTCCCAAATTATATTGAAATATCAGTCTTAAACTGTTATTTATATAAATAAAATGTTAAATAATCATCATTGCTTAATTTGTGGTAATGGGTGTACATTCACTACCACATTTGGGATAAACCAAACGAGTCGCAGGCATTAGAAGAATTTCTTCAGAAATATTTCCAACATTCTGTAAATAGTCAATTTTAGATTTGACCTTCTTGAAACACTTACTGCACGAAGGATAAAACCAACCATACTCTTCTTGCACAATCTTTATCGTCGCAACCACAACACAAGACATTTCCTGTAAAACCAATGTATCCACATTTAATCTATAGTTTGATAAACTAAACAAATAACCAAACTATATAAAAAGCTGTGAAACCTTTTATAACTCACTAATCTCATCAGCATGTTTCTTCACACTCTCTGTTACGAATTCTTTATGCAATGGAAAAACAGTCTGAGACAAAAGTATTGTTTGAGAAGTAGAACCACTCCCCTGTCCTTGTTCAGTATAAGACTATTCGATTCAACAAATGATTAGAGTTAGTATACAGTTTAACATGAAACAAAGTATTTGACTTCAAAAATAAATACAGTGCAAATTATGTTGACAAATTACATCTTCGTTAGCTGATTAACTTCGTCGATTTCTTCATTCAGAAACAGTCGAGTTGCAAACTTATCACTTTGAGCTGAAAATTGATCTACATACAAAAGTATATAAGTATTTACTCAACCTGTTATTATATTGCCAGAAATAAAGAGTATAGTTATGATTTGCAGAAAGTAACAAAAATTACCTTTCCATTCCTTACACTTTCCATGCTGTATAACAGCCATCACATGCTCATGAGCTATGGTTTTAGAGATGAAGTCGTTAAACTGCATAGCATAATCATTCCACACAGTACATCGCAAAACCGTACCCCTACATGAAAACAATATTCTTATGACCATAAACTAAACACTAATTTATGACTTTTTTTTTACAATCTATAAAATCAAAACTAAATTGAATGAATAACAACATAAAATCAAAGGAAATTCATGACCATATATTAAAGTAGTAAATGAGCCACAAAATATTCACTTGAAGAATAAATTGTTGATCTCATGTGTTATCATGATTCCACATTAGATACAAACACTATGAATCTCATTTATTACCATTACCATGATTCCACATTAAATACCAACATTCTTCATCTCATTTATTAACATCATTCCACATTAAATACAAACAATCATTTGTACATGACTGAACATGTAAATGACCATTTACTCCAAGTATTGAATATCGAAATTTACCTTCTTAGTTTCTTTAGGAGGTCGGCCAAAGAATTCAAGATCTCCACACCAAACCACAGATCCAGCAACATCTTTATGATCACATTATACAGCAGAGTAAGTAAAAATTTTTAATTTTATATAGAGAAGACATGATTACAAAAATATACACTACCTGTCATACCCCAACCGATGGCGGAAACATCAGAGTGAGACGGAATAGATTGTATTTGTGACAAGTATTTAAATAATAAATTTCATTCCATTTCTAAAGAGTCAATTACAAGGATTTGGAACAAATACAACAACATGAATAATACGATACAATAAGAGTACAAAATTTTAAGTGTGTATCTAAGCATCCTACTAGATTCCATGCATCACCAACATCATCGTTAAACCTGCAACAAGTTTTAAAAGCGTAGTTCAATACAAAAGGTATTGGCGAGTATACAAGTTTGGTGCGTAGTACATAAGTATAAAAATGATAAGAAACAATCCACATGGCAAACCTAGTTATCAAGATTAAGGTATTAAACTGGCATGCGATTTACCAGTCAACCATCTGTTTACGCAAGTATGAATGAATAAACCTAACATGACCTATCGTTCACGGGTGGTGCGTTACTCCTATAGCGCTATACTTGTTAAGTGGAGGCTCGTACGAAGCTAATGACAAGTTCATCACATAAGAATCACCCATAAAACACGAATCAAGCATAACAAATAGTAAGCATGTATTGGATTGTTTGTGTCGCAACCCCTGACCCCTGCTGTTGGATCGTTTGTGTGACCCTAAAAAGTCAATCTGAGTAGTTCATCATCAAATACAAAGGCGGAATCAATGTAAATGACGTCAACACAGCTTGTTCCTTTCTAATCTTTATCTATTACTGATTTCCTGAGCTTTTACAAGTTCAAATGACAGACGGACAACACCTCGGCTCAGAGAACATGACCTAATTCCGCTCCAAATGAACTCAGCACACACATATATATGGTGATCAGATTTCGCTTGAACTGGTCTGTGTCACTTTCAAGCGGAATCACCCACTTTTACATATAAAATCCTAATTTCTAACCCTGTTGTGTGCTCGTTTATCCTATCTAGACATAAGACTCGATTAAGACGAAGTTAACAGACACTAGATGCACCAACAGACTCCCCCTTGGATGTTAACGAAGTCTTCGGCGTCGAGTCTTTAGTCTTTGTCTCTTTCCAAATTGTCTTGACATTGTAAAAGCTTCCTTCAATTCTTCTCTTCTATCAACAGCTAGCATGAATCACAGAATCTGAATCTTTAACACCTTCAAACTCCCCCTTGAATGTAGATCCAGGAACTGCATCTGACTTTTAAGTCTTCAGACTCCCCCTATCAGTAGGATGGAATTTTGCTTAACTGTTTTCTCAAATTCATACATGTTACCTGCACAATCTCTACCTAAATATAAGATATATGGCAATAACAGTTTTAATCCAAACTTACCATTCACCTTCAATTTGATGATCTTATCAGAATTAAAAATCCACTTAAGTATTCAGGTCCAAATTAATGACCCTGATTACTCAATTTGTCTACCAAGTCCAACTTAATGACCTTGGTTGATCGGAGATAAATCACACTGACATTTTGTACAAATAAGTTCAAACAATTTTCTGAAATTTACAAGTTTCAAATTATTGAACTTGTTTTTGACTTTTCAACAAACATATTTTATCAAGATAAGCTCTCCTCATCCTCCAAACCAGAAACTTCCTGCATCTGCTTCAATTCGAATCTGAAGATCAGCTTTCTACTTTGATTTGTCGGAAAATAAAGCAGAAATGAAAAAATCTTTTTGGATTTTTTATGAAGTTTCTAAACTAGAAAGCTAGGACAGAAATAAAATGCAGAAATAGAATGCAATGAAAGTAAACTATATACAAACATATTTTTGGTGAATGTGTTAGGGAATCATATCAGCTATTCGACAAGTCACAAGTACCGTTAAGCTTTAATTTCATACTCAGAATTAAACAATTCACTTAGATTGTCGATATACTGATCCACTTAAATTCTCACACAATTTTCAATTTGTCCAGGATACGGATTAAGTGTTTTAAGACTTAAACTTATTTATGTGTCCCACCTCTTGAATATACTCCCATATCCAGATCCCAATATTCAGTCTTACAGGTGAGTATACCACAGATGATATCTGTAAGGGGTTAAATGCGAGACCGAGAGAGCTCAGGTCAGAACTTCCGTTCAACAGAGAGATGACGGTTCGACTTTAGTGTGTCCCCTTTAGAGGATCTTTTTTACAACAGCATTGATTAGCAATTTTATTGTCTCATCATTTTATGCTGAGGGCGGCGCTATATTTCAAGCAAGCGGTAAAGTATTCTCCGGGGATTAGGCCATTGCTTTCGCATTATCAGAAGTCCCGGGATAATACCCCAGATATCACTGAGTATAAAGACCTAGTATCTCAGAAAGAGGGATCCTTCAAACAAGATTTCAGGGGTTACCTATATATCCAAGTAGTGTTCCCCACGAAATAAGCAAGTAAGGATTTTAGGTTTATATCCCGAACAAACCTACTAAATGTGCAAAACCTATCGGCACATCATCAGCGAGACTGTTTAATTACTTTTTAGACTTTTCATATCTTTAGCATACCGTAACTGTCAAGCCGATGTACTATCATTTTCCCTTTTTACACAAGCTCTTTTCTGGTTTTCTATTGTTTTTGTATTTTGAAAATATCTCATGTTTTTTGTAATTTTGAAATTTTTACTGTTTTTGTATTTTCTGAAAATATTACCCTATACTCTCCCCCTAAATACCAAAACAAGTAAAAAATCGACAAACCATTGCAGATTGCTTCTCAACATCATCTACAATGTCTCCTTCATCAACGCCAAGAATCTCCTCCAACACCGATAAAAGCTTCATACCATTCAATTTTAGCAAATATTGAAAACGAGTTTTATCAAATGCTTTGGTATGTAAATCAGCTTTTTGATCGTCAGTGTGGATTTTCTCAATTCGTATCAACTTCTTCTCGAAACAATCGCGAATGAAGTGATGACGAATTTCAATGTGTTTCGTTTTAGCGTGATGAACAGGATTTTTAGTAATGTTAATCGCTGCCTCATTATCAACAAAGATAGGGGTGTTAAGAAATTGCAAACCGTAGTCGCGCATCTGTTGCTGGATCCACAAGATCTGAGAGCAGCAACTGCTAGCAGACACATACTCCGCTTCACATGTGGATAAAGCCACAGAGGTCTGCTTTTTGCATTGCCAGGTGACCAATCGTGATCCGAAGAACTGGCACCCCGCTGTTGTTGATTTAGCGTTAACTTTGCAGCATCCTAAATCGGAATCGGAATACCCTTCGAGCGTAAAATCGCTTTCTCTTGGATACCACAACCCCAATGAAGGAGTTCCTTTCAGATAGCGTAATATCCGTTTCACAATCACCATATGCGAAGCTTTCGGGTTAGATTGAAATCTTGCTGCGAGGCACGTTGGGTACATGATATCGGGTCTTGAAGCAGTCAAGTACATCAGCGATCCGATCATGGAACGATACAATGTTTCATCCACCTTCTCTTCGGTGAGATCAGGGTTTATCCCATGATTCGTCGCTAATGGGGTGGAAGCTGGAGTAGAACTTGACATCCCAAATTTCTATAAGATATCATGAACATACTTCGTTTGATGTATGAAAATTCCCTTAGGCAGTTGATCAACCTGAAGTCCTAAAAAGAATTTCATCTCACCCATCGATGACATTTCGAATTTCTGCTTCATAACTTGTTCAAAATCTTTGCACAGATTCTCATTTGTTGACCCAAATATGATGTCGTCTACGTATATTTGAACGATCAGAAGATGTCCGTCGACCTCTTTGGTGAAGAGAGTGGCATCCACTTTTCCACGAATGAAGCTGTTGGCTAGCAGGTGTTGAGACAATGTCTCGTACCAAGCTCTCGGGGCCTGGTGTAAACCATACAGCGCTTTGTCTAGCAAGTAGACCTTGTCTTTGTGGATTGGATCGGTGAAGCCCGGTGGCTGTCCGACATATACCTCCTCTTTTACCTTCCCGTAGAGAAACGCCGATTTTACATCTAGCTGATAAAATTTGAAATTTTTCCAAGATGCAAATGCCAGGAAGATTCTGATTGCTTCTAGTCGAGCCACTTGTAACACCCCGTGTTTTCACAAGTCAAGTCAAAGTAAAGGTCTGAGTCAACGACCGATTTCGCGCAACTTGACTTGTAGAAATTTCTTTATTTGATACGTATTATGTGGAGTAAGTGTTGTTAATGACTACAATTGATGAGTATTAATCGTATTTCAAGCGACCTACGACTATGATCTATAGGAAGTAACAATGTGATAAAGTTAACTAATCACTAATCAAGCTATGCTAATCGAATCGACATCGAATCGCAACTCGAACTATGTATTTTACTTGTTGCTTATACGTGTGTGTGTGCCTTACGTGTTACCTGTGCATGTTTATTTATATTGTGTTGTGTTAATCAAGCAAACTCAATCGAAACTCAAAATCTAACTCGAATGTAATCGAACTCGAACTCGAATCACGATCGAACTAGGATAGATAGTGGAAAATAGATTACGCAAGGTACAAAGTAGTTGGGACTAAAAGTAATTTGACTAGGAAACCCTATCGAATCGCTCACAATCGGAACCGAAACGTCAAAGATCGTAGCACCAAACACACCACCCAGGCGCCAATCCGCACGGACAGGCCATCCGCACGGACTACCATCCGCACGGATAGCCGCCTGGGGAAGTGTTAAGTGCATCCGGCCAGGATTGCTATCCGCACGGATGACCATCCGGGTGATGTGCAATCCGCACGGATGACACTTTCCTCTTATGGCATCCTATAAATACACGGGTCACTCTCCAAACTTTCCACTTTTGGCAAGTGACGACCGACCAGCACGCTCTCTTCACTTTCTCTTCGATTTCTCTCAATCCAGGTAAGATCTCGCCAGAAATCTTGTACTTTCTTGATCTATAGGCACTTCTACACCTTTCTATCTTTTAAACATTAACTTTTAACCGTGAAATCATCAAGATTTGAGGTATTCTAGGATGATGTCATCATGAAGTTCCCATGAACTTCAAGTCTGACCTCATTCCACCAAGAATAACTCGGATCTGAACGGTTTCCACAAGATTTCACAAACAACTTCGCATAAATCTGAACTTTTCAAAGAATAAAAGAGTTGAAAGGAATAAACACAAGTTTTCTCCTTCTTTTACACTCAAAAATGATAAGAATCGGATCAGTTCTAGCCTTCTACTCGATGTTAGTGAGGCACTAGTCCTAAATCCGGATTCTACCCGCGAGACACCTGATTTCGGGTTAGACCAGAATGACCGTCCTGAGCCGCCGACCGGCCAAGCTGGGGTGATCCCTGGCCGGCTTAGTCATGCGGATAAGAATGCAATTCCGATTGGTCGACACGTAATCAAAACATCTCGATAGAACGACAAAAGCGACCAAGAGTAGACGAATGGAACGACCCGAACGAGATGTTGTCCGGACAGACTGATGTCCGCACGGACAGGCTATCCGGACGAGTTGCCATCCGGACGGACTACACTTGGGACCCATATTCAAACAAGGTTTGAGTATCGACGAATGAATAATCCGCACGGACGACCCTCTAAATGGATTACTTTTCGGATCATGAGATACTAAGACCTTAAACAATTTCCAACATGTTCATCCGCACGGACTACCAATCCGTACGGATTGTCATTGTTCGCACGGACTACCATCCGGACGGATTTCACCAATTTCAACAAGTGACTCACCATTAAAGTCGTTGTCCGCACGGACTACCAATTCGCACGGATTGTCGTCCGCTCGACCGACTTGAAGGGTAAGAGAACTTCAAGGTTTTCAAATACTACAACAAAAACTTCAAAAGTCAGGCCATCATACACAAACACATCTCACTCATAGGAAGAAACAATCCACTCGAATAGTCACCCGCCCGGACAAACTGTCCGCACGGACGACTAACCGGATGGATTGCTATTCACACGGATTGCTGTCCGCACGGATGACCATCCGGACGATCAGCTATCCTACCCACTCTCACCCCGTATTGTTTTACGCGCCACTTATCACTACGCTATCGAATCTATTCAGGCTAACCGTACTCGCTAAGTGCTCCCTTTAATCCATTAATCACTGTGAGTATACTCGATCCCTTTTTGCTTTAAGCACTCTTGGGTGTTACATACGTTACGAATATTCAAACTACAACTATCACACTACTCAAACTATTTGAACGCTAACCGATAATGCATGTTATACGTGGCTTATGAATGCTTGTCTGTTATGTTTACACATAGAATGCTGTCTACCTGCCTTAGCAACGATAGTACTATAGTTTGGACTCAGCACCCGTTCACACGGGGGTTGTTAAGGATCTTTTACTTGCATGGGTTACAGTGGTAATCATGTATTGCGAACTGCCTCGGGCAGTCAACCCGCAGTCATTGGTATCGATGGATCTATGTCGATAACTAACGTGCTTCATTTCACTATGTGTACGTGCTGGTTATGCGTAAACGAATTCGAACTCTATATGCTATTATTAAACTTGTATGCTCACCTTTACATTTTATGTATTGACTTTATTTTAACGTATGTGACAGGTGCTTAGGATGCATATGTGGTAGGAATTTGAAGCTAGAATAAAGCTTTAGAGCCCAACAAATAGTTGTCTATGGATCACGAATTAGGGGTCTCTAGAAGCAGATAAACAATTGCTGTCTATTTAAATCTGAGTTGTCGAAACAGAATATTTGTCTTGACGTTTGTCTGTAATAATTATTTGACTGTTTGAGATACGATATGGGACGTATTATTTAAATTGAATAGTTTTGATAATTGTTGTGGAAACTTCTGGACAATCTGTTTCGCTCAGTGCCATGCCCCGATGATTCCGCCATCGGTTGGGGTGTGACAGATTGGTATCAGAGCCATAACTATAGGGAATTAGGCAAGACTCGACCTAGTCCGGGTCGAAGTATTAGATACCTAGACTATAGTTAAGAACCAACAGACCAACTCGAACACGTCCAATAGGAATTTCGTACGTACTTATTCCTCACTATCTTTGCTTATACTACCCTATCACCACATTCGAATTTTCAACTATGAGTGGGCGATAAGGTCGAGAATAGGTGTGAAAACCGCAAATTCTCGACTAAAGTTGCTTACTTAACTCGCATTTTAACTACAAATAAGGAGAATTATGCCAAATCAGGAGTGAAATCTGTATTTTGATGAATAATCTCCTCGATTGTACAGGGACGAAGTTGTTAAGCCAGGGGTGAAACCCTAACCTTGACGACTTGTTCCGCTTTTATACAAAAACTCTCACCAAAGTCTCGATGGACTCCAACGACTTGAAGTCACGATATGACTAACGGGATGTGTGCCAAACGCCCAAGAATCAAGGCGAAGGCATAGTCCTAAAGGTTAAAATGTGCACAACAAGTCTCTGTGAATAGTCGAATCACTTTGGTTAGTCAAAGTCTACTAGCCGCGGACAATCTATTTCTCGAACTTTATGTGTTTCGATTTTGAGCCCGCAACTGCTAACTTTGATGATTCGTTGATTTTATGTGTTTTGTGTGTTATTTGTTAGTTTTTTTGAGAGATCACTGGTTTCGATCTAACGCCTTTTTCCGCTACTCACACGACACACTACACATCGTTAACAAATCGCTAAGACTAAGAACGACCTTATGATATACGATAATACTATGCTACTCGACATGCTAAAATGCGAACGCTATTCTCGAACAATCGCAGACTTGAACAATAGGTTTCTGTTTCCTAACTGCCTCTAGTGATTAAATGCGTATGTGCTTTGGTGTTTCTGTGCTCTACGTGCTTATGAGATTATGTGCCCTACGTGGTTATGTGTCTATGTGTTTACATGAATATGCGTGTTACTGAGCTTTAGTAGTAGTAGTGGACGTGTGAGGTGAGATTCGAATACATGTGTTGAGTTCCGTGGCGATGTCTATTGCAGACAATGTCGTCTGGATCCCGTCACGCACTTTCTTGTCAGGAAAAGAGGGACAAACGTCTTGCTTCCATCATCGCTAAGAGTGTAGCAAAGGCCGTGAGTGATGCTTACGAGAATGCCAGCAAGTCATCTGAGGAGTCGAGGACCGAAGGTCCTAAAGCTGCCACAAGACCCTTCAGTTTCAAACAATTCAAGTCGTGTGGGCCAAAAGAATTCACTGGCGAAGGAGGCCCTACTGCACTATTTCACTGGTTTGATTCCATTGAGGTCACTCTGCGACAGAGTGGTTGCCCTGATGACCTTCGAACTCTGAATGCTACCGGCGTTTTCCAGTCCCGAGCACTAGACTGGTGGACGGCCGAGAGGAACAAGCGAGGGAACGATGCAGCCTACGGTTTGTCATGGGACGAGCTCAAGGAAGTCATGCTGGAGGAATTATGCCCTCCTCACGAACGTCAAAAACTAGAAGATGAATTTTGGCACATACAATAAAAGGATGGTGACAATGCTGCTCTCACCGCTCGTTTCAAACAGCTCAGCATTATCTGTCCCGATCAAGTCAAGACTCCCGACATGACCATCAAGAAGTACATCCGAGCCCTGCCCGACTGCGTTGCTGATTTCGTGCAAGCGGCTAAGACTACGACGATCGAGGAAACTTATCTGTTGGCCGCTGAAATCAATGACAAAAGGGTTAAGGCTGGTGTTTGGGATAAGACTTCGAAGCATCTGCATCAAGCTACCGCTACCGCACCCACTGCTGAACCCACTTCATCAAGCAACAACAGAAAGAACAAGAGAAAGAACAGCTCCAGCAACAAAAATTGTGCGATCACTGCTGCGCCAATTCAAGCTGTACCTGCCCAACAGCATCAAGTAGCGGCGCCTATTACCAATGCACCGCCTGCTAAGCGTGCATACACTGGGCCACATCCGCTCTGCCCTACTTGCACCAACCACCACCGGACTGCTATTCAATGCCGCTTCTGTGCTCATTGCAATGTATACGGCCACTTTACTGCCAACTACCGTATTCATCAAGCTCCTGCCAATCAAGCTCTACTCACTGCCCCACAGGGTCAACAAGCTCCTCCGGCACCCGCAGTCAAAGCCAGAGCCTGCTTCGCGTGTGGCGACCCGAACCATTTCGCCAACGTGTGCCCAAACAGGGTCGTGAAACAAGAGCCTCAGTAACAGCAGCCGCAACAGCAACCACAACAACAACAGCAGCAACAACAGGCCGCACGTGCCAGAACTTTCAACCTCAACATGCGTCAAGCCCAGGCTGACAACAACGTGGTCAATGGTACATTCCTTGTGAATGGTATTTATGCTTCATGTTTGTTTGATACTGGGGCGGATAATTGCTTTGTGTCGTTCGAATTTGAGAAACTCCTTAGTCGTAAACGCTCCAAACTCTCCTCAACCTTCGATGTTGAAGTCACTACAGGAAGAACCGTCACTGTCAATTCTGTTCTTCGTGATTGTACTCTTGAGCTCAACAATCACATCTTTTCAATCGATCTTATCGCAATGCAACTCGGAAGTTTTGATGTCATAGTAGGCATGGACTTTCTTCGAGAAAACCATGCTGAAGTTGTATGCTTCGACAAGATGATTCGATTTTCGCTCACAAATGGTGATTTATTATGTGTATATGGCGATACTACTTCAAAGGGGCTCAAGCTTATGTCATGTCTGCAAGCTAGCAAGTATCTCCACAAGGAATACAAAGCTTTCTTGGCTAACATCGTAGTAGCGGAGAAGGAAAAGAAAGAGAAGAAGGAAGTGAAAGACGTTCCAGTGGTTCGAGAGTTTCCTAATGTTTTTCCAGAGGATCTTCCCGGACTACCGCCAAGTCGTGATATCGACTTTCATATTGACCTCATTCCTGGAGCCAACCCTATCGCCAAAGCTCCTTATCGACTTGCGTCGTCTGAAATGCGCGAACTCTCAACCCAACTCCAGGAATTACTTGAGAAAGGCTTCATTCGCCCGAGCACCTCTCCTTGGGGCGCGCCAGTCCTTTTCGTCAAAAAGAAGGACGGATCGTTTATGATGTGCATCGACTATCGGGAATTGAATAAGCTAACTATCAAAAACCGCTACCCTCTACCTCGAATCGACGATTTGTTTGATCAATTACAAGGCGCTACGTGTTTCTCAAAGATCGATCTACGTTCAGGATATCATCAGCTACGTGTTCAAGAGGAGGATATACCCAAAACCGCATTCCGCACCAGATACGGTCATTACGAATTAGTTGTCATGCCTTTTGGTCTAACCAACGCACCAGCGGTTTTTATGGATCTGATGAATCGCGTGTGTAAACCGTATCTCGACCGTTTCGTCATTGTATTCATCGACGATGTCTTGATCTATTCCAAATCGAAAACCGAACACGCGCAACATCTACGTTTGGTTCTCGAGTTACTCCAGGGGAATCAACTCTATGCCAAGTTCTCCAAGTGTGAATTTTGGTTGGAGAAAGTTCAGTTTCTGGGTCACATCGTAAATAGTCAAGGCATTCACGTCGACCCTGCAAAGATTGAAGCTGTCAAGAGCTGGGTTACGCCTAAGAACCCGTCCGAAGTCCGCTCTTTTCTCGGGCTAGCGGGCTATTATCGACGATTTATCGAAGGATTCTCGAAGATTGCTGTACCACTTACCTCTCTTACACATAAAGACAAGCCTTTTGTTTGGGGAACTAAACAAGAGTCTGCCTTTCGAACCCTCAAACACATGCTTTGCAATGCTCCTGTTCTCACATTGCCCGACAGAAACAATGATTTCATTGTCTACTGTGATGCTTCCAACCTCGGTCTCGGTTGTGTTCTCATGCAACGGGACAAGGTCATAGCATACGCATCTCGTCAGCTCAAAATCCACGAGAAGAACTATACAACCCATGATCTCGAGCTAGGCGCGGTTGTTTTTGCATTAAAGATTTGGCGACACTACCTGTATGGTACCAAGTGTACGATCTTCACCGATCATAGGAGCCTACAACATATCTTTAATCAGAAGGAACTTAATATGCGTCAACGCCGATGGGTAGAACTTCTCAACGATTACGACAGTGAGATTCGTTATCACCCAGGCAAGGCAAATGTTGTTGCCGACGCACTTAGCAGACGGAGCTATCTGCTTAGCACTCGTAATGTTCAAGCCCAACATGATCTCGAAACCCTCATCCGCGACGCTCAGCATGCATGTTTTAACGAACGCACCCTGAAGAAAGAAAGGATCTACCACGATGGAGCCCAACTTGTGAGCAAATCAAATGGGATATTCCACTTCTTAGACCGAATTTGGATTCCCAAGCGAACCAATTTGCGACAAATTCTGATGGACGAAGCCCATAAATCTAGGTATTCTATTCACCCCGGTGCCGACAAAATGTACCAGGACCTTCGTTATAAGTACTGGTGGCCAGGTATGAAAAGGGATATCGCTCTCTACGTCGGAAAATGCCTAACTTGTGCTAGAATCAAGGCTGAACGTCAACGACCCTCTGGCTTGCTCGAACAACCACCAATTCCCATGTGGAAGTGGGAGAGCATAGCTATGGATTTCGTAACCAAGCTACCACCCACGTCATCAGGTCACGACAGCATTTGGGTTGTAGTCGACCGTTTGACCAAATCAGCTCACTTTCTGCCCATACGAGAAGACTACAAGGTAGAACGATTAGCCCGAATCTACACCGACGAGATCATTTGTAATCATGGGACGCCTCGTGACATCATTTCTGATCGTGATGCTCGGTTTACTTCGTGATTGTGGGAAACGTTTCAAACGGCACTAGGTACAACGCTTAATCTAAGTACCGCATTCCACCCTCAAACCGACGGTCAGACCGAAAGAACGATTCGTACTCTTGAAGACATGCTCCGTTCGTGTGTTCTAGACTTCGGTGGTAATTGGGATAAACACCTGCCGATAGTCGAATTCTCGTATAACAATAGCTACCAGTCTAGCATCCAAATGGCACCTTTCGAGGCATTATACGGAAGAAGATGTTGATCGCCTATTGTGTGGCACGAGATTGGTCACTCGCAGCTAACCGGTCCGGAGCTACTACAAGAAACGACCGACAAAATTTTCCAAATTCGAGACAACCTAGCGAAAGCTCGGGATCGACAGAAAGTTTACGCCGATAAAAAGCGCAAGCCCCGTGAATTTGGCGTTGGTGACCACGTACTCCTAAAGGTGTCACCTTGGAAGGGTGTGGTCAGATTCGGCAAGAAAGGGAAACTCGCTCCTCGATATGTTGGACCTTTTAAGATTCTGGAAAGGATCGGAAAAGTCGCCTACAGACTCGAATTACCGGAGGAACTTAGTAATGTCCACCCGACTTTCCACGTGTCAAACCTCCGAAAGTGCATAGCCGACCAAGATTTACATGTCTCTCTAGACGATCTACAAGTGAACGAAACATTACACTTCGTGGAAAAGCCTGTCGAAATCATGGATCGCCAAACCAAGCGACTCTGACGCTCGCGCATTCCTATTGTGAAAGTCCGATGGGAAGGCAAACGGGGCGCAGAGTTCTCTTGGGAACTCGAAAGCGACATGAAGGCTAAGTACCCGTAGTTGTTTAAAGAGTGAAGCTAGAGAGAGAAAGTAGTGCTTTGTATGATTTCTTATCAATCTATAGAATCACCGATTATAATATGTTCTTGGGTGTTTGGTCACGTTCGTGTACAATTTCCGCAACCGTTTCGGAATCAAAACCGGTCCAAAGAGAAAGTTCTCAAACGTGATTCACGGCGTTGTACAGCTTTCAGCTTAATTTCGGGACGAAATTCCCTAAACGAGGGGAGGCTGTAACACCCCGTGTTTTCACAAGTCAAGTCAAAGTAAAGGTCTGAGTCAACGACCGATTTCGCGCAACTTGACTTGTAGAAATTTCTTTATTTGATACGTATTATGTGGAGTAAGTGTTGTTAATGACTATAATCGATGAGTATTAATCGTATTTCAAGTGACCTACGACTGTGATCTATAGGAAGTAACAATGCGATAAAGTTAACTAATCACTAATCAAGCTATGCTAATCGAATCGACATCGAATCGAAACTCGAACTATGTATTTTACTTGTTGCTTATACGTGTGTGTGTGTGCCTTACGTGTTACCTGTGCATGTTTATTTATATTGTGTTGTGTTAATCAAGCGAACTCAATCGAAACTCGAAATCTAACTCGAATGTAATCGAACTCGAACTCGAATCACGATCGAACTACGATAGATAGTGGAAAATAGATTACGCAAGGTACAAAGTAGTTGGGACTAAAAGTAATTTGACTAGGAAACCCTATCGAATCGCTCGCGATCGGAACCGAAACGTCAAAGATCGTAGCACCAAACACACCACCCAGGCGCCAATCCGTACGGACTACCATCCGCACGGATAGCCGCCTGGGGAAGTGTTAAGTGCATCCGGCCAGGATTGCTATCCGCACGGATGACCATCCGGGTGATGTGCAATCCGCACGGATGACACTTTCCTCTTATGGCATCCTATAAATACACGGGTCACTCTCCAAACTTTCCACTTTTGGCAAGTGACGACCGACCAGCACGCTCTCTTCACTTTCTCTTCGATTTCTCTCAATCCAGGTAAGATCTCGCCAGAAATCTTGTACTTTCTTGATCTATAGGCACTTCTACACCTTTCTATCTTTTAAACATTAACTTTTAACCGTGAAATCATCAAGATTTGAGGTATTCTAGGATGACGTCATCATGAAGTTCCCATGAACTTCAAGTCTGACCTCATTCCACCAAGAATAACTCGGATCTGAACGGTTTCCACAAGATTTCACAAACAACTTCGCATAAATCTGAACTTTTCAAAGAATAAAAGAGTTGAAAGGAATAAACACAAGTTTTCTCCTTCTTTTACACTCAAAAACGATAAGAATCGGATCAGTTCTAGCCTTCTACTCGATGTTAGTGAGGCACTAGTCCTAAATCCGGATTCTACCCGCGAGACACCTGATTTCGGGTTAGACCAGAATGACCGTCCTGAGCCGCCGACCGGCCAAGCTGGGGTGATCCCTGGCCGGCTTAGTCATGCGGATAAGAATGCAATTCCGATTGGTCGACACGTAATCAAAACATCTCGATAGAACGACAAAAGCGACCAAGAGTAGACGAACGGAACGACCCGAACGAGATGCTGTCCGGACGGACTGATGTCCGCACGGACAGGCTATCCGGACGAGTTGCCATCCGGACGGACTACACTTGGGACCCATATTCAAACAAGGTTTGAGTATCGACGAATGAATAATCCGCACGGACGACCCTCTGAATGGATTACTCTTCGGATCATGAGATACTAAGACCTTAAACAATTTCCAACATGTTCATCCGCACGGACTACCATCCGGACGGATTTCACCAATTTCAACAAGTGACTCACCATTAAAGTCGTCGTCCGCTCGACCGACTTGAAGGGTAAGAGAACTTCAAGGTTTTCAAATACTACAACAAAAACTTCAAAAGTCAGGCCATCATACACAAACACATCTCACTCATAGGAAGAAACAATCCACTCGAATAGTCACCCGCCCGGACAAACTGTCCGCACGGATGACTAACCGGACGGATTGCTATTCACACGGATTGCTGTCCGCACGGATGACCATCCGGACGATCAGCTATCCTACCCACTCTCACCCCGTATTATTTTACGCGCCACTTATCACTACGCTATCGAATCTATTCAGGCTAACCGTACTCGCTAAGCGCTCCCTTCAATCCATTAATCACTGTGAGTATACTTGATCCCTTTTTGCTTTAAGCACTCTTGGGTGTTATATACGTTACGAATATTCAAACTACAACTATCACACTACTCAAACTATTTGAACGCTAACCGATAATGCATGTTATACGTGGCTTATGAATGCTTGTCTGTTATGTTTACACATGGAATGCTGTCTACCTGCCTTAGCAACGATAGTACTATAGTTTGGACTCAGCACCCGTTCACACGAGGGTTGTTAAGGATCTTTTACTTGCATGGGTTACAGTGGTAATCATGTATTGCGAACTGCCTCGGGCAGTCAACCCGTAGTCATTGGTATCGATGTATCTATGTCGATAACTAATGTGCTTCATTTCACTATGTGTACGTGCTGGTTATGCGTAAACAAATTCGAACTCTATATGCTATTATTAAACTTGTATGCTCAACTTTATATTTTATGTATTGACTTTATTTTAACGTATGTGACAGGTGCTTAGGATGCATATGTGGTAGGAATTTGAAGCTAGAATAAAGATTTAGAGCCCAATAAATAGTTGTCTGTGGATCACGAATTAGGGGTCTCTAGAAGCAGATAAACAATTGCTGTCTATTTAAATCTGAGTTGTCGGAACAGAATATTTGTCTTGACGTTTGTCTGTAATAATTATTTGACTGTTTGAGATACGGTATGGGACGTATTATTTAAATTGAATAGTTTTGATAATTGTTGTGGAAACTTCTAGACAATCTGTTTCGCTCAGTGCCATGCCCCGATGATTCCGCCATCGGTTGGGGTGTGACACCACTGGAGCATACACTTCGGTGAAATCTATACCCTCCTGCTGACTGAAACCCTGGACAACGAGTCGAGCTTTGTTACGAATAATAACCCCTCTATCGTCTCTCTTACACTTGAACACCCACTTGGTGTTTATCTTCCTCTGACCATCAGGAAAGTCTACTAACTTCCACACTCCCAACTTCTCAAACTGACTCAACTCTTCTTGCATAGCATTGACCGAAGAATCTTCAATTAGCGCCTCTTTATATGTTCGCGGTTCGATCTGCGAAATAAAACAACTAAGTGAAAACTCAGTTTGTAAAGGAGCTACTGTAGAATAAAAACATGTAAGTCCTTGGTCAATTTGACGTCTAGTGCGAACGCCTGATTGTAATTCTCCAATGATCAACTCTTCTGGATGGTACGAAAGAATTCTCGGCTTCACCTCGCCTGGAACATCTACCACGCCTTTCAGATTAGTAATATTCTGATATGTACCTTGTTCACTGACTGGGTTTATTTGACTTGAAATCTGGATTTGCTCCCCCTCAGAATCTGAATCACCATGATCAAATACAGGCATATTATCAGATTCTTGATTATTATTGACTGTCGTCTGATTATCAGGAGCAACTTCATTGTGTTGAATATCATCATGTTCTCCAGCATTGCTAGGACCTGCTTCATCATCATTTGAAGTTTGTCGCGGTCGTCTTGAATACTCAGCTGGGAACCTTTCCTGCGAAGACTCATACTCTCTCAAAATATCCAACTCGTCAAAGAAATATTCTTCTTCTTCCTTTTCTTCTTCCATGTCAAACGAATCCCACAAAGTGTCATAATGAAAATGCCATGAATCTCCAGGATTCTGCGGTGGCATTGTGTAACCTTGGCATTCAACATGTTGTGCTTCGATGATCTGCTTCAAGCTTGGAACAAAGACTCGTTTCTGAGGACTTGAGTATCCCACAAATATTCCTTCAATGCTCTTTGCACCAAATTTTCCAAAAGGCTCTAGAACAGTACAGGGAGACCCAAGCGGTTCTAAATAATTCAGATTCGGTTTGCGGTTATTGATCAGCTCGAAACATGTCTTGTTGAATTTCTTGACAGTGAGAACCCGGTTGAGCGTATAGCATGCGGCGGATACAGCTTCTGCCCAAAAGTTGACAGGTAGTTTGGAATCAGCAAGCATCGTCCTGGCCGTTTCAATTAGCGTCCTGTTATTTCTTTCAGCGAACCCATTCTGCTGCGGAGTGTAAGGAGCACTAAATTCATGCAATATACCTCTTTCATCACAATATTCTTCCATCTTTCTGTTCTTGAACTCAGTACCGTTATCGCTTCTGATTCTTTTGATACGCCTTTGGTACAGGTTTTCAATTTTTCTGAACAACACCATCAATCTATCAAACGTCTCATCTTTCGACTTCAGAAACGAAACCCATGAAAACCTCGAAAAGTCATCTGTGACTACTAAACAGTAGTAATCACCAGTTATGCTTTTGACATTTACTGGACCAAACAAATCCATATGAAGTCTCTCTAAAGGTCTCGAAATTGAGTTTTCTTTCTTCCCGGGGTGAGATTTCTTCTTTTGCTTGCCTTTGATGCAGCTAATGCACTCCCCTTCCAGATGAAAACCTTTCACATGAACACCTGTTACTAAATCATTGTGCACCAAGTGATTCATTTTTCTAAGATGTATATGACCCATCTTTCGGTGCCCCAATTATGATTCCTTCTCTGTTGCTCTTGACACAAAACAATGAGCCTGACCCGTGGTTGTAGTAGCTACACTCATGTCCAACACGTACAGATCATTCACTCTAGGTGCCCTCATGATAATCCATTCTTCAGGGATAACAAATCCTGGTTTTAAGATCAAACATTCTTTGTTTGTAAAGTGCGTTGTATACATGCGATCACAAATCTGAGAAATACTCAGAAGATTATTCTCAAGCTCGGCGATGTAGTTAACTCTTTCAAACGTTACAATGCCATTGGACAATGTTCCTTCACCAATTATTCTACCTCCTTGATTTCCCGCAAAACCTACATAACCTCCATTAAACCCACGAACATCATACGGTAGGGTCTTCTTCCCTGTCATGTGCTGAGAAGCTCCACTATCCATAATCCAACATGAAACAAATCTTGGAAGCTCCTGCACATTTCAAAAACACTTAGTGAGATTTTGATGCCACCCAAGCCTCTTTGGACTCAGGTAACTTGACATTAAGGTGAGTTTTTGCAATGTAAAGTGGCGGAAAGTTTTTATCATTCATCTTTAAGCTCTCTTGTAACACCTCGAAAAATTCGTGTTAAATAAAATAATGACACGTGTCATGTAAGACAACAAGCGTTGTAAAATCGGATTTATTAAAAATGTTTGACAGGATTTAAAAGTGTCGTCATGTTAACTTTTGCACCTCTGAACGACCTCGTCATAAATCCCAAGACTCAAATCATATTAAAAACATCTAGTATATGTTCAAGTTCAGTGAATTATAGCAATGAATGATTCATAATTTAATTGGTGGACTCCTACGAAGAAATTCCTACGGTAACCCTTAGTTTTCGGTACTTTTATAAAGGATCCAAGCAAACAAATTCATAATGGTAGGGTATGTTACTGTATAAGGCACTTCTTGGAAGTCCCTAGATGATAAAACAAGGCCCCAAAGTCGGATTATGAGGTTTCCCTTTCGGAACACCAAAGAACAAAAAGTTTTGGCTGTTGAGGGGAGGCTTGCGCACCGCTAGAAGACCCTTACGGTGCGCAAGCAAGGTGCCAGCGACAGAAAAATTGCTGATCTACTGTTACGCGCATGAAACTGATTTTTAACGGTTTTCCTCATATCACCTGACCTCTAAACAACCCCTAAACACTAGGGACACCTGTGGGAATGTTGTGGGCAGTAGTAGACTAAGTTGTCAACACCTTGTGGTGCCTTAGTTCACTATATAAGGCTTCTATGTGCAACACTTGATCATTCATCCATCAAACAATCTTCTGATCAATTGTGGAGCACAAGAGCACTCTCCAGGCCTTCCTAATCAACCATTAGACTCTTGTAAGTTTGCTAATCCCTCTTTAATAATGTTTAGCTTAGTTATTTAGCTAAAAGTCAAACCATCGTAATTACGGTTTGACTTCGAGATTAGTCAATAATGGCTCAGTCATATCTCGAATTAAAAGTAATTATAAGTTGGTAATTATGTGGGTAATAAACCCTCAAAAGGGTTCCCCCTGATTACCACTCTAAACAGGTCAAAAGTCGGGTCAAACTTACTAAGAAAAAGTCAACAGGATAGTTAAAATACAATTTATGCATAATTAGCAATGTAGATCATATACAACCTGTTTGATCATTGTTATAACTTAGTAATAAGTGTAAGAACATGTCCAAACATGTTCAAACCGACAGTTTCCTGTAAATACCCGGTTCGGAACCGAAAGTCACATAGTTTGACTTTTCCTTTGACTTTCAGTTCTGACCCGTTTAGGCATGTTTTAGAAATGCCTTAGAGCTTTATTTGGACCAGGTTACATGCTAGTATAACCCTCTGTGATTATACACCTCGGATCATTAGTTATCCAATTAATATGCATGATTCCGTTAATTGCTCATATGTTGACCATTATGCCCCTATTACCTTAAAACGTGATTTTTGGAAATGTAAAATAGTAGAAACTTTAAAAACTGATATATAAACTTGTATGCAAAGTTTGACATCAGTTTGAATTGTAGATTAAGAGTTATGCTCATTATCGTAAATTTAAAGCTTTATGTTAATAAAACGGCGTAATTAGCGTATAGCCTAGTTAAGCCTACTTTTTGATATCAAATCTTTTACCCACTGATGTAATATATTATTTTGGGATTTTTAAGGATTTTTAATTAATTTTAGGCTGAGCATAACTCATAGTCGTAGGCTTAATACGGTAATTGTCGGTTTTGCCCTAACGGGCCATAAAATGAGTTTTACATATCTAAACGAATCCAAACCTTTTGCTACTAATCACATATGATAAATAAATTATTTTAAGCCTTCTGGAAATATAAAAATATCAGATTTAAGTATCAAACCGTAAATGGCCTTTAATCGCCTAATTAAGCGTTTTTAGCGCATAGTATGCACTAGAACTATTTTAAACATACTAAGGTTGATACCTACTGATATTTGAGGTAAATTATGATATTTTAACAGTAAGCAAAAGTTGATAAACTCAGACTTCAGTTTTGAGCTTTTCGGCTTATGTGAAATTACCAAAATACCCCTACGGGGCATAGTTTGGTTATAACTGATAAATTTCACATATACACTTTATCCTACTGATATGACTTAGCAAATTATGTATTTTTTGCTGATTACATCAGACCTGCAACTCAGGTTGCTACTTAAACTCTTTTATAAACTTTTAAATGACCAAACTACCCCTACGAGGCCTAGTTTGTGTTTAAACACGTTTCGGGCATAATGAAACACATCTTAGTGATGTCACAACATATTTGAGGCATAATTAACTTAGGAAACCTGTATATAGCTCTCATGAATACCCGTCACGCTTATTACGCGTACGGTTCGGTTTATGTAACAAGTTTACATAAATTAGCCGAAACGGGTCAAACCTTAACGGTTTTATCTCAAAATCCAGAATGTGGATAATAAACCCGTATTAAACAAGTCTTCAAACTTGTCGGGTCTAAATCACATTCTATCAGGTCTTCGCTTAATCGTGCGTACGAACCATATCTTTGAAACTAGCCGGTCTAAGCTTAAGCTTAATTAAAGACCCGTTAGGATTCTAATAGGTTATTATAAAACCTTCGTTCCAGATTAGGAGGACCAGTAAAAGCTACGTGCAATTTGCTTATTGTGAATTATACTTTGCTCAGGTAAATACTTTTAACTTATTTTCCCTATACGGGCTTGGGTTACGGTATATAGCATACCGCCTGATCGGGCATCAAATTCTCCACCATTGAGTGGGTAATTGAATAAATTTGATCGGCCCGTTTAAACAGTCTTGTTACTTAAAGCCTTTGGGGGGTTAATGACCATGTCCCGGATATCCATGGCATCATTCGAAGTAATGGCCACGACTTAAGCGCGGGGTGTAGGCGTACACCTGTCAGCGCACAAAAGAATAAATGTGGTGTGTCTATTGATCTTTAACCCGGACAAGATCCGGGCTACTGAACGCACAAGGAACATGTAATTCGTTCACAAGATTATAATATTAAATAATTCTCCCAAGTTAAAAAAAAATGTTTATGCCAAGTGCATCCAAACCAAATTTTCAATCATTTTCCAAAATGAGTCAGTTGAATGTATTTACCAGTGTAAACTGACGTATTTTCCCAAAAAGATTAAATGCAGGTACTAAGCGAAATTGGCTGGGATTTCTCCTTAGCATCATTAGAATTCTCGCAAGCTTAAGATGCCTGAAGTCAGTTGAACCATTAATACTATTTTTATTTTCGATCTGACTGTGGATAAACTTCCGAATATTGTGACATTGATATTACCATATTAAATTCGGTTGTATCATATTTTTTTAAATTTGCTTCCGCTGTGCATATTGATTATTGTGTTGTTTGACTATTATGTTGCCAACCACGTCACGATACTCCCCACCGGGCCCACCGGTGACACGTGGAAATCGGGGTGTGACAGGTTGGTATCAGAGCCAACATTGAGTGAATTAAACACTAGCCTTTTGTGTTTAATCTCAATAACACAATTGCACATATCTGAACCTTCGAGTCTAGACATATAACATAGGACAAATTCTACCTTGTTTGGTTTTTGTTTTGCCCTTTAATTTTATACATTTTGTTGTTATCTCATATTATAATGACAGGATTTGAAAATGCCGCCAAGATTCTTCAGGAGAAGGGGAAGAGGCAAGGGGCCAGTCACCGCCCCCAACGATAATGAAGCTGGACCCTCGGATGTTCGAGCTCCGTCTACCACGGAGAGCGATGATCCACGCCAAAACCGAAGGAACCTATTTGAGCCGGCCAGACGATCGGTATCTCACAGCTCTACCCCTCCGGTCCAAAACCCTTATGGGCCGCAACCGAACTACGAGCCGAACAACCCTCAGCCTTCCTTCATACCATTACAACGATCCCTGTCTCATCATTCTTTCGGGGATCCTACACCAGTTTTCAGGGGCCGGTTTAACCCGGCCAATTACATTCAAGAACCCGTGGGTTTTAACCCACTAGGGCCAGACGATCACTTCTCTGGCGATCACGCGGACGACATGGACGAGGACACTGACCCCGTCGAACCTGCAGGTGGCACTCCAAACCACCCGATCGAGATCTCCGACGGATTCTCCTTCCACGGATCACCCTACGGTGGTCCAGACAGCTTCCAAGCCATGTTCACTCGGCACGAGTGGTACTATACACCTTCTCACCACTCGTCGCCTCAGCAGCAGCAGCCGCAACAACAACAGGATCCCTCTGTGGATTCCAGATTCGTGGCAGTCATGCCACCGCCTCCACCGCCGCAAGTGCAGCCGGCACCTCCGCAACCGCCAAGGCGAAGGAGAACCGGTGCGCGCATGTCGTCACGAGCAGGGGACTTCCATTTTAGTTCCCCACGTCAGTCCAGTGGCAGCCACTATCCGCCACATCAGGAGGACCCACAAATGGGTGGACCCTCCAACCCAGCTGTACCACAGCCACCGCCAATGGGTTTTGACAACCCAATTCCGGCATATACGGGTTCCATGGCGTATAACCCGTTTGAACCGCCGACTCACCACAACTATGGTTACGCGGAGGCCGACCCTTACATGGTAGCGACGAACTACAACACCCAAGGACCCTATGGGGATCCATGGGGAGTAGGTTACCCGACTCAGGGATACCCGATACCTCCTAGACCCATTATCCGGACGCAATCGCAGCCGCCACGGTTTTCTCCCCCAGAAAGGGAGGAAATCCTACAAAGGTTGGATGAAGTAGAGCGAGGCTTCCACCGTGACCGTAGGGAGAGACAGACCTTCTTCCAAGGATTGGCAAGCTTGATCAAAGGGAAGAACAAGAAGGATCATTGAATCCTTCCAATTGTTGGTGAGCCCCTGCGTGGGCCTGTATTTGCTGTATTTGTTTAAGCCCCTGCGTGGGTATGTATGTGTGTTTGTTTGACCCCTGTGTGGGTCTATTTTCCGTTAACCCCTACGAGGGTATGTTTTTTGTGTAAGTCCCTGCGTGGACTATTATATTATTAAGCCCCTGCGTGGGTATGTGTGTTATTAAGCCCCTGCGAGGGTAAGTATGTATTTAAACCCCTGCGTGGGTAAATTTGTTATTTGAAAAGACCCGTTTAGGGCAGCATGTAATATTATAATAAATTAATGGAATGTTTGTTTTATAAATTTCATGTTTGCCATTATGTGTATATATAAATTATAATTGAAATAAATAAATTAAAATCATTCCTTTTTGAAATAATCTGCCTATGTAATTATTAATTAAAAATCTTAAAGTGTGAAACCTAGCCTTCGGGTCATCATAAGACCAGGCCAAGATGGTAAGACCTGTTCAAAAGATTCAAATCTAAGTTAACATCTGGAAACATGTTAACACTCCTGGCAGACGTGATTCGTTAAAATCACACGTCATTTTATATGTATAAGGATTCTTTAGAAGAATCCTAACCCAATTTAATGATCCCTGGATCATTGGATAAATCATCAATTAAGATGATCATATTTTTACCATACGTGGTAATATAGTGCCTACGGGCCCTGCTCATTTCCATATGAGCCAAAAGACAGTGGTAGCAATGACTCCCTGTCAGATAAAGGTAATGAACTAGGTTCAAACCTTCATGCGTTGATTCTCTGAAATCATAGCTTATAATTTATAAACGTCCTTGTGACTAGGCCTATTGTGCCAGTATACCTTAATATTTTGATTCTCTGAAATCATAGATTAAATTAAAAGTGTCCATGTGACTAGGCCTTTTGTGCCACAGATAAAACTGTTATTGTTTTATAATTAGGATAAATTATTATAGAAATCCTAAATAAATATGATTAATAAATTAACCAAATATGGTCTCTGTTTACCATGGTTAATGAATTTCCCTAAGGGGCAATTCCATAATAAACTCCCAAATAAACTATTGTCCTTGTTTTCTGCAACAGTCAATTAAAATGGCTAACTCGGACGAGAGTAATAGTCATCCAGCGGAGGTTAATAATGACGCCCGAATTAATCTAATGGGTGCGGAATTGAAAGCGATCATAGACGGCGCTGTTACGCAGGCTTTGGAAAGGCAGTACGAAGAGTACAGTGGGACTCGTAGTTGGACCCTATCTACTCAGCCTTCAAAGCCACCGTCCAAGAAGGACGAACCGAAGAAAGATGATGATCGACACTCCTCAAACCACAGTGTCCCATCTCAACGGATCATACTGAATAAAGGACCTCTTGCTAAGGGTTGCTCCTATAAATATTTTGTCTCATGTAAACCCCGGGATTTCACTGGGGAGAAAGGAGCTGTGGATTGTATGACATGGTTGGACGAGATGGATACAGTTGTGGACATCAGCGGATGCGCTGAAAAGGATGTGGTCAAGTTCGTGTCGCAATCTTTCAAAGGCGAGGCTCTAGCCTGGTGGAGATCACTGATCCAAGCCACTGGGAAAATCCCCTTGTACAACATGTCGTGGGATCAATTTGTTGCCCTTATTAGGGAAAATTACTGCCCTCAGCATGAGGTGGAGAAGATAGAGTCTGATTTTCTATCATTGGTGATGACAAACCTCGACTGTCAAGCTTACCTCACGAGCTTTAACACGCTGTCCCGGTTGGTTCCATATTTGGTAACCCCGGAGCCCAAACGAATCGCTCGATTTATCGGTGGTCTAGCCCCGGAAATAAAGGCAAGCGTAAAGGCATCTCGACCGACTACTTTTAGATCGGTAACTGACATATCTCTGTCCCTCACCTTGGATGCGGTCAGGCAACGATCGCCGAGGAACAAAGATGCCGAAAAGAGAAAGCGTGAAGACGATGACTCAAGGAGGTCGAGCAAGAAGTACCGTGGGAACGGTGATAGCAAGAGGGGGTCTGAGTCAAGAAGAGATGGGCATCGGTCTGGTGAGAAGCCCAAATGCAATATTTGCAAGAAACAACACTTTGGAAAGTGCAGACTCGGATCTAACTCGAATAATGAGTCAAGATCTTTTGCTTGTGGTTTGTGCAAGTCCAAGGAACACAAAACCTTGGATTGCAAGAAGCTGAAAGACACAACGTGCTATCGTTGCAATGAAAAGGGGCACATCAAGACCAACTGCCCAAAGTATGCAAAGAAGCCTGAAGAGGCCAAGAAGACTAATGCTAGAGTCTTCAGAATGGACGCAAAGGAAGCGGTTCTAGACGACAACGTTATTACAGGCACTTTCCTTGTAAATGACGTCTTTGCTAGAGTACTTTTCGATTCAGGCGCTGATAAGTCTTTCATTGATAAAAAGTTTTGTGAATTGTTGAAATTACCTGTCAAAACCTTAAATGTGAGTTATGAGGTGGAGTTAGCAGATGGCACCCTAGAAACCGTCTCTACTGTGTTAGATGGATGTGTTATATCCATTAAGAACCATTCTTTTCCTCTATCCCTGCTTCCCTTTAAGTTAGCTGGTTTTGACATAGTTCTGGGTATGGACTGGTTATCTCATAACCAGGCCCAAATCGTCTGCAACAGAAAACAAGTGGTGATAAAGACTCCGTCTGGTGAATCACTTACCATTCGGGGAGATACCCAGTACGGGCTGCCTGAGCAAGTGACTATGCTCAAGGCTTCGAAATGTTTAAAGAAGGGTTGTGTCATCTACATGGCACAAGTGATTATTGATGAGCCAAAACCGAAGATTGAGGACATCCCTGTCATCTCTGAATTCCCAGAAGTTTTTCCGGAAGAACTACCTGGCTTACCACCAGATAGGCAAGTGGAATTCAGGATTGATATCATCCCCGGAGCAGCACCAGTTGCCAGAGCACCCTATAGGTTGGCTCCAACGGAGATGAAAGAATTGAGGTCACAGCTAGACAAATTGCTAGCCAAGGGTTTCATAAAACTTAGTTCGTCTCCTTGGGGAGCGCCAGTCCTGTTTGTCAAGAAGAAGGACGGATCGATGCGTCTGTGCATCGACTATCGTGAGCTTAATAAGGTCACGATAAAGAATAGGTATCCTCTGCCCAGAATCGACGATTTGTTCGATCAATTACAAGGAGCAAGTTACTTCTCGAAGATTGACTTGAGGTCAGGTTACCATCAGCTGAAGGTCAGAGATGAAGACGTTCACAAAACTGCATTTAGGACTCGTTATGGTCATTACGAGTTCCTAGTGATGCCTTTTGGGCTCACCAATGCACCAGCCGCGTTCATGGATCTCATGAATCGCGTTTGCAAGCCTTACTTAGATAAATTCGTCATCGTTTCATCGACGACATTCTTATCTATTCGAAGAATCAAGATGACCACGAGAAACACCTTCGATGTATTCTCAAGCTCCTGCAACAGGAGAAGCTCTGTGCCAAATTCTCTAAATGTGAATTTTGGCTTCGTGAAGTCCAATTCCTTGGACATGTGGTTAGCGAGCATGGTATCCAGGTGGATCCCGCTAAAGTTGAAGCTGTTATGAATTGGCAAGAGCCAAAGACGCCTACGGAGATTCGTAGCTTCCTGGGATTGGCAGGATATTACAGGCGTTTCATTGAAAATTTTTCAAGGATTGCTGCACCCCTAACTTCCTTGACCAAGAAGAAAGTAAAGTTCGTTTGGGGCCCTAAGCAGCAAGAGTCCTTTGATATTTTGAAACAAAAGTTGAGCAACGCCCCTGTTTTGACATTGCCAGATGGAATAGAAGAGTTTGTGGTTTACTGCGATGCATCTCACACTGGCATGGGGTGTGTGCTTATGCAAAAAGGCAAGGTTATTGCCTATGCATCATGACAGTTAAAGGTGCATGAAAAGAATTACACCACCCACGACTTGGAGTTGGGTGCCGTTGTATTCGCACTAAAACTGTGGAGGCATTATCTTTATGGAATCAAATGTGTGATCTATTCTGATCACAAGAGCCTCCAACATCTGTTCAATCAGAAGGAATTAAACATGAGGCAACGCCGTTGGATGGAGACTTTGAATGATTATGATTGTGAAATCAAGTACCATCCCGGCAAGGCGAATGTAGTCGCCGATGCCTTGAGTCGAAAGGAAAGGATGAAACCCATCCAAATCAATGCCAAGCGCATGGAGATAAAGAACAATTTGATTGTAAGGTTGTTAGCTGCACAGAAGGAAGCTGTGTTGGAAGCTAACTATCCTAATGAAAAGTTAGGAGTAACTGAGGAGCAGTTAACTCTTAGCAAGGACGGAATTTTACGATTGAATGGATGAATATGGGTTCCAATTTATGGAGGACTTCGAGATGTCATCCTACAAGAAGCTCATAGTTCCAAATACTCCGTTCATCCTGGAGCTGATAAGATGTACCAGGATCTAAAGGCAAATTATTGGTGGATAGGCTTGAAAAAGTCTGTAGCCACCCATGTAGCTAAATGCTTGACATGTGCGCAAGTCAAATCCGAGCATCAAAAACCATCAGGTTTGCTACAACAGCCTGAACTTCCTACGTGGAAGTGGGAAATGGTAACTATGGATTTTATTACCAAGTTACCCAAGACAAGGAAAGGAAATGATACAATATGGGTTATAGTTGATAGACTGACTAAGTCAGCACATTTCTTACCCATCAAGGAGACTTATAGCTCCGACATGTTAGCCCAGTTATACGTTGATAAGATTGTAGCCTTACATGGCATACCTGTGTCTATTATCTCTGACCGAGATACTAGATACACATCACATTTTTGGAAGAGTTTCCAACAATCTTTGGGCACACGTTTGAATTTTAGTACAGCTTATCATCCTCAGACAGACGGTCAGAGTGAGCGTACTATTCAAACGTTGGAAGACATGCTACGTGCATGTGCGATTGACTTGGGTGGTAGTTGGGATAAGCACCTACCCTTAGTCGAATTCTCCTACAACAATAGCTACCATACCAGCATTAAGGCTGCGCCTTTTGAGGCATTATACGGTAGAAAGTGTAGATCGCCCATTTGTTGGGCAGAAGTTGGAGATGTCCAATTGTCAGGACCAGAGATAGTGTTCGAAACGACGGACAAGATTGTCCAGATTCGTGACCGTCTCAAAGCTGCCCGAGATAGGCAGAAGATTTACGCTGATCCTAAGCGTAAGGATTTTCAATTCAAAGTAGGTGACAAAGTCCTACTTAAAGTATCACCCTGGAAGGGGGTGATGCGATTTGGTAAGAAAGGCAAGCTAAGCCCGAGATACATAGGACCTTTCGAGGTTATCGAACGTGTCGGGTCAGTTGCCTATAAACTAAACTTACCAGAAGAGCTCAGTGGAATTCACAATGTGTTCCACATCTGCAATCTGAAAAAGAGTTTCGCTGACGAATCACTGGTAATACCGCATACAGATGTGCATATAGATGAGAGCTTAAAATTTGTGGAAAAACCTCTGTCGATTGAAGATCGACAGGTAAAGAAGCTTCGAAGGAAGCATGTGCCTATTGTAAAGGTCAAGTGGGATGCCCGTAGAGGACCCGAATTCACGTGGGAGGTCGAATCCACGATGAAAGAAAAGTACCCTTATTTATTTCAGTAAATCTCGGGTCGAGATTTATTTTAAGGGGGTGAGGATGTAACACCTCGAAAAATTCGTGTTAAATAAAATAATGACACGTGTCATGTAAGACAACAAGCGTTGTAAACTTGGATTTATTAAAAATGTTTGACAGGATTTAAAAGTGTCGTCATGTTAACTTTTGCACCTCTGAACGACCTCGTCATAAATCCCAAGACTCAAATCATATTAAAAACATCTAGTATATGTTCAAGTTCAGTGAATTATAGCAATGAAGGATTCATAATTTAATTGGTGGACTCCTACAAAGAAATTCCTACGGTAACCCTTAGTTTTCGGTACTTTTATAAAGGATCCAAGCAAACAAATTCATAATGGTAGGGTATGTTACTGTATAAGGCACTTCTTGGAGGTCCCTAGATGATAAAACAAGGCCCCAAAGTCAGATTATAAGGTTGCCCTTTCGAAACACCAAAGAACAAAAAGTTTTGGCTGTTGAGGGGGGCCTTGCGCACCGCAAGAAGACCCTTACGGTGCGCAAGCAAGGTGCCAGCGACAGAAAAATTGCTGATCTACTGTTACGCGCATGAAATTGATTTTTAACGGTTTTCCTCATATCTCCTGACCTCTAAACAACCCCTAAACACTAGGGACACCTGTGGGAATGTTGTGGGCAGTAGTAGACTAAGTTGTCAACACCTTGTGGTGCCTTAGTTCACTATATAAGGCTTCTATGTGCAACAACTAAGTGAAAACTCAGTTTGTAAAGGAGCTACTGTAGAATAAAAACATGTAAGTCCTTGGTCAATTTGACGTCTAGTGCGAACGCCTGATTGTAATTCTCCAATGATCAACTCTTCTGGATGGTACGAAAGAATTCTCGGCATCACCTCGCCTGGAACATCTACCACGCCTTTCAGATTAGTAACATTCTGATATGTACCTTGTTCACTGACTGGGTTTATTTGACTTGAAATCTGGATTTGCTCCCCCTCAGAATCTGAATCACCATGATCAAATACAGGCATATTATCATATTCTTGATTATTATTGACTGTCGTCTGATTATCAAGAGCAACTTCATTGTGTTGAATATCATCATGTTCTCCAGCATTGCTAGGACCTGCTTCATCATCATTTGAAGTTTGTCGCGGTCGTCTTGAATACTCAGCTGGGAACCTTTCCTGCGAAGACTCATACTCTCTCAAAATATCCAACTCGTCAAAGAAATATTCTTCTTCTTCCTTTTCTTCTTCCATGTCAAACGAATCCCACAAAGTGTCATAATGAAAATGCCATGAATCTCCAGGATTCTGCGGTGGCATTGTGTAACCTTGGCATTCAACATGTTGTGCTTCGATGATCTGCTTCAAGCTTGGAACAAAGACTCGTTTCTGAGGACTTGAGTATCCCACAAATATTCCTTCAATGCTCTTTGCACCAAATTTTCCAAAAGGCTCTAGAACAGTACATGGAGACCCAAGCGGTTCTAAATAATTCAGATTCGGTTTGCGGTTATTGATCAGCTCGAAACATGTCTTGTTGAATTTCTTGACAGTGAGAACCCGGTTGAGCGTATAGCATGCGGCGGATACAGCTTCTGCCCAAAAGTTGACAGGTAGTTTGGAATCAGCAAGCATCGTCCTGGCCGTTTCAATTAGCGTCCTGTTATTTCTTTCAGCGAACCCATTCTGCTGCGGAGTGTAAGGAGCACTAAATTCATGCAATATACCTCTTTCATCACAATATTCTTCCATCTTTCTGTTCTTGAACTCAGTACCGTTATCGCTTCTGATTCTTTTGATACGCCTTTGGTACAGGTTTTCAATTTTTCTGAACAACACCATCAATCTATCAAACGTCTCATCTTTCGACTTCAGAAACGAAACCCATGAAAACCTCGAAAAGTCATCTGTGACTACTAAACAGTAGTAATCACCAGTGATGCTTTTGACATTTACTGGACCAAACAAATCCATATGAAGTCTCTCTAAAGGTCTCGAAATTGAGTTTTCTTTCTTCCCGGGGTGAGATTTCTTCTTTTGCTTGCCTTTGATGCAGCTAATGCACTCCCCTTCCAGATGAAAACCTTTCACATGAACACCTGTTACTAAATCATTGTGCACCAAGTGATTCATTTTTCTAAGATGTATATGACCCATCTTTCGGTGCCCCAATTATGATTCCTTCTCTGTTGCTCTTGACACAAAACAATGAGCCTGACCCGTGGTTGTAGTAGCTACACTCATGTCCAACACGTACAGATCATTCACTCTAGGTGCCCTCATGATAATCCATTCTTCAGGGATAACAAATCCTGGTTTTAAGATCAAACATTCTTTGTCTGTAAAGTGCGTTGTATACATGCGATCACAAATCTGAGAAATACTCAGAAGATTATTCTCAAGCTCGGCGATGTAGTTAACTCTTTCAAACGTTACAATGCCATTGGACAATGTTCCTTCACCAATTATTCTACCACCTTGATTTCCCGCAAAACCTACATAACCTCCATTAAACCCACGAACATCATACGGTAGGGTCTTCTTCCCTGTCATGTGCCGAGAAGCTCCACTATCCATAATCCAACGTGAAATGAATCTTGGAAGCTCCTGCACATTTCAAAAACACTTAGTGAGATTTTGATGCCACCCAAGCCTCTTTGGACTCAGGTAACTTGACATTAAGGTGAGTTTTTGCAATGTAAAGTGGCGGAAAGTTTTTATCATTCATCTTTAAGCTCTCTTGTAACACCTCGAAAAATTCGTGTTAAATAAAATAATGACACGTGTCATGTAAGACAACAAGCGTTGTAAACTCGGATTTATTAAAAATGTTTGACAGGATTTAAAAGTGTCGTCATGTTAACTTTTGCACCTCTGAACGACCTCGTCATAAATCCCAAGACTCAAATCATATTAAAAACATCTAGTATATGTTCAAGTTCAGTGAATTATAGCAATGAATGATTCATAATTTAATTGGTGGACTCCTACGAAGAAATTCCTACGGTAACCCTTAGTTTTCGGTACTTTTATAAAGGATCCAAGCAAACAAATTCATAATGGTAGGGTATGTTACTGTATAAGGCACTTCTTGGAAGTCCCTAGATGATAAAACAAGGCCCCAAAGTCGGATTATGAGGTTGCCCTTTCGGAACACCAAAGAACAAAAAGTTTTGGCTGTTGAGGGGGGGCTTGCGCACCGCAAGAAGACCCTTACGGTGCGCAAGCAAGGTGCCAGCGACAGAAAAATTGCTGATCTACTGTTACGCGCATGAAACTGATTTTTAACGGTTTTCCTCATATCTCCTGACCTCTAAACAACCCCTAAACACTAGGGACACCTGTGGGAATGTTGTGGGCAGTAGTAGACTAAGTTGTCAACACCTTGTGGTGCCTTAGTTCACTATATAAGGCTTCTATGTGCAACACTTGATCATTCATCCATCAAACAATCTTCTGATCAATTGTGGAGCACAAGAGCACTCTCCAGGCCTTCCTAATCAACCATTAGACTCTTGTAAGTTTGCTAATCCTTCTTTAATAATGTTTAGGTTAGTTATTTAGCTAAAAGTCAAACCATCGTAATTACGGTTTGACTTCGAGATTAGTCAATAATGGCCCAGTCATATCTCGAATTAAAAGTAATTATAAGTTGGTAATTATGTGGGTAATAAACCCTCAAAAGGGTTCCCCCTGATTACCACTCTAAACAGGTCAAAAGTCGGGTCAAACTTACTAAGAAAAAGTCAACAGGATACTTAAAATACAATTTATGCATAATTAGCAATGTAGATCATATACAACCTGTTTGATCATTGTTATAACTTAGTAATAAGTGTAAGAACATGTCCAAACATGTTCAAACCGACAGTTTCCTGTAAATACCCGGTTCGGAACCGAAAGTCACATAGTTTGACTTTTCCTTTGACTTTCAGTTCTGACCCGTTTAGGCATGTTTTAGAAATTCCTTAGAGCTTTATTTGGACCAGGTTACATGCTAGTATAACCCTCTGTGATTATACACCTCGGATCATTAGTTATCCAATTAATATGCATGATTCCGTTAATTGCTCATATGTTGACCATTATGCCCCTATTACCTTAAAACGTGATTTTTGGAAATGTAAAAGAGTAGAAACTTTAATTACTGATATATAAACTTGTATGCAAAGTTTGACATCAGTTTGAATTGTAGATTAAGAGTTATGCTCATTATCGTAAATTTAAAGCTTTGTGTTAATAAAACAGCGTAATTAGCGTATAGCCTAGTTAAGCCTACTTTTTGATATCAAATCTTTTACCCACTGATGTAATATATTATTTTGGGATTTTTAAGGATTTTTAATTAATTTTAGGCTGAGCATAACTCATAGTCGTAGGCTTAATACGGTAATTGTCGGTTTTGCCCTTACGGGCCATAAAATGAGTTTTACATATCTAAACGAATCCAAACCTTTTGCTACTGATCACATATGATAAATAAATTATTTTAAGCCTTCTGGAAATATAAAAATATCAGATTTAAGTATCAAACCGTAAATGGCCTTTAATCGCCTAATTAAGCGTTTTTAGCGCATAGTATGCACTAGAACTATTTTAAACATACTAAGGTTGATACCTACTGATATTTGAGGTAAATTATGATATTTTAACAGTAAGCAAAAGTTGATAAACTCAGACTTCAGTTTTGAGCTTTTCGGCTTATGTGAAATTACCAAAATACCCCTATGGGGCATAGTTTGGTTATAACTGATAAATTTCACATATACACTTTATCCTACTGATATGACTTAGCAAATTATGTATTTTTGCTGATTACATCAGACCTGTAACTCAGGTTGCTACTTAAACTCTTTTATAAACTTTTAAATGACCAAACTACCCCTACGAGGCCTAGTTTGTGTTTAAACACGTTTCGGGCATAATGAAAGACATCTTACTGATGTCACAATATATTTGAGGCATAATTAACTTAGGAAACCTGTATATAGCTCTCATGAATACCCGTCACGCTTATTACGCGTAACGTTCGGTTTATGTAACAAGTTTACATAAATTAGCCGAAACGGGTCAAACCTTAACGGTTTTATCTCAAAATCCAGAATGTGAATAATAAACCCATATTAAACAAGTCTTCAAACTTGTCAGGTCTAAATCACATTCTATCCGGTCTTCGCTTAATCGTGCGTACGAACCGTATCTTTGAAACTAGCCGGTCTAAGCTTAAGCTTAATTAAAGACCCGTTAGGATTCTAATAGGTTATTATAAAACCTTTGTTCCAGATTAGGAGGACCAGTAAAAGCTACGTGCAATTTGCTTATTGTGAATTATACTTTGCTCAGGTAAATACTTTTAACTTATTTTCCCTATACGGGCTTGGGTTACGGTATATAGCATACCGCCTGATCGGGCATCAAATTCTCCACCGTTGAGTGGGTAATTGAATAAATTTGATCGGCCCTTTTAAACAGTCTTGTTACTTAAAGCCTTTGGGGGGTTAATGACCATGTCCCGGATATCCATGGCATCATTCGAAGTAATGGCCACGACTTAAGCGTGGGGTGTAGGCGCACACCTGTCAGCGCACAAAAGAATAAATGTGGTGTGTCTATTGATCTTTAACCCGGACAAGATCCGGGCTACTGAACGCACAAGGAACATGTAATTCGTTCACAAGATTATAATATTAAATAATTCTCCCAAGTTAAAAAAAATGTTTATGCCAAGTGCATCCAAACCAAATTTTCAATCATTTTCCAAAATGAGTCAGTTGAATGTATTTACCAGTGTAAACTGATGTATTTTCCCAAAAAGATTAAATGCAGGTACTAAGCGAAATTGGCTGGGATTTCTCCTTAGCATCATTAGAAGTCTCGCAAGCTTAAGATGCCTGAAGTCTGTTGAACCATTAATACTATTTTTATTTTCGATCCGACTGTGGATAAACTTCCGAATATTGTGACATTGTTATTACAATATTAAATTCGGTTGTATCATATTTTTTTAAATTTTCTTCCGCTATGCATATTGATTATTGTGTTGTTTGACTATTATGTTTGACTATTATGTTTTCAACCACTTTTGGCTTCCATGTTTGTTGAGATGATGCAACCCGTTTGTAAAACTTGTCATTTTTAGTTACCATATTCTTAACAGGTTCAGTTTTGATCGTGGTGTTGTCATTTTTCAAAACCTTTTTCTCAACAACCAATGGAGCTTTTCCCTTCACATCATCTTTCTTTCTTGAATTCATCACAACTTCAGTCTTAGGCTTCAAGTTGGTACACTTTCATGCAATATGTCCAACTTGATTGCATTTGAAGCATGTTCGGGTGTCAACTACCCGACTTGTGCCTTCAGACTGAGGCTGCGATGCTTTCTTCTCAAAAAACTCTTCATTTGTTTTCGAAAAAATCTTAGATTCTTCATCAGAAAGTGAACTCGAACTTGACACAAACTCTTTCTTCTCAGCAAACCTTTTGTTTTGAACATCTCTTCTTTGATAATTCTTACCACCCTGATAACCACCCGACCATCTGTTTCAATTGTTGTTATAAAAACGTGGTGGAACAACAGGTTTCTTGTAGTAAGCTTTATCTTTTTCAAAATTCATTTGCCTCTTCGTCTGATTCAAACCTTCTACTTCAGACAGATCAATTTCAACCAGTTTGAAAACATTTTTCAATTTGTTCACATTAACATTCTCTAGAGGAAACTCAGAATCCGAATACAACTTATCCGATCCCGACATCTTGTACATGACAAGAGTAGGTTCTTCATTTAAGTTGTTTTTGGATTTTGGTTTCGGAATGTAATTGTTCAGAAAACACTCTTCATCTTCAACTGAATCACTATCAGACTTCAAAACACTTTCAGCCATGCCTTGCACAATCTCAGTTTGAACACTATCATCAGATGAAGAAAATGTAACATCAATTGACTCTGGAAGTTTTATTTCATTTGTTTCATCTTCATCATTAACCAACCCAGATGTTTTCTTTGAAAAATTGTTTAACACTGGCGGTGGAACCTGATGATATCCAACCCCAGTTCCATCCGAGTAAACATCTTCACCTGCTTTGTTTTTCCCAATGGGTTTAGGAACAATGTGTTGTAAAACAAAGCTTGCGGAGTTGTAACTGGTTAATTTCAGATTGATACGCTCATTCTCAATCTTAGCTTCTTCAAACTGAAGCTTCAATTTAGCAATCTCATCCAGTTGTTGATTGATTTGCTCTTCTTTGTGTCTAAGAACTACAGTTAAATGCTCATTTTCTTTATTGGTTTTACCGTTTCTTTCATCAGAATCTTTTACCGTTCGTTTTAGTTTGTCAAAATTTTCTGAAAGTTGACGATTTTCGTGAATTAGATTTTCATTCTCTTTCCTAATTCTTTCTACTTCAATTTTATCATTTTCAATTTTCTCAGTTAATTTTTTAGCTCGATCATTTGAAGCTTTTAGCATTTTATCACGATCAAGAATCTGATTTTCAACCTTTCTGACTCTTGTTGTCAGTTCTTCAACCTTTGTATCACTAAGGTAAGTGAGTGTACTACAAAACTTGCAGTTTTTCATGCAACTTTTGCAGTCACTATCACCTTTGACTTTCTTACCAGACTCTCTTGTTGCAATGTTTGGACTGACCTTGCTTTTAGACTCAGTTTCAGACTTAGAGTCTACCTCAAGTTCCTTTGCAGCAAGCACTTTGTCAGCCATCTTCCCCAAGTTTTCAGCGGTGAATTCTTGTGAAGTATCAATAATCCCATCATCAATCTTCTTAGACTGCGACTCATTCTCTTTCTCTTTTTCTTTTTGTTTCTCTTCTCCACCTCCCCACCATTCTCTCTGTAAGGCTTCTTCTTCTGCAGCAAATTCCTCAATGAAAGCTTCAATACTAAGAGTTTTCGCATCAATAGCAATATTTCCTTGAGGATCAAGGTAACATTCTCTATCAGCATCCCATCTTTTTGCTCTCCTGGCTTCACTGAACACCCTAGATAATCTCATCCTCTTGAATTCTGCTCTACCCTTTCTACTGAGGTATTTTTCTTCTTCAGTTCTGGTGTCTTTGTAAGGAACAATCTTTTCTGCTACGAAAGCGTATCCTACTGCATCTTCCTCTGGTAGCAGTTCACTCCAATCAAAACCTTCGTCATCATGAATAACAGCAAGAGCTCTTGATTTTTCTTTGGGGGTATCCTTAAGCTGCTTCATTCTGGGCGGTTCTGATTTATTCTGATGATAGATCGCTCTTTTGTAGTAATCCTCGTAGAATGGATTTGCAGTATCATCAGCAGGAGCGTTACGATATTCACGTTTAAAATGTCCTTTTTGTTTACACCTGAAGCACGTGACTTTTGATTTGTCAAAGACAAGTTATGTGGACGGACCACCGATAGAATGTCTCCCAGTAATTTCCATAAAACGTTGCGCTCTCCGGACTGCACTGGCCATACACCACCTGATATCGATCAGTTCCATCTCTTCAGGATCTATTTGATCATAGTCCTCCTTAGTCAGGTTGGTGTTTCCAATCTTGCCCGCCACGAGGCTCTTGTACGATTCTAATACTGATGCTAAGAACACCATTTGTTGTTTTGCTGACTCTTCACTGAAATTTTGAGCGTTTTTTAGATCCACAGCAATGTTACATTGGAACAGATTCTTTGATGCAGATTGGTTTGGAGTTGTTAAAGAAGATTCACTATGAAAACCACTTTGAGGAATTTCTTGATTCACATTATTTGAACTCTCTGCAGAAAATGTTGTTCTTGGAGAACCAGTCTTTGGTAGATTTCCTCTGTAGTATAACTCCACATTCTGCTGATAAGATGAGTTGTTGACTTTACTAGATTTCTTGATCTCCAACTCGTGATTCTCCAGTCTTTAGATAAGCAGATCCACTGTCAACTCTTCAGACTTGATTGTATTCTTCAGCATTAATGCAAAGTACTGCCAATCTTTTTCATTCGGCTGCGAGTCAAACAGTTTGTCAACCAACTCTTCTTGAGTATATACAATTTTGTATCTTGCCAGCTCCAATTTCAGATGCCCGAATCTCTCAATCATCTTGGAAACAGACTCGTTCTTTAAACAACAAAATAAATCAAACTCTTTTCTTAATAGTTTCTTTTTGTTTTTGACTATCTCAGCACTACCTACACATTTTACCCTCAATTTCTCCCAAAGATCTTTTGAATTTTCATATTCTATCAATGAAATTATATCATCTCTCACAGACTGATGAATCAACGCGATGCACTTTTGTTCAGCAACATATCTTTCAATCTCATCAGTATCTGTTAAACTTTCACCAAAACTTCCTCTAACGTAACCATTCTTTAAACTTTTCCAGCTTGGATATGCAAAAGCTTGAAGCCACTCATCAAACCTTATAGCCCACCTATTGTAATCTTCAATAGCCATTAATTTTGGAGGTTTGTTATATGTTCCGTAAGCACTCTCTACACTTAAAGCATCATTGAAAGTTTTCTTTGCACTTGATGTCGGTGTGGTTTCATTTGTGTTATTTGATGTGCCGTCTCCCGAACCACCGGTAAATGCAAACACATCACAGAAAGGATTCATAAAATCATCCATCGTTCAAGTACCTGAAACGATCAACAAACACTTAGAAAAATTTTTGAAATTTTGAAAATCAGTTTCAAGCGAAATTATTTCAAATGAAATCAGCTTTTCAAGCGGAATACTACTCAAGCGAAATCAAGTTTGAAGCGAAATCACTTATTTCGCTTGAATTTTCAAGCAGAATCTGATTTCAAGCGAAATCAGACAAATACTTTCAAGAGGAATAACCAAAATAGCTTATTTCGCTCAAAATCACTCATGCAAGTTCAAACGGAATTAAGATGATGTCAGCATGTTCGAACAGTTTTTCAAGCAGAATTATCAGTTTTTATCAGATTTTGTTCGAATTTAGGTCCAATACTTTCAAGGATTAGTTAAAAGTATGTTTCGCTTGATATACGTCAAAATCAGGCCATTTCAACCGTTAAATCTCATTCAAATCAGAAAAGAAGGTGTAGAAGTGAAAGAATCCGATGAATTCAAGCTGAATTGGTATGAACTCCTCGTTCTAAGCTCTGATCCCACTTGTTGGATCGTTTGTGTGACCCTAAAAAGTCAATCTGAGTAGTTCATCTTCAAATACAAAGGCGGAATCAATGTAAATGACGTCAACACGGCTTGTTCCTTTCTAATCTTTATCTATTACTGATTTCCTGAGCTTTTACAAGTTCAAATGACAGACGGACAACACCTCGGCTCAGAGAACATGACCTAATTCCGCTCCAAATGAACTCAGCACACACATATATATAGTGATCAGATTTCGCTTGAATCTGTCACATTCCATTTCAAGCGGAATCAACATGTTGATTTCGCTTGAACTGATCTGTGTCACTTTCCAGCGGAATCACCCACTTTTACATATAAAATCCTAATTTCTAACCCTGTTGGGTGCTCGTTTATCCTATCTAGACATAAGACTTGATTAAGACGAAGTTAACAGACACTAGATGCACCAACACCTGCCTCGGGAGGCAGGCGGCCGCGGCCTACTCAGAGATGGTGGTATCGATGTTTATCATTATTTGGCAGCGTAATTTTCATTAGGACCGTAGTTAGGAAATATTTTATCAGAGTACCCATATTTTATATTAATAAACATAATGGGATAAAACCCATGTTTTCATTACAAACATGTTTATAGGGATAAACCCTATTTTATTGAATAACATATCTTTCTTTATTAGGTAACGTTTATAGCCACATTTTTCAAGCCTTCAGTGCTCTCCAGCTGGCTTCTATTTTGGCTTTCACATTTTGTTACCTGAAACGCGTTTAAAAACATTTTGTCAGTGGGAAATACTGGTGAGTGAATCCCAATTTAATCAAGACAGGTTTTATTATTTTACAGCATTGAGGGCGATCTCGCAATTACATTTGTTTATATTTCTACATTAATTACCACCCACGACACTGTCAATTAGGGATGGCAATCAAACCCGAACCCAATGGGTAAACCCGAAACCCGAAATATTTGGGACGGGTTTGGGGTCGGTTAACTGGGTTTGGGACGGGTTTGGGAATAGTTTTTATTTTTTTCGCGGGTTTGGGACGGGTTTGGGATTTTGTGATATACCCGTTTACCCGACCCAATTACCCGATAAAGTATACCCGTTTACCCGATATAATTTCTTTTATATTATTAATATGTATATATATGATACATCCAATTTTCACATATATAGGTATTCTATTCCGTATACATTGTAGTTGTTTGATATATATTTTTATAATAACAATCCAAAATGAAACCGGTTAGTAGTTACCCGATAGATACCCAATGGGTTTTGAGATGAGTATACCCAACGAGTAATCTTTTTAAATTAACGGGTTTACCCAAAACCCGCGGGTATACCCGATACCCGATGGGTATTTACCCGCTAGAAACCCGACAGGTTTTGGGACGGGGTTGGGACAAGCTTATCTAATCGGGTTTGGGTTTGGGATTACCTAAACCCGTCCCAAACCTGACCCATTGCCATCCCTACTGTCAATCCTGACTTGTGGAAGTGTTACTACTCACAGTGTAGTAACAAATTTTGTATACAAAACCCCAACATACCGACGATAATTGTAAAATTACAAATACTCAAACACTGTTAATTATAATGTAAAACAATTGAGGTTTTGTAAAAATAGTTTGCAAAAAGGTTTACACAAAAAGGAGATTACTCACATTGCTATTTAGACTTTTCCTGGTGGTTTCCTGGTTATAATCTAATAATTTAAACAATGCACATGCGTTAGTATCATAACCCAATATTTACATTAGTAATACCCTCCGCGAGACAGAACTCCAACGAATACGTCGGGCAGAACCACGACAGCCGTTACAGAGCACTAGATCAATCGGGGAGCGTATCTAATACGTAATCGGGGGTTATAATACTTACAACGGGGCAGAACTTCGTTAATTAGGGGGTATAATGCCCGGGAATTATGTATACTATAGAGAAATTGAGAGAGAAAAGTTGTGTGTGAGCGTCGAAAACTGAAAGCTGATGCCCCCTATTTATAGTTTTGATCGACCGGTCTCTCACGGCCCGCGTAAAATCCTTAAGGGGTCTTCGCGGCCCGCGACGTAGGGGTGTAGGTTTTAGCTGCGCTGATTCATCAAACTAGGGTTGACACGAGTTAGCCACATGGCAGTTCAGGGTGTCGCCCTGATCCACAGCTGTCGCGGCCCGCGTAGATGATAGTCAACACGTTCGCGGCCCGCGAGCGAGGACTGGATTTTGTTTTTATTTTTTTTAATTATATAACAGTATTTAGGGTTAAATATCGTCTATGGGGTGTGTTTTAAGACATATAAGGATATTATAAATATTTTAAGGGTGTTGGAAATAATTTAGGAGGGTTGTTATATCCTCTCCACCTTAATTTAGAACTCGTCCTGGAGGTCTACTGGAACAGGTGTAGGTATTTCCTTTGCATCTCAGATTCAAGCTCCCAAGTGTATTATGGCCCTCTCTTGGAATCCCATTTCACTTTGACCAGAACTAGTCTCTTGTGCTTGAGATTCTTAACTTTCCTGTCTTCAATCTGTAGAGGCTTTTCTATAAACTTAAGTTTTTCATTTACCTCTATATCCTTACGAGGTACCACTAATGATTCATCGGCTAAACACTTTTTGAGATTACATACATGAAATACATCATGTATTCCTGCCATTTCCTCTGGCAGTTGTAGCTGATAAGCTACAGGTTCTATTCTTCTGATAATCTCAAATGGTCCAACATACCTGGGGCTTAGCTTCCCTCTTTTGATGAATCTTACCACTCCTTTCCAAGGAGATACTTTTAACAACACCTTGTCACCTACCTGAAATTCCAATGGCTTCCGCCTGTTATCAGCATAACTCTTCTGTCGATCGCGTGCTGCTTTTAGTCATTCCTTGACTTGAATAATTTTGTCCGTTGTTTCTTGTACTATCTCGGGTCCAGATAGTTGCTTTTCTCCAATCTCTGCCCAACAGACTGGAGTTCGGCACTTTCGTCCATAAAGTGCTTCGAATGGTGCAGCATTGATACTGGTATGATAGCTGTTATTGTAAGAAAATTCTATTAATGGTAAATGATCGTCCCAACTTCCTCCGAAATCAATTACACAAGCTCTAAGCATGTCTTCCATTGTTTGAATTGTCCTTTCGCTTTATCCGTCCGTTTGTGGATGATAAGCGGTGCTTAGATTTAGCTTGGTTCGCATTGCTTTTTGGAAACTTGTCCAAAAATGAGAAGTAAAACGGCTATCTCTATCCGAAATAATAGATAAAGGAATACCGTGTAATGAAACTATTTCATTTACGTGCAACTTGGCTAATTGTTCCATACCGAATGTTTCCTTCATTGGTAGGAAATGAGCAGACTTGGTTAACCTATCTACAATCACCCAGATTGTATCATTACCTTTTCTCATTTTGGGTAATTTGGTAACAAAGTCCATTGTTATCAATTCTCATTTCCATACTGGCATTTCTAATTGTTGCAACAAACCTGATGGTTTCTGATGTTCAGCTTTGACCTGTGAACAGGTTAGACACTTGGCAACATAAGCTGCTATATCCTTTTTCATTCCTATCCACCATAAATTATTTCTTAAGTCTTGATACATCTTATCACTTACAGGATGTATCGTATACTTAGACTTATGGGCTTCGTCTAATATACGGTGGCGTAGGTTTCCTAATTTAGGTATCAACATCCTTTTCTTATGGAATCTCCAAATTCCATCTGTACCTTGATCTAATTCATTAATCATACCTTTTAATTTTTCAGTACCATCCTTGATAACTGATTCTTGTGCTTCTCTAATCTGGTCATTTAAATCTATCTGCAGATTTAATTTAAGAGAACGTACTCTTTTTGGCTTTGCGTGGTACTTTCGACTTAAAGCATCAGCAACTACGTTGGCCTTTCCTTCGTGATACTGGATATTACAATCATAATCACTTAGAAATTCCATTCAGTATCATGATTGTAATATGATAGCCTACGCGTCTAGACAACTTAAAGCATCAGCAACTACATTGGCCGTTCCTTCAGATGTATTCCCAGAAGAATAACCAGGACTACGTTGGCCTAAAAATGTACCTTAAACTCTTATGATCAGTGAAGACAACAAATTTATTCCCATATAAATAGTGTCTCCAAATCTTAAGGGCAAAAATTATAGCTCCTAACTCTAAATCATGTGTTGTATAATTTTCTTCATGATTCTTAAGTTGTCTAGATGCGTAGGCTATTAACTTTTGGCGTTGCATCAACACACATCCATAACCTAACTTAGAAGCGTCACAATAGACTTCAAAGTCTTCAGTTCCTTCTGGTAACGCTAGTATGGGTGCGTTGGTTAATCTTTGCTTAAGAATTCTAAAGGCTTCTTCTTGTTTTAATCCCCCTTCAAACTTAACAGATTTACTGGTTAACTTAGTCAAAGGAATGGCTATTCTAGAAAAATCTCGAATAAACCTTCTATAATAACCGGCCAATCCTAGAAAACTTCTAACCTCTGTTGGTGACTCATGGACTTTCCATTTAGTAATTGCCTCAATCTTTGTGGAATCCACATGAATTACTTCATGGTTAACTAAATGTCCAAGAAACTGTACTTCTTTTAACCAAAATTCACATTTTGAAAATTTAGCATAAAGCTTTTCTTTTCTCAGCAAATTTAAAAGTGTATGCAGATGCGCTGCATGTTCCTCTTGATTCTTAGAGTAAATTAGAATATCATCTATAAAGACAATTATGAATTTATCCAAATATGGCTTACATATTCGGTTCATCATGTCCATAAATGCGGCTGGGGCATTGGTTAAACCAAATGGCATGACAGTAAATTCATAATGGCCATACCTTGTTTTGAAAGCGGTCTTAGGAATGTCCTCTTCCTGTACCTTTAATTGATGATATCCTGAGCGTAAATCGATCTTTGAGAAAAATCGAGCTCCTTGTAGTTGGTTAAACAGATCATCGATACTCGGTAATGGGTACCCATTTTTAATCGTGAACTTATTTAATTACGGTAGTCAATGCACATACGCATTGACCCGTCTTTCTTTTTGACAAACAATATCGGTGCTCCCCACGGTGATGAGCTTGGCTGTATGAATCCTTTCTCTAACAGTTTGTCTAACTGTTTCTTCAACTCTTGCATTTCTGCAGGTGCCAAACGATAAGGTGCCTTGGCAATTGGTGCTGTTCCTGGTAGCAGGTGAATTCTGAATTCGACTTCCCTATCTGGCAGTAGTCCTGGTAATTCTTCTGGGAATACATCTGAAAATTGAGATACTACAGGGATATCTTTTAATTTTTTTCCCTTAGTGTTAATGATTATGGAAATCATATACACTATTGACCCTTTCCTTGCACAACTTGCAGTTTTCATCATAGAGATGAATTTTGTGTGTCTTGTTGGCTTATCTCCTTTAATTGTGATCTTTTCACCTTTTGGTGAATTCACTTGTATTGACTTTTGATCACATAGAATACTGGCTTTATTGGCTACTAACCAATCCATTCCTAATACAATATCAAATCCTGCCAGATTCATTGGGTAAAGATTTGCAATAAAATTTTGATTTAAAATTTCTATTCTTGCTCCCTGCAAGATTTCAGAAATCTTAATGGTTTCTCCATTTGCTGTTTCTACCAAACATTCTTGTTGGAGTTTAGTTAATGGTTGATTGAGAAGTTTGCAAAATGAAGTATTAATAAAACTTTGGTTTGCACCAGAGTCAAATAATACTTTAGCAAAAATGTCATTAACTAAAAACGTACCGGCGATCACGTCCGGGATCATCTTTGCTTCTTCTGCAGTCAGAACAAATGCTCTAGCATTTTTAGTAGTCTTGTTATTCATGGCTAGAGCTAGTTTCGGACAATTCGTCCTGATATGTCCTTTTTCTCCACAGCTGAAGCACACTCCATTACTGGGTTTCTTCCTACAATCTTCCTCCTTGTGTCCTGGTATCTTGCAGTAGGTGGAGCATCTTCCAAAATGCTTCTTCTTACAGGCTTTACAATAAGGTGTAGAGGTAGAACCTACATTTTTCCCACGGTTGGAATTCCCGTAGCGAAATTCCTGGGTAAGCCTTTGGGCTAGGTTCCTCCTCTGGTTTTCTTCTTGTGTACGTATCAGTTCATCGGTCAAGGTGTTTGCTAGTTCTACTGCTTCTTCTATAGTTGATGGTCTAACTGCCTTGACTACATGCCTAATCTCGCTGATTAATCCCCAGAAGTAACGAGAGATTAATAATGGTTCTGGTGATGCTAGGGTTGGCATTATTTTAGCATATTCAAAGAATGTAGTAGTATAACCCTTGTTGTCTACTCAAGTCATTCTAAGGTTTAAGAATTTATTAGCAATCTGCTCCTTTTCGTTAGGAGGACAAAATTTCCTTTCCACCATATTCTTAAACTCAATCCATTCCATATTATAAACCCTGTCACTTTCCCTAGACGGGAGGATAGTGTTCCACCATTCTAGAGCTGCATTCTTAAACAGATTGGAAGCAAACATTATCTTATCTTCTTCTGCGCACTTGCTTATTTTTAAGACTGCCTCAGTCTTTTCTAACCAGCGTAGAGCTGCAATGGCTCCTTCACTGCCCAAGAATTCCATTGGTTTACAGGACCAGAATTCTTTATAAGAACAACCATAAGACATGGTTCTTCTTCTTTTTGGAATTGGCAATTGAAGTATGGGTCCATTGTTTACGCTGTGATCAGGTTCAGTATGTGTTCGCTTACTTCCGCTATTACTGTTATTATTATCTGCTTCTCTAACATGTCGGATAATAGATGGCAGAGCATCTCTAATTCCTTGGGTAACTATATGTCGAATAGCACTGTTATGTATCTGGTTTTCATTATTCTGGTTTTCCCGATTTGCATTGTCGGCCATCTGGATTTTAAACATTTACCAAGTATTAATATCACGAAATAATATTGTATGCGAATAATCACACAACAACACACTGATCCAAAATCGTCGTCATTGCGACCTTTACTCTATTTTACATTATGCATCTCTATCTATTACAAACCATAAATGAAAATGAAAATACAATACTAATATGCATCAATAATTATAGGGTTATCTATCTTAGTTTGGAAAAAAACGTTTTTTTTTCAAACATACACACATATATATTTATATATATTATTATTACTACTGCTACTGATAGGGGTTTATCCAGTATTGCATATTGCGCTCGTCATATTTCCAGACGAGTCTCTCCCCTATTTGCCCCATCCTCTCACTTCCTTCTAGGATATCCTCACCAAAGGTGCGGAGTTCCTGTAGGTTCTCAGTTTTCATGGGTGGGGCAGGGGCTGGTATCGGGTCAGGAAACTAGGGCATGGGTTCTTCCTGAGGATACGGGTTCTCTAGAATCTCCCTGATATATTGGTCATTATCATAATAGGGGTCTAGAGGGTCAAGGTCTGGGTGGGGTCCTACTAGATCTTGCATGGGCTCCTCTATTGGGATTGGGTAGCGTTGTTGGTAATCCCTGTGGTCGTCAAACCACAGGTCATAGTCTGGGGGATGGGGTGCTGGGACTCTAGGGATTTCAGCTGGGTCTAGGTCAGGTAGTGGGTTTTGGTCAGCTGGGTCTATCTCCACTTCCATGGATTGTGTCGAGAACAACTGCAGTGGTTGGGGTGCTATGAGCTATTCTAGATTAGGGTCGGTGGCTGTGGTTGCTAGTATGTGGAAATTTACCAGTCTCCTATTGAGTATGTCCTGGGTTTGCACATTCATTTCCCTATCCGCGGCTGCTAAAGCTCGCTGTTGCTGAAGTTTTCTCATCCTCTTTCTACGCTCATGAGCTCCTCTGCTAAACCATCCTCTCTTCTTGGGAGGGAATGGCACTTCAGATTGTGCCTTGAACACGAAAATTCCTTCTTCGGTATCAGTCGAATACCCCGAGGGGGTAGACTGCGAAGAGGTTCCTTCGTTCCTAGGAGAGTTGGACAGTTGACGGTAAGCGTCCGAAGGTCCTTGATCACTCATACTGTAAACTAACAAATTGTCAAATAACACAAAATGATAATCTACACGTATGCACCAAGTTTCATTTATTATTTCCCAGCAAAATTTATAATTTCAATGTCAGCAGACCACCTCTTTGGCTGAAATAAGTGGCTAAGCTCTGATACCACCTTCTGTGGCAACCCCCGACCCCTGCCTCGGGAGGCGGGCGGTCGCGGCCTACTCAGAGATGGTGGTATCGGTGTTTATCATTATTTGGCAGCGGAATTTTCATCAGGACCGTAGTTAGGAAATATTTTATCAGAGTAAACACCATATTTTATATTAATAAACATAATGGGATAAAACCCATGTTTTCATTACAAACATGTTTACAGGGATAAACCCTATTTTATTGAATAAAACATTTTTCTTTATTAGGTAACGTTTATAGCCACATTTTCCAAGCCTTCAGTGCTCTCCAGGTGGCTTCTATTTTGGCTTTCACATTTTGTTACCTAAAACGCGTTTAAAAACATTTTGTCAGTGGGAAATACTAGTGAGTGAATCCCAATTTAATCAAGATATGTTTTATTATTTTACAGCATTGAGGGCGATCTCGCAATTACATTTTTTTATATTTCTACCTTAATTACCACCCACGACACTGTCAATCCTGACTTGTGGAAGTGTTACTACTCACAGTGTAGTAACAAATTTTGTATACAAAACTCCAACATACCGACGATAATTGTAGAATTACAAATACTCAATCACTGTTAATTATAATGTAAAATAATTGAGGTTTTGTAAAAATAGTTTGCAAAAAGGTTTACACAAAAAGGAGATTACTCACATTGCTAGTTTAGACTTTTCCTGGTGGTTTCCTGGTTATAATCTAATAATTTAAACAATGTGCATGCGTTAGTATCATAACCCTTAGTAATACTCTCCCCGATACAGAACTCCAACGACTACGTCGGGCAGAACCACGACAGCCGTTACGGAGCACTAGATCAATCGGGCAGCATATCTAATACGTAACTGGGGGTTATAATACTTACAACGGGGCAGAACTTCGTTAATTAAGGGGGTATAATGCCTAGGAATTATGTATACTATAGAGAAATTGAGAGAGAAAAGTTATGTGTGAGTGTCGAAAACTGAAAGCTGATGCCCCCTATTTATAGTTTTGATCGACCGGTCTCTCGCGGCCCGCGTGATGGGGAGTGCAAAACACGAGCGTTAAGTGTGTTAAATTACATATCGTATTATGTTTTAAGCAATCACACGCCTCGAATATGTTAACTACGTACGTTTGTGGGTTTACAGGTAAAACACGTAAACCGGTGAAGTTTGGAACGTTTAGTGATGAGACGGAACAAGCAAAGATGAAAATCAAGACACTTCACGTTATTCGGTACTTGTCCCGGTGATAAAACCACTTCAAAGCTCAAGAAACGTGAAAGTAATGAAGTCCAGGAGGCCGGGTTGTTTGTCAATATACAAAAGTTGCATGAAAGCAAATATAGTTCTCTTATACATCAGCAAAATATGTACAGCAAGTCAAGAACGTGCCCTACGGTCCTCGCACCGTAGGCTACGGTAGGTGAGAAGGGTATTTTGTTTGTTCAAGAATTAAAAGAAAAAAAAATGAATAAAGAGTTGAAAAACTCTACATGAGAGATAAGTAGCACATGTTGGCAACCATAGGAGGAGCCGACATCATCTTATCATCACAAGCTGACTTGTGGATATTGAGAAGAAAGCATGTGCAAAGGAAAAAAGATAGTCAGACACATCACGTGAATTAGAGGGGGAATTTATTATTGTTTGGAAGGGATCTAATACATACACATGCATATTGATCGACATATGAGACTTGTGGATTTTATTGGGTGGGCCTCCATCATCGAAGTAATTGGCAGCAAACACAACTTTGGGCTCCATAAACTCACGGCCCGACATCCATATTATCGAAGATGGGCAGCCAATAACTCAATAATTGGGCTTCTTGATCCATGAAAGTTTGGTAGCACATACCTACGAATGATTGGCAGCCATATGAGGACGAGGGGGATCTCTCTTGGGGGATCAGCATCGATCATCAATAGAAAAAGAGATTTTTTTAGGCAGCCGCACTCAACTTCATCACTCAACATAATCGATCATCATGGAATCTCATCATCATTCCTCACCACTGACCGAAACCAATCATGTCTTCAATCTCATCTCAAGCCTTTGAAGATCGAACGAGTATCATGAGCGGCTAAATCTCTCGTGAACACTCCGGGTGATGATTCTTGTATTTCACTTTTAATTTAGTTCTGTTTGTTTGAGAATTAGATTGTAATTAGGTGTTGACCAAATTGCATTTACATATATATACAATTTGTGTGACAGACAAATCCTGGTGATAACCAGAGACGTATTTATGTTGAATCTAATTGTGCCTTTGTTGATTGAATAATTATTTATGCTTGCGGTTAATATCTCTCTGATCAATTGGTATTATGCTAGGATCTTGTATAAGTAATTGGTTTATGTGACAGATTTACCATTTAATCAGTGGCATCCAAATAAACAATAATTAGATTATTAGGTGTTTACAAAATCTGAATCCCGGAGTGGTCACGTTCCTATCATTGTTTTCTCATTTTCACAATACTTATTCATAAAAATTACAAAAATAGATAAACTAGCAAATTTCATAAAGTAAGTTTAGATTAGTTAAACGGTATTACACTGACCACATGCTCCTCTGGATTCGATACCTGACTTACCCTGTCTATAGGTAATTTTAGGTTTTTGCATAGACCCGACGACAGTCTATCAAAATGGCGCCGTTGCCGGGGAGCTAGTGCGCTTAGTGTTATATCGTTTATTTGATTTTTTTTATTTTTATTTTCTTTCGAAAAAAAAGAAGAGAAAATTAAAAATTTACAAAACCACAAAAATATATTTTTTTTTATTTATTTATTTTCAGTACTATTTTTAGTTTGTTACTTGTGCAGCAACTATGGAATGGGATTATGATGTTGAACCATGCTCATGTTGCGGGAGTCACAATCACTGGGCTCAAGATTGTCCACGTTATTACCACCCGGATCATGGCTCCAGAGGATATCAAAATTACAATCAATCCGATAAAGGCGGTAACGAGCAGAATCGAAACGCAATTGAGGAAGATAAGATTTTAGAGTTATTCAAAACCCTCCTCAAGCATGTAGAGGAACTCACCCAGTCTCTCAAGGAGCAGCAAAATATTAATGAATCACTTAACCAGCGAATTGAACAACTAACTAATCAGTTTGACAATTTTACAGAAAGAAAAGCTACAGTTAGCCTGGTTGAGGATGCTGGATCAGAGATAGATAGAGATCCAGGGGAACCGCTCATCCCAATTCAACTTGGGGATCTCAAGACAGATAACGCTTCATTGAATTTTGGAGTTAGTATGAGTGTTCTTCCCGGGTATATTTATGACAGGTATGATTTGGGCCCATTGCAACAGGTTAATGATCCTATGGTTTTAGCTGAATACTCACGAGGAAGGCCCCGAGGGATTTTGAAGGGATTGACTGTAAAGGTAGGTGACTTTTATTATCCTGAAGATTTTGTTGTCTTAGATCCATATACAGAGAAGGAACAACTGAGGGTGATACTTGGCAGACCATTCTTGGCCACTGCAGATGCTCAGATCTGTTGCTGGAAAGGTACAGTTGATATGACATACGGGAGCCGTAAGCTTTCTATTGACTTCCTTTCACATTATTTTGATTATTCATTTATAAATACTTGTTCATGGGATTTTGTTACTAACACGAGTTATTCTCGAGTGTGTGACGATGGCCCGAAAGAGAGTGTTGTTATGATTGACAGGTCTAAAGATGACAAGATCGTGAAGGATAAAGAGGCCAAGTCACCTTGGTGGCTCAAATTGAGAATTAAAAAGCAATTAGCCAAGCGAAAAAAGAAGCCACCAAAGGAATCAACCAAATCCAAGAAGAATCCCATAGAGACACGTACGGGCGAGTTATTATATTCTTTCGATGATACAGATCCAGATAACCCGGATCATTGGGATGCCATAAGAGATGATGGATGGATGTGGGATGATAACCATGTGTTTCATACACAGGGGATACTATTTAAACCACCTTGAGCATATCAGGTATGGTCTGGCTGAAGACCTATAAACTCAGCGCTCTCGGGAGGCAGCCCGAGGATGTAGAGTAGTGTATTTTTGTTTTGTTTTGCGTGAGTATTTTTTGCAGGTTACCAGGTTATTAATCTCTACAGATGCAATGGTCCAAGTGTGGGGATGTTTGGTGAAGTCCCCGTACGTTCTAGTTGCATTGCGGACAATGCATGGATTAGAGTTCAGTTAGAACTGTCCATACTCAATCTCCATTTGGACGGGGATGATTTGCACACTAATTGTAGAGATTGACCCGAGTACTTGTTGGACACGACCGCGAATGAAATGCTATACGGTCGTGGTGGAACATGACGCATGAGGCTTCTATGCTTTAAACCAGGGGAGTCTGTTCCACTTTTATTATTGCACTTCTATTCGTGTTTTTGGTGGTGTTAAACCCTATGTGTTAGGGAATGTGTTTTAGTTATTTGTGTTAGGGATTGGCCGCTTATGGGACGGTTTGGTTGTTATTCCCGGGTTTGTTTTAAAAGCACTATACATTGGGGACAATGTCGCCCAAGTGTGGGGATATGGAAACCCGGGAAGGGAAAGGCTTGGGACAGAGTTTGAAAGAGGTTGAAAAATGATTGAAAACGATGAAAACTGAAAATTTTGAAAAATTTCATCGCCTTAAGTAAGCTAAACGGATATAAAAACCTTAAGTTTCAATCACTAATAGGTTCCTTGCCGGTAGTAACTAACATAGTCCCTTGTCATGGTCGTTCCTTTAAGTTTCATGAGAGTAGGTCCGACAAGTGTTTTTAAGATAAAAGAATTGAGAAGAGATGTCTATTTAGAGGTAACATGCTTCCGATTGCATATGCTACGTGTCGGCAGCCTTTTTACCCTTTCTTGGTGAGAATTTTGAGCCTGTAGAATGATATAATGATTTACATATTGAATTCATTTGTTAAGAGCAGGCCGCATGTTATTCTGTGTTAGAACTTGTGTGATTTGATGCATGCTGAGATTGTGGTTTGACATGTGCTCGTAAATGATAAAGGCATTAGGATATACCCTACACCCTTCCAGTGTGTTTGTTTTATGTTTACTTAGTTATCACCCTTAGTAGCCCTGTTGAGCCTATTTACCGTTCATTTGTCCACCCAATGTGAATTGTTTGATACCGACCGTGAATGACAAATTATAAAAAAAAAAGAAAAAAAATAGAAAAGAAAAGGAGCAAAAATAGCATTATATTGTTTTGGGTAGAAACCAACCTAAAACTTTGTTACGTGATTTGCAAATAAAGTTGTCACGGTTTGGTCGTTGTTTGTTCGCCACAAAAAAAAATATAAATATAAACCGAAAAATTTCCTACCCTTAGCCTAAGCCCAAAACCGAAAGTCCTTTTGATATGTGCCGTGTTATATGATATAGTGGAGGTGTGATTGTCATACAAGCCTATGATTACAGAATTTCATGTTTGGTTTTGAATGTTATACATACTAGCATATTACACGCTAGTTCATATATTTTTAAACCGAGAGGAGAGTTGATTGTGAGGGGCGTGTAGCATGTGTACAATCCTAAGCATGTTAGTTTTGAATAGACAAGTCTTAAGTTTTATAAATTGCATCTATTGCTTGTCGGACTGTCAATCTTGATTGTGTCAGTCTATGAAACGGGTATAACTTGGGACTTAAACTGTTGCATCGGTTTAGGGGTTTAGAAGTATTGTTACGATGGTGAGTAATTCCGTATTGGTTTGCTTGAGGACAATCAAAGGTAAGTGTGGGGATGTGATGGGGAGTGCAAAACACGAGCGTTAAGTGTGTTAAATTACATATCTTATTATGTTTTAAGCGATCACACGCCTCGAATATGTTAACAACGTATGTTTGTGGGTTTACAGGTAAAACACGTAAACCGGTGAAGTTTGGAACGTTTAGTGATGAGACGGAACAAGCAAAGATGAAAATCAAGACACTTCACGTTATTCGGTACTTGTCCGGGTGATAAAACCACTTCAAAGCTCAAGAAACGTGAAAGTAATGAAGTCCAGGAGGCCGGGTTGTTTGTCAATATACAAAAGTTGCATGAAAGCAAATATGGTTCTCTTATACATCAGCAAAATATGTACAGCAAGTCAAGAACGTGCCCTACGGTCCTCGCACCGTAGGCTACGGTAGGTGAAAAGGGTATTTTGTTTCTTCAAGAATTAAAAGAAAAAAAATGAATAAAGAGTTGAAAAACTCTACATGAGAGATAAGTAGCACATGTTGGCAACCATAGGAGGAGCCGACATCATCCTATCATCACAAGCTGACTTGTGGATATTGAGAAGAAAGCATGTGCAAAGGAAAAAGATAGTCAGACACATCACGTGAATTAGAGGGGGAATTTATTATTGTTTGGAAGGGATCTAATACATACACATGCATATTGATCGACATATGAGACTTGTGGATTTTATTGGGTGGGCCTCCATCATCGAAGTAATTGGCAGCAAACACAACTTTGGGCTCCATAAACTCACGGCCCGACATCCATATTATCGAAGATGGGCAGCCAATAACTCAATAATTGGGCTTCTTGATCCATGAAAGTTTGGTAGCACATACCTACGAATGATTGGCAGCCATATGAGGACGAGGGGGATCTCTCTTGGGGGATCAGCATCGATCATCAATAGAAAAAGAGATTTTTTTAGGCAGCCGCACTCAACTTCATCACTCAACATAATCGATCATCATGGAATCTCATCATCATTCCTCACCACTGACCGAAACCAATCATGTCTTCAATCTCATCTCAAGCCTTTGAAGATCGAACGAGTATCATGAGCGGCTAAATCTCTCGTGAACACTCCGGGTGATGATTCTTGTATTTCACTTTTAATTTAGTTCTGTTTGTTTGAGAATTAGATTGTAATTAGGTGTTGACCAAATTGCATTTACATATATATACAATTTGTGTGACAGACAAATCCTGGTGATAACCAGAGACGTATTTATGTTGAATCTAATTGTGCCTTTGTTGATTGAATAATTATTTATGCTTGCGGTTAATATCTCTCTGATCAATTGGTATTATGCTAGGATCTTGTATAAGTAATTGGTTTATGTGACAGATTTACCATTTAATCAGTGGCATCCAAATAAACAATAATTAGATTATTAGGTGTTTACAAAATCTGAATCCCGGAGTGGTCACGTTCCTATCATTGTTTTCTCATTTTCACAATACTTATTCATAAAAATTACAAAAATAGATAAACTAGCAAATTTCATAAAGTAAGTTTAGATTAGTTAAACGGTATTACACTGACCACATGCTCCTCTGGATTCGATACCTGACTTACCCTGTCTATAGGTAATTTTAGGTTTTTGCATAGACCCGACGACAGTCTATCAAAATGGCGCCGTTGCCGGGGAGCTAGTGCGCTTAGTGTTATATCGTTTATTTGATTTTTTTTATTTTTATTTTCTTTCGAAAAAAAAGAAGAGAAAATTAAAAATTTACAAAACCACAAAAATATATTTTTTTTTATTTATTTATTTTCAGTACTATTTTTAGTTTGTTACTTGTGCAGCAACTATGGAATGGGATTATGATGTTGAACCATGCTCATGTTGCGGGAGTCACAATCACTGGGCTCAAGATTGTCCACGTTATTACCACCCGGATCATGGCTCCAGAGGATATCAAAATTACAATCAATCCGATAAAGGCGGTAACGAGCAGAATCGAAACGCAATTGAGGAAGATAAGATTTTAGAGTTATTCAAAACCCTCCTCAAGCATGTAGAGGAACTCACCCAGTCTCTCAAGGAGCAGCAAAATATTAATGAATCACTTAACCAGCGAATTGAACAACTAACTAATCAGTTTGACAATTTTACAGAAAGAAAAGCTACAGTTAGCCTGGTTGAGGATGCTGGATCAGAGATAGATAGAGATCCAGGGGAACCGCTCATCCCAATTCAACTTGGGGATCTCAAGACAGATAACGCTTCATTGAATTTTGGAGTTAGTATGAGTGTTCTTCCCGGGTATATTTATGACAGGTATGATTTGGGCCCATTGCAACAGGTTAATGATCCTATGGTTTTAGCTGAATACTCACGAGGAAGGCCCCGAGGGATTTTGAAGGGATTGACTGTAAAGGTAGGTGACTTTTATTATCCTGAAGATTTTGTTGTCTTAGATCCATATACAGAGAAGGAACAACTGAGGGTGATACTTGGCAGACCATTCTTGGCCACTGCAGATGCTCAGATCTGTTGCTGGAAAGGTACAGTTGATATGACATACGGGAGCCGTAAGCTTTCTATTGACTTCCTTTCACATTCTTTTGATTATTCATTTATAAATACTTGTTCATGGGATTTTGTTACTAACACGAGTTATTCTCGAGTGTGTGACGATGGCCCGAAAGAGAGTGTTGTTATGATTGACAGGTCTAAAGATGACAAGATCGTGAAGGATAAAGAGGCCAAGTCACCTTGGTGGCTCAAATTGAGAATTAAAAAGCAATTAGCCAAGCGAAAAAAGAAGCCACCAAAGGAATCAACCAAATCCAAGAAGAATCCCATAGAGACACGTACGGGCGAGTTATTATATTCTTTCGATGATACAGATCCAGATAACCCGGATCATTGGGATGCCATAAGAGATGATGGATGGATGTGGGATGATAACCATGTGTTTCATACACAGACGTATTTATGTTGAATCTAATTGTGCCTTTGTTGATTGAATAATTATTTATGCTTGCGGTTAATATCTCTCTGATCAATTGGTATTATGCTAGGATCTTGTATAAGTAATTGGTTTATGTGACAGATTTACCATTTAATCAGTGGCATCCAAATAAACAATAATTAGATTATTAGGTGTTTACAAAATCTGAATCCCGGAGTGGTCACGTTCCTATCATTGTTTTCTCATTTTCACAATACTTATTCATAAAAATTACAAAAATAGATAAACTAGCAAATTTCATAAAGTAAGTTTAGATTAGTTAAACGGTATTACACTGACCACATGCTCCTCTGGATTCGATACCTGACTTACCCTGTCTATAGGTAATTTTAGGTTTTTGCATAGACCCGACGACAGTCTATCAAAATGGCGCCGTTGCCGGGGAGCTAGTGCGCTTAGTGTTATATCGTTTATTTGATTTTTTTTCGTCGAACTAGGGTTGACACGAGTTAGCCACGTGGCAGTTCAGGGTGTCGCCCTGATCCACAGCTGTCGCGGCCCGCGTAGATGATAGTCAACACGTTCGCGGCCCGCGTGCGAGGACTGGATTTTTTTATTTTTATTTTAATTATATAAGGGTATTTAGGGTTAAATATCGTATACGGGGTGTGTTTTAAGACATATAAGGATATTATAAATATTTTAAGGGTGTCGGAAATAATTTAGGAGGGTTGTTATAGTTTGTTTATGTATTTGCATAAGAATATGAATACTAAGTGTGTTTTGTATATAAAAACATGTTACACCCAAAAGTGTGAAAACGGTAAAATGGGTCAAGTGTACTCACAAAATTGCTAAGTCTTCTAATTATCCAAGAGTTGACGAGTGTATGAGATTGGGAGGACGAATGCATACGGGTTAAAGTTCAAGGTGTGTTTAGAGTCGAGCTTCGGGATTTAAAAGGAATATGGAAAGTACATATGAGAAATTAACCATCTAATCACATATGAAACTCAAATGAGTTTAAATGTTTTCATGGGTCAAATGAGTTTAAATGTTTTCATGGGTCAAAATGCCCATTAGAATCGTGATGAGTATTATGTTCTTAGGTGGTGTAACCTACTATTTTGACAAATAACCATTAGGTTATCATCAAAAGTTTGGTTATCATAAGAATTATATACATTATATATAGGTTATATTATAGGTTTTAAGTCCAATATTACCACAAGAATGTCATAGAAGTCATGTAGGAGGTAGGAAGACAAATCTTCCATTTAGGTACCTCTTGTGTTTGACCAATGCACAAGTTGTCATAGACAATAAGGATGGTTATGAATCATACAATAAGGAATGGAAATACACACTATCTAACTAAGAAAACATCAAGTGATGTGTGGATTGAAGGTAGGATAGCCCAAGCTACCCAAATAATCACACAACTTCAAGCTTTAAGCTTGTTCATCACTTGTGGGTAAAAACCCTAAACAAAACAGAAAGTTTATGAGGTTTACACCTCTGATTTTACATGTCTCAACCTTGTTTTTAAGCCCAACTAACCATAGATGTGATTATGAGCATAAGGACATAGGAATAAGATGAGATACCTCAAGTTCAAGTAAGTTTAACAAAGTTTGAATCAAAACAGAAAGTTTGGAGCCTTATTTGGTGATGTTCCAGCCTTGGTTTTCCATGGAAAACCTGTTGGAAACATACCTAAGGTTGTTCCAAGCAAGTAGGAAGAAGAATCAAGGAAAAAGGTTAAGAAATGAGCGAGTTATGCTTGTTTTTGTAACTTGTATCGAATCTGTCTTCTAACTGATTTGCAGCCTAATTGAGAGTGTTTTGAGAGTGAATTTGTGAGTTTGTAAAGTGGATGAAGTGTGAAGAATGCTTGGGTTTTATAGGGGATGGTTAGGTTAAGTTGGTTGTGAGTTATAAATGCAAGAAACACACTCTACAACTCAACAAAACACAAAAAGGTGCCCAATCCGCGAGCTGGAATGGGGAAACTGCGGATTCAACTTGTTGGCGGGCCGCGAGACATATCTTGCGCTGGGTCGCGGGCCACGACCCGGGGTGGGGGCTGGGTTTAAGTTTCGGATATTGACGGTTTGGCCCCTTATGTTTTTATTTGAAGGTTTTAAGTGTATTTTAAGGGTATTTTAAGTAAATAAAGCATATAATAAGGGTTTCTAGCATAAGAACATGTGTGGATAAGTATGACCAAGTATGAATAAGTTTCTGTAAGTGTCAAAGACGTATAAATATGCATAAAAACGTATAAATGGTGTGTGTATGAAACGTATCCATACGTTTATTATATGATTACAAGAATTACAGATAATGAATCAAAGGATAATGAATCAAACTCATGTAAGTATATTTGAAATAACAGGGTTCAATTTGAGATAAAGATGGATTTTACTACGATCTAAGTCTTGGATTTACAACGATAAGATGAAATACGATTATGAGAGGAACAAGTTTCCAAAAATAGATTTACAAGACAAGCTTGCTAGTTTAGGAAAGTTATGAAAAGCGGAGTGTTACACTACCAACACTCAAATATTTTACTGCCTCTCCTTGAAGAATATCTTGATAAGCTCTGAAGTTGAAACCATACTCAACACCTTGCCAATCTCTCACAGGTGTAACAGTTGTGCATCGATAAAATTTGATTTTTGTCACACCCCGACCGCGTTAAAACAACAAACCACGGCGGAAACGTCGGGGAGTGTCGTAACAGAATCATTGTTTCACAACACATGGATTGAAGTTTTGTTTTATTGAATTAAGTTTATTACATTGTCTTGAAAATCAAAAGCAAAACATGTACAAATTCTCCTTCATTGTTATTAAGTCACTAAGGCCTCGTCCATCCCTATGTGAGTATGCATCATAATCATCATCAAACATCATCAAGTTACGGTACCTGAAACATATGTGAAAATACGTCAACATAAAAAGGTCGGCGAGTACATAGGTGTTGTAAGTATGTCAGATTCATGGCCTTGAATTCATATTGCAATACCTCATCCAACTACGAGAGTTGTCGAGTGTATACCTTGAAAACAAAAGAGTTTGATATTGCAGTATGTTTCTATTGTAACACCCCAAAAACGGGTTTGGTAATCAAATCACGTTAATATTACTGACGGGTAAAATACCGTTAGTGGTAAAAATTTACCCGGTAAATATTAGGATTATAAATAATTAATCCTAATAATAAATAAAAAGTGAATAAAAGCTTTTAAGAAATAAAAGCTTAGAAGGCCCGAGTTAACGGGACCTAAAATAAACTTAGTCATAAATATTCCCGAACCCGCTAAGCTAACTAGGAATGTTTGACCCGGTTAATAAGAGGGAATATGGATTGTAAATAAGTAGGTTATAACCTACTTAATAATTAACGAAACATGAGGGACCAAAGTTATATATTTGGAAAAAGTTTAGTTATTAAAAACAAAAAAAAATATACACCACACATAGTGTGTGCGTGTGTGAGGTCGACCAGGAGAAAGCTCAGGAGAGCTCAAACCCTAACTTTAGCAAATTGATCAAATTGAAGCCCAAATCAAGAGCCAAATCAATGCATGAACACAAATTCGTGATCACCTAGTCATGGGGATTACAATGTATGTTGAAAGTTTATGATTTGGTGATACTTTGAGATTATGATGAAGAATCCTAATCGAAATTCTGGAATGAATATTGATTCTATGAGTGTTATTGTGATTATATCTTGGTTTAGAAACAAACCCTAGTAGAAAATTTGATGAATTGTTGTCAAAACTAGGGATTTGATAATTACCCTATTATGTGCTAAGTGGGTTTTGACTTAATAATGAAGATGATGATATGTTTGTGTTAGAAATCATCATAAGTGGTAGTTGATGCAATATACTTGAACAAATTATAAGTTTGAGTGAAAGCTTGTGCATGACTTGAAGTGGGTTTTTGTATGTTATGATGAAATTGGTAATTTCGTTCATGTAAATTGGTGTATGAAATCGTGTAGTATATTAGTTCATATGAAGAACTTGATTATATAAGGTGTTGGGATGAATCCTAGTGATATGATGAATGGGTCTCACTTATAGATGAGAACCCTTTGTTCTTGTGAATGAATGAATAAATTAGTTTTTGATAATCGCTTGAACTAATTAAAGTGATTGAAATGTGATAAACGTGGTTTGAACTTTGGTTGAAACGGTGGCCTAAAGATAACGCCTACCGGGTAATTAAAGAATGCAAAAACTAGTTGATGAACTTGAATATGCATCTAGTATACTAATAGGAATTTGACTTTTAAAAAGTCAAACTGACTTATGATATGATGAATGATAATTAGATATAGAATTGCGTAAGGTGGGATAATCGTATTAAGTCATGATTAAACTAACCACCTTGCGAATGACGAATAATAGTTGGCGCTTAACAAGCTAGGTGAAGCTTGGGGACAAAGCGGGTCGAACGAGTCAAGCATAAAGGAAAAGCGTATTCGGGACGCAAGGTAAGTTAAAACTTACACCTTTTATTTGATATCTATTGGTTTTATAGATTTTGATTAATCAAAAGTCACATTTTGACTTATGATGTTTCGACCCGACGTGCGAGGTTCGAAACAAAAGACAATAATGATAAACCATGTTGAATGGTTAAAAAGAGCTAATAAGGTCATTTAGTCATGTAATGACTAATAAATAACGAGTTTTGAGTGATTTACCTTATAAGGTAAATCAATACAATTAATAAGGGTAAAACGGCAATGTAGTCACTCGTTGACGATAACCGTTAGTTTTGAAGGACACTTTATGGCGTAAGATATAAAGGGGTCAAAATAATCAAGAAATAAATTTATAAGTAAATTGACCGTATGGTGTAAACCGGTACAAGTTATGTAGACGAGATGATAATAAATCAATCTCGCAAAAGTAAATGGTCATATAGACCAAACGGGTCAAAAGGTGAAAATATCACCCTTTGACAATATCGGCTAATGTTTTGTCGAGTTGCATGATTACAGGAATAAATATCGATTGAATGTTGTCATCGCTATTACTTAGCGGCTACTAAGGCAAGGTATCAAAACGGGTCAATATATTGATTCGAGCCAGGTATGTATAATTGGTCAAATCATCATTAGAACTTGAAGTTCAATGAGGGCTAAACAAGTTAAAATGGAAATTGGGTTATCTTTTAAGTAAACTGAATGATTTAAGTTATTGTCATTGTGTTTTAAAAACATGATGGCTATTTAAACAAGATCCTAGTTTAAAAAGTGGAATTTTGGTCAATTACGACATGAAAAGTCCTTTGTTGTAAAGAAAGGGTTTAAGATGACCAAAACGCCCTCGTAAGCAAAATCGAGTAAATGAACCTTAAGAGTCGTTTAAAAACAAGTTATATGATCAAGCAAATACTTTGAATAAGTATAAAGAATGAAAAGGGCAAATCTTGGGTCAAATGACTCAATATGGGTCTTTGCCGTAAAATGATAGTACGAGGGATAAAACTCGGAATATATGTATCTCCATATTAAATCCACCACAAATATAGTTGTGGTGGAAGACTACTTGGTAAGAAATGTGAAAATATAAAGTTAGATACAAATGAAAGCGATTTTAGGCTCGAAAGTGCTTAAATACTCTTAACGGGTCAAAATAAGCATACGAGCGAAAACGGGTTTAAATTGTGTAATAAACCTATGATTAGAACCTAATATGGTAGGTAACATTAATTTGAAGAAGTGTATGTGATATAGGAATCAAACAAATACGTTTGTTTGATAAAATGCATAAACGGGTTAAAATTCGGTTAAAAGGTAACGAGTCAAAGGCTTAGAAGTCTCAAAATTTCTTATGTTGGATGTATGCTTTTAACTCCATAAGATGGAGGATTAAATTACGGACGCGTAGGAAAAAGAATCGGGTAAAACGGATCAATAACGAAGAAGTTATGGCCGTTTCCGTAAAAACAGGCATAGCTGAAAATGCAGGACCCAGCTCCAGACCTGCTGGAAAGTGGTTTCCCCCGCGACACGCAAAGGAACAACCTGACTCATCCGCGACACGCGACGGAACCCCGTTTTGGCGAAAAATTTTTATTTTAATCAGTTTCGCTTCCCAGACTCGTTTAAATACGTTCTAAGTTACATATGACTAATCCAACTCATGTTTTATGAGTTTCAGGTATGATTTTAGCATCGGTGGACGATCAAGCATAATGAAGAACCGAACACGATTAAGAAATAAGCTTCCGCACTATGTATCGTTGTTATGTTAAATGACGAACTCACACACGTTATGTTGTTTACTTTTAATTTTGTAAAAGGTTTAATCAACCCGTAATTTCAATGTATTTGAAATCATAATTACCAGTTTATCTTCATAAACTATACGAAAACCGTTAAATAATAATAAGGGTGTTATAAGTTGGTAATCAGAGCTCAAGGTTGTTGACAAATGTGTTCGGTTCGAGGCTTGATCGCAAATCCGGTAAGTACATGTATGTTAATAGTTTAGCATGCTAAGGTGTTGTAAACAACACATAGGGCTATCGTGTGATACACGTTACCCCAATTAAAATGATTGATATATTTGACGAAAATACGCGCGTTGACGCGTATAGTAGAAAAAGCCTTGTATTATAATACGGGCGATTATTGAAGTTGACGTTACTAACTTTTGTGAATGTTTTAATTGAAGGACACTCGCGTTTGAAGATGACGAGAGTCAAACGAATTGTGGATATGATGATGGAACAGTCCGAAGTATGACAAGAGGAGCATGCTCACCGAGGACTAAATCGCGTAACGACCGCGAACAAGGTTAATGGCAAGGAACGCCCGTCGGGGCAAACATTACCAGGTGCACATTTTAAATAACCGCACAAATAGTAATATGCAACAAATAAGTAGAAATTGAAAGTTGCATATGTAGATTAAAAACTTGGAAAAACCCGAATAGAAAATGTATTCGGGATATTGTTTCCAAGAGAAACAAATAGAGGCGTTACTTACATAGGGCGTGAAGTGAAAACTATAAAAAGGTCATGTGTGTCATGTGTTAATCGCTTACTCTGGCCGAGTAAGTAGTGGCATATGATACCATGAACTTCTTATGGCGGACACGTTTACATCCGATGTAGTAAGGGCGGGGTGAATGGGACTAACTTAAAAGTACCCAAATGAATCAAATGAGCAAAATATTTGATAATAATGTAAACGCACAGCCGGGTGACGGAAGCGTATTACATTAGGATGATGAGCCCGAGTGAAGGGACAAAGATAAATGTAAAAGGATTAAGGTGTGCAATTGGGAGGGGTGTGCTTACACTCGAACCCGGAGAATGCAAATATGACTCTTAACGGGCCGATTTTGTAAAACGCCAAATTTGAGAACAAAGTAGGAATATAAAAGCGAAACGAAGTCATAATGCATACCGTAAGGGTTGCAATAATAACGACTTCGGTAAAACACCCGGTTGGTGGGTAAGAATTTAAACGCATGCGTAGACTGAGAAACAGGAACGCGAAATAGAAAGTCAAAAGACTCGGAATATGAGTCATGACTAAAAGATGACAAGAATTTTCGTAAACATAAATTTTGGTAATTACGTTCAACCATTTCAAAGTTGGACGGGTCAAGTAAAGAATGAAGTTTGACATTCATGAGTGATGAAAATTCACCCAAAAAGAGTCAAACGAGTCAATTAAGGAATAACGCTTGATAAAATAGGAAAACGCAAACCGGTGAAACTGGAAAGCTAAAAACAATAAGATGGAAGGACCCGGGTAATGGGTTGTAAAGGAGTATAAGTATGAACCGGGTAACGGTAAGTTTAGGACAAACTGACGCGTAAATAACGTCAAAAGTCATAAAGTCGGAGGATTAGTCCGGAAGTAAACAAATGAAGCCTTAGACTACGGTCAAGGTCAATTAAAGTTCAAGAGCGAAAATAAACGATTCCAAACATAATAAGAGATGCCTTAAAGCTATATATGTATATATACATTTGAATATAGACAAGAATAAAAGATGATCTACGGGATCATCATAACCTACGGGATTAAACACAGTGTTAAGGTCTACGGGACCAAAAAGACCCTCGGGTCATAAAGAGAAGGAAACGGGTTGTTAATGTCTCACCTTAAAAAGGTGAAAAATTTAAAGAAATAGCCTATAAGGCTAAGTGAAAGAACCTACGTGTCAATAGTGTAAAGCAAGGGAACTAGTTATGATTCCCCGCGTAAAATGAGAACGGAAAAGAATAAATTATGGGTTGTCAATTTCCTTAATATGAGTAATTGACATAGTTAAAAAAAACGTTAAACTAAAATTCAGTTTTAGTAAGAAACAACGTTTTAACAAATATGAATACTATAAGACGAAATTGGAAATAATAAATATCAAAGAGTATGGGTCTTAACATCGATAGGTGCAAGACGATATATTCGAAAAAGTGGTATTTTCGAAAATGAAAGGTTGATAAAATTAAACATGACGTGACACGATCACGGTCAAGAAATGCAATGTGAAGTGGAATCACATTATCACCAAGCGAGCGGTAAAAAGCAACTGGACTAATAAGTCTAGTTAGTGAGACCGGTTAAGGTCATTTAAATAAGTTGGTTGCTTGTAAGCGGTGGATTCGGTATAACTGAACCGAATAAATGAATTTGAAAACAAAAGAAATTGTTGCTAAAAGTGAAAGATTTCACTAAAGACCTTTAAACGGGTCAAAGTAACGGATTCATAAGGAAATTCGATAGTATATGAAAGCGATGGATATCGCTAAGTTAACTAAACTAGTGGAAATAACGAGATTACGTTATTTCTAAGTTACACTATGTCGTATGAGATAAGTAGACAATTAGTAACCAAAAAGATGTTACCGTACTTTTCGGGTAATACTAACGATTGGTTAAAAAGTATAAGTAATGTTTAAAATATTTCTCGGATCAAATACATTGAGTTTAAACTCAATGAATTATGTAAGAAAAGGTTTCGAGGACGAAACCTCTTTAAGGGGGGTAGACTTGTAACACCCCAAAAACGGGTTTGGTAAACAAATCACGTTAATATTACTGACGGGTAAAATACCGTTAGTGGTAAAAATTTACCCGGTAAATATTAGGATTTTAAATAATTAATCCTAATAATAAATAAAAAGTGAATAAAAGCTTTTAAGAAATAAAAGCTTAGAAGGCCCGAGTTAACGGGACCTAAAATAAACTTAGTTAGAAATATTCCCTAACCCGCTAAGCTAACTAGGAATGTTTGACCCGATTAATAAGAGGGAATATGGATTGTAAATAAGTAGGTTATAACCTACTTAATAATTAACGAAACATGAGGGACCAAAGTTATATATTTGGAAAAAGTTTAGTTATTAAAAACAAAAAAAAAATATACACCACACATAGTGTGTGCGTGTGTGAGGTCGACCAGGAGAAAGCTCAGGAGAGCTCAAACCCTAACTTCAGCAAATTGATCAAATTGAAGCCCAAATCAAGAGCCAAATCAATGCATGAACACAAATTCGTGATCACCTAGTCATGGGGATTACAAGGTATGTTGAAAGTTTATGATTTGGTGATACTTTGAGATTATGATGAAGAATCCTAATCGAAATTCTGGAATGAATATTGATTCTATGAGTGTTATTGTGATTATATCTTGGTTTAGAAACAAACCCTAGTAGAAAATTTGATGAATTGTTGTCAAAACTAGGGATTTGATAATTACCCTATTATGTGCTAAGTGGGTTTTGACTTAATAATGAAGATGATGATATGTTTGTGTTAGAAATCATCATAAGTGGTAGTTGATGCAATATACTTGAACACATTATAAGTTTGAGTGAAAGCTTGTGCATGACTTGAAGTGGGTTTTTGTATGTTATGATGAAATTGGTAAGTGTATGAAATCGTGTAGTATATTAGTTCATATGAAGAACTTGATTATATAAGGTGTTGGGATGAATCCTAGTGATATGATGAATGGGTCTCACTTATAGATGAGAACCCTTTGTTCTTGTGAATGAATGAATAAATTAGTTTTTGATAATCGCTTGAACTAATTAAAGTGATTGAAATGTGATAAACGTGGTTTGAACTTTGGTTGAAACGGTGGCCTAAAGATAACGCCTACCGGGTAATTAAAGAATGCAAAAACTAGTTGATGAACTTGAATATGCATCTAGTATACTAATAGGCATTTGACTTTTAAAAAGTCAAACTGACTTATGATATGATGAATGATAATTAGATATAGAATTGCGTAAGGTGGGATAATCGTATTAAGTCATGATTAAACTAACCACCTTGCGAATGACGAATAATAGTTGGCGCTTAACAAGCTAGGTGAAGCTTGGGGAGAAAGCGGGTCGAACGAGTCAAGCATAAAGGAAAAGCGTATTCGGGATGCAAGGTAAGTTAAAACTTACACCTTTTATTTGATATCTATTGGTTTTATAGATTTTGATTAATCAAAAGTCACATTTTGACTTATGATGTTTCGACCCGACGTGCGAGGTTCGAAACAAAAGACAATAATGATAAACCATGTTGAATGGTTAAAAAGAGCTAATAAGGTCATTTAGTCATGTAATGACTAATAAATAACGAGTTTTAAGTGATTTACCTTATAAGGTAAATCAATACAATTAATAAGGGTAAAACGGCAATGTAGTCACTCGTTGACGATAACCGTTAGTTTTGAAGGACACTTTATGGCGTAAGATATAAAGGGGTCAAAATAATCAAGAAATAAATTTATAAGTAAATTGACCGTATGGTGTAAACCGGTACAAGTTATGTAGACGAGATGATAATAAATCAATCTCGCAAAAGTAAATGGTCATATAGACCAAACGGGTCAAAAGGTGAAAATATCACCCTTTGACAATATCGGCTAATGTTTTGTCGAGTTGCATGATTACAGGAATAAATATCGATTGAATGTTGTCATCGCTATTACTTAGCGGCTACTAAGGCAAGGTATCAAAACGGGTCAATATATTGATTCGAGCCAGGTATGTATAATTGGTCAAATCATCATTAGAACTTGAAGTTCAATGAGGGCTAAACAAGTTAAAATAGACATTGGGTTATCTTTTAAGTAAACTGAATGATTTAAGTTATTGTCATTGTGTTTTAAAAACATGATGGCTATTTAAACAATATCCTAGTTTAAAAAGTGGAATTTAAAATAGACAAGTTAAAATAGACATTTGGTTATCTTTTAAGTAAACTGAATGATTTAAGTTATTGTCATTGTGTTTTAAAAACATGATGGCTATTTAAACAATATCCTAGTTTAAAAAGTGGAATTTAGGTCAATTACGACATGAAAAGTCCTTTGTTGTAAAGAAAGGGTTTAAGATGACCAAAATGCCCTCGTAAGCAAAATCGAGTGAATGAACCTTAAGAGTCGTTTAAAAACAAGTTATATGATCAAGCAAATACTTTGAATAAGTATAAAGAATGAAAAGGGTAAATCTTGGGTCAAATGACTCAATATGGGTCTTTGCCGTAAACTAGTAGTCCGAGGGATAAAACTCGGAATATATGTATCTCCATATTAAATCCACCACAAATATAGTTGTGGTGGAAGACTACTTGGTAAGAAATGTGAAAATATAAAGTTAGATACAAATGAAAGCGATTTTAGGCTCGAAAGTGCTTAAATACCCTTAACGGCTCAAAATAAGCATACGAGCGAAAACGGGTTTAAATTGTGTAATAAACCTATGATTAGAACCTAATATGGTAGGTAACATTAATTTGAAGAAGTGTATGTGATATAGGAATCAAACAAATACGTTTGTTTGATAAAATGCATAAACGGGTTAAAATTCGGTAAAAAGGTAACGAGTCAAAGGCTTAGAAGTCTCAAAATTTCTTATGTTGGATGTAGGCTTTTAACTCCATAATATGGAGGATTAAATTACGGACGCGTAGGAAAAAGAATCGGGTAAAACGGATCAATAACGAAGAAGTTATGGCCGTTTCCGTAAAAACAGGCATAGCTGAAAATGCAGGACCCAGCTCCAGACCTGCTGGAAAGTGGTTTCCCCCGCGACACGCGAAGGAACAACCTGACTCCTCCGCGACACGCGACGGAACCCCGTTTTGGCGAAAAATTTTTATTTTAATCAGTTTCGCTTCCCAGACTCGTTTAAATACGTTCTAAGTTACATATGACTAATCCAACTCATGTTTTATGAGTTTCAGGTATGATTTTAGCACCGGTGGACGATCAAGCATAATGAAGAACCGAACACGATTAAGAAATAAGCTTCCGCACTATGTATCGTTGTTATGTTAAATGACGAACTCACACACGTTATGTTGTTTACTTTTAATTCTGTAAAAGGTTTAATTAACCCGTAATTTCAATGTATTTGAAATCATAATTACCAGTTTATCTTCATAAACTATACGAAAACCGTTAAATAATAATAAGGGTGTTATATCTATAAACCTTTACAAGTTGATATATGTGTAAACCAAAACCATTGTAGCCATGAATCTTAACTGAAAACATTTGTCTTTGTAAACCAAGTAGTAAATCGTCGTTGAAAGTAAACATTGTATGGTTTATATCTTTAAGTAAACCTTGTAGTGTAACTTCGTTTTGAAAACATTTGTCCAAGTGATCTAGATAACGCAACGACATGTAATGTGTTAAAAGCACTTATATATAGGAAGTATCAGCGACGTATCCACCATGCTTTTATCACATTACACCCTCCACGTTACCTAATCACTTACCATAACCCAATCGTTCAATAGTTCAATTAGTTCCAATCGTTCAAAGAGTTCATACAGTTCACATAGTTCCAGTGGTTCAGGTAGTTCAAATAGTTCACATAGATCAATAGTTCCAGTGGTTCAAGTAGTTCAAATAGTTCATATAGATCAATAGCTCCAGTGGTTCAAAAATTTCATACAGTTCACATAGTTCCAGTGGTTCAAGTAGTTCACATGGTTCAATAGTTCCAGTGGTTCATGTTTAAATAGTGAGAACTAACTTTTTGGTCGTTTTATTGAATACATTCAAACCTGTGTGACTCATCCTAATCATTCAACTCGTGTTAACAAACCACCAAAGGGTAAGTTAACAATTATCAGGTTCTGTCGTTACCCACATTACCCCCATAACCATGGTGAAAGTCCGATAACAGGATTTATCAGATCCTATGGTATCATAATATCCCATGGTACCATAACGTACTACTGGTCGGCTTAAAATAGTTAATGAATGTCATTCAATTGTCTTTCGACCAACGCCCCAACAAGTTTGTTCATATAATTTAAATCGTTGTGTTTAATATAAACCATAACATTCGTTTTAGGAAACTCGAAATCGTTTAGCACATATGAATCACCCCAAAACATTTGAAAATGGTAAAAGAGGGGAACTATGTACTCACATTGAATTGCAAGGTATCCTCGATCTAACGAACTTAACAAAGCTCGGGCAAATCAAGGAAATCAAGTGGTACCTATTAATCGGATAGCTAGTTAATAAATCGGCACCTAAATCGGGGGATTGGGTAGAATGAGGTCTCGTAAAACAAATGAGTATTGGAACTCGTGTGATATGGTTTAACAAAGCCTACATTCTAAATCGGAACCTATCCTAAGTGCTTACGACCCGTTATGACCCATTAAGGTAGCTTACGCTACTTTAACGCGTCGTTCGCGCAAATGCGCGTTCGAGACGCCTAACTAGTCCTATGACAAGTATTATATGCCCTAACATGTTTAAATATATTGCATAATCAGTTTAGGTGACAAAAGTTAAGTTATATATGCTTAAAATCCCATTATGCATGAAAAGGGCATTTTGGTCATTTACCTAAGGCATATACACTACCTATCATACAACTAATTAAACTAAGTGACCATAAGGTATAACCTCGGAAGGTTATTCCCTATACAACTATGGTCACTAAATGTGCTTGGTCGGATCCTAACGATCGACCAAACGGGTCGAGTTCGAAAGTCTAAGCGGTTGTGAAGACCGCTTGACTTACGACTCTACAAAAGCACTAGACTAAAAGTGACGAATTAAACATGTTAAAACATGTTTAACTAAGTTAGAAAACAAGTTTGATATCAAAACAAAGTGTTTTGATTCCCGAAAATATCTTCGACTCAAAATACGCATAAACACGTATTTTGACCGAAACTTTGACTCGTCACTTCGACTAATCGACGTGGTAATCAGTAGGTATAGTCACAAGGGACTATAACCATCGTGATTACGCTCACGTTGCAAAGTTCAAACGAACTTTGTGTTGACCAATTCATGGTTAAAGCAGAAAGTCAAACACAGTTTGACTTTCACGCTTGAAAAGCATAAACAAGTATGAAAGAAGCTTACAAAAGGTCCAAGCAAGGAAGAATTGAACCAAATTACTCAGGTATGAAGCCTTAGCTTCAACTTAGAGCAGAATTGATTCAAATGTGAGGAATGAAGTGAAAACCCCACTTCTATTTATAGTAAGTTAGGATTAACAAGATCATTCCAAGTGTTATAAGGATCAGTCTTGACCCTACACTTGTGGAACATGGTTTTTAATACAATGGGAGCTCTAAAACCAGTTCATAGTATTGAGAAAATTGCACAAAAGACCCTGGAAATCAAGCTGGTTGCTGAAAATCAATTTTCTGCATAGATCAGTCTGTGGCGCCCCGCGAGAGGCCTGTCACGCTCCGCCAGAGACCAAAATCTCAGAATGTCAGAAATGGTCCCTGCATGCATAAAACTTGGTTTTTGACACGTTTAAGCCTCGTTAACCCATTTTAAAGGCTCTACAATGAAGTTAAAGTATAGGGAACATGAAATATGCTTGAAAACATCTCGGATGTCAGTTCGTTTGGTCGTACGGTTGTGTTATTTTGTTAATTACGATGAAACTCGAACGGACGCAAAAACGATCCAAATTACGCGACGAATGGTATTTTAGCATTCCAATCACTAAAAGAAAATATTTTAATGATTACAAAAATTTTTGGATGTCCTGATATGTTCAGAACGTAAGATATGCGCGTAAATGCAAACTTATGCACTTTTTGACGCTTTTAGTCCCTATTGATCAAATAAGCGTATTTTCGCATATCGAACCCCTCAAAGCTTATTTCTAAGCTATGTAAAGGATATTTAGGGTATGTTTAGCTTATGATAAAGTTCTGTAATGTTCGTTATTGTACGAATCGACATAGTTTCGCAGTTTGACACAAATAGTCCCTGAAATGGAATAAACTTGTTTTCGACATACCAAACCATCCAAAACTTATTTCTAAATTATGTAAAGGTTATTTAAGGTATGTTAAGCCTATGTCACTGTTCCAGAGTGTTTGTCGCATTAAAAATGATTACGTTTACGCATCAGTTCGCGTATAACTTTCCAGAAAGCGATTTAAAGCTCGAAAATTGAACAAGAATTGATATGTGCAAATGATACACATATTTATACAAATCCCAAGTATGAAACACACGTTTTCATTAGTTTTGTATTCGTATGATGGTCAAAGAGGCACAGATGTCACAATTTTATAGTCATGTACTACAACTTGATATAAATCTTTATTTTCACCCACACCAAATTTCGACAGAATAACAACAGCATCTTCTTGAAGTTGTCCATAAAAAACAGGTATCAAATGACTTTTAATACCTCCTTGAATCTTAACACCCTGAAGAACATTTAAAGAAAGTTTTTTTTTTAGCATACAAACCTACAGTCTCTAATAGAAAGAAAAAAATCAAACAATATACATCCATGGAATCATTTATACACGAACGGAAAAACACAAATACACACATTTTCATCAATGAAGATGAGATTCATTTTATAACCTTGATTCCATTTTCGGATGATCCTCGTTTTCATGTGCCACATATCTTTCGCAGAATTCAAATCGTTAACAAAACTAAGATTGTTGCTCTCAACTGATGTTGACATGCTTCTAATTCGGAATTCGGAATCAATTCAAATTTCAAAATCAGAAATCAGAGAAGATGAGAGTGTGATGAAATATGAGGAGGGAAATAAGAAGAAAATCCTTATATAAGAAGATGATTGACATGAGTGAGTGAGTGAGTGAGTGACATGCATTAATTGCAAATTACGTATTAATTAACTAAATTTACCCTAAATCTAGACTCTCTAAGTTTTAAATTTATAAAACTAAGACTCTCTAAACCCTAAATCACACGACCGGCAAGTGTACCGATCGATGAAGTATAGCCTAAGGAAGTCCGAGTATCGAACCCAAGAGACTCTACTGATCACGATAACGACTCTATCTAGACTTAGACTGACACGACTTAACTAAATGTTTATTAATTGGGGGGGGGGTTTCTAAAAATCCTAAGAATGCAAATAACGAATACTAACTAGACTAGACGAACTAAACACGAACTCACACGAAGCTGAACTCAAGAATGATGAAGGAACTACCTAGACAGGAATCCTGATTGCTTTTAGTTATGATTATAATTGGAAGTTGTCTGCTATGGAACCGGGATCTTGAAATTCTCACCTATCGGGAAATCTAAGGACCCCTCTCAAGAGCACGCTAAGATCCCCTAAAGGTTGTTAAACTACCGGTTTTTAGACTCCCTTACAAGACATCTAATGGGTTTATAAAAGTATCCTACAAGGCTCACTCCCTTACGAGACCTAAACCTAAGATAGGTTTGTTTTCTTAGTTAGACTTGCTAGACAGCAGCAAATAGGTTAACTTTCTAAGAAGGACCCACCTTGCGGTTTAATCACTTAGACCTAGCAATAATCTCGCACCTTACAGCTATTGATGACTAGTAGAACACTTGATTTTATAAAATTACCAATTATTACTTCTAAGGTTACTTGTGCACTTTTCACCCTAAACGATCAAAGGTTTATTATGTGATATAGACACTCACCAAAACCTAAAACCCTAGCCCGACTCTATTCCGTGATAAAGACCGTCACCAAGATTCGAACGAAGCAATAATCAATATTCAAATAACATCAAGCACGCAAACACATCTAACTGATAGAACAAACCGTTTACAATTTATAAACTATCCATAGCTTCCATAAATCCAAAAATAATCAAAACCTAAACAATCATTCAACCATGTCTAGGTAGTAACAGAAATCTAGCCGATAATCATGTCTAAAAACATAGCAATCAATGTATAAACTGAATTCATCATTACACAATAAAAAACAAACGAGAAACGAATGAACAAGATGATAAAACCCGTAATCTTCGATCCCGTGTGCTCCCGAATGTTTCTTGATGATTCCTAGCAATCCCTAGCCCTCAAACAGCCCCTAAGATCGTCCAAAGGCTCTGAATTTCGTCCAAAGTTCATGATTCTGTTCTCCTCTTGAATTGCGGCTCTCAATTCGTGCGTCCCAAGATGATGTGTTTTTATTCTTTCTGTCGTCCCCTCTGATGTCGATGTAATCAAATATAAAGCCCTCCATATTTCCTCTCACTCCGTCAAAAGCCCACATGAATGATAATTTTCCTTTGTGAGGCGGCCCAATCCAAAGATCAAGACCCTCACGTGCACCTTAGCTGATGTTAAATGATGTGATCATTAAAATAAAAATATGGTGCCATACACGTGCCTTGTTGCCTGTTGATGTAATATGTATAATGTCCCATGTCATCTAATGCTGACTAAGAATCATAAAACCTTTAAATTCATATACGTCAAGCCTGGACTAGGCTGTTTAGTTGTGGTGGCCCATAAAGGCTTTTCTCCTTTAGTATATGGCAGCCAACAAACAAAAACCCCCCTCAAGATTAATAGTGGCCGCCTTTAATAATATCTTAGATAGCGGGCTCGGTCCACTCACGAAAATAGTGGCAATTTTAATTCGGTATCTGACATCTCACTCTGCTCAACTGGCTGGTTATTTATTTATTATTCTTTTTCGCTCCATTTACACCAGGACCTGCCAAAACACAAAACAATATGATATACACTAAAAACTAAATAAAAATAAATAAAACATATACAAAAATTATACACTTTACACGGGACAAATATGTATATTTTACCCTACATCAGAAGATGAGATTCATTTTATAACCTTGATTCCATTTTCGGATGATCCTCGTTTTCATGTGCCACATATCTTTCGCAGAATTCAAATCGTTAACAAAACTAAGATTGTTGCTCTCAACTGATGTTGACATGCTTCTAATTCGGAATTCGGAATCAATTCAAATTTCAAAATCAGAAATCAGAGAAGATGAGAGTGTGATGAAATATGAGGAGGGAAATAAGAAGAAAATCCTTATATAACAAAACTTTTTGCCACATTGTTTACAATGGCCTCAAGATCAAACATGAGCTCTTCCACTATGTCTGCTACAACCTCTGCTACCACTGGTTCGGTGCTTCCACCACCTCTTCCAAGGATGCCGTTTTCTTCACAACCTCAAGATGTTATCCCTACTCGGAGTGTCCAGGGATCTGCTCCCGTTTTAGCCTCTAACGATGAAATTTTGACCTTATTTGGAAGTGTGCAGGAACAAATGAGGCAGCAACAGGAGACTAACCAAATGCTGTTAAGAGAAATACAACTCTTAAAAGCTAGCTCGAGGAGACCCGCTGAAGAAACTGTCACTCCTATACAGCCCAGGGCTTTGAACTTCAGTTCCGCAGTTTACACTGAGGATAATAGGGGGAATATCGTCCCAAGCCATTCTCAGAATCATACCCCTGAGATACCCTCTTCGGTCAGGATATCGACTGTGAGAAGTTCAGGATATGCTTCAGGATATGGCCAAAATCCTCAGAACGGTAATGTGTCAAATAATAATATTCTTGCTACTAACAACAATGGCTCTTTGCAGGATGCAGGTATGACGTCAACATTTACCAGGGAGCTCCAGAAATTGAAGGACATGATATCCAGTGTACCTGGAGTAGTCCAGCCAATTCCGGAAGTATCCCAAGACAGCCACAGGATATCCCGCTTTGCATATCCTATCTGTGATGCTGAAATCCCAAAAAGATTTCAGACTCCCAACATGAAACTGTATGATGGGACTACGGATCCTGAAGAGCATATTGCCCAGTATAGGGAAAGAATGGAGATTAACCCTATCCCTCCGGAGCTCAAGGAAGCATGCTTATGCAAGGGATTTGGTTCTACTCTGACAGGATCAGCCTTAAAATGGCTGTTGAACGTTCCTCCTCACTCAATTAATTCGTTTGCTCATTTGGTTAATTTATTTAACAGTCAATTTTCTTGTAGTCGGAGTTTTGAGAAACTAACCAGTGATCTTTACAGGATAACTCAAGGGCCTCAGGAATCCTTGAGGGATTATGTGAACAAATTCAGTCGAGAATCCTTGGATATCCCACATCTTGATGTTGCAACAGCTGTGCAAGCTTTTAAGATGGGGTTACAAAAGGATTCTCAGTTTTATCAGGATCTTGTAATAAATCCCTGCAGGAATCTCGACGAAGCTCGTAACAGGGCTTTGAGATATATCCGTCTGGAAGATGACAAGAAGATGCAGGAGAGGATGAACTCTACCTCAACCTATGAATCAACTAACAGGAAATCGGAGACCTCGTATAAGCCATATCGCTCCAGACCATATGGCAGAAATGATAACAAGAAAGTGAATGTTGTTGAAGACGAGGATCCCGAAGAATATCCTGACTTATCTGAATACTGCTTTTCTGTTAATATACCCGAATTAATGTATGCTATGCAGGGCTTAGGAGACAAAGCTAGGTGGCCTCGGAAGAACCAGCAGAAAGCTGATTGGAAGGATAAGTCCAAATGGTGCGCCTTCCACGAAGACTTCGGACACATGACCGAGGATTGCATTGCTTTAAGGAAAGAAATAAGCTACCTGTTAAGCAAGGGGTATCTTAAGGACTTGCTGGGAAAAAAGAAGAATAAAGGGCAGGATCCCGAGAAGGATCCTGAACGAGCAGCGTCACCCCCAGCAGATGCCAAGATAATTAACTTTATTTCAGGAGGATCTGACATTTGTGGGACTTCGTATTCGGTGGCTAAGAGACATGCAAAGGAAGCTAAGAGTGAGAGAGGGGACAGACCAGTCAGGATGACTACCCTCACAACTGATAAAGTGATCACTTTCGATAGTGATGACAGGGATACTGTTCAGGATCCTCACCATGATGCTTTAGTAATAACATTATATGTGGCTAACCATTTTGTACGCAGGATACTGGTAGACTACGGTAGTTCTGTCAATATAATTCAGCTGGAAACGTTGAAGAGGATGAATGTATCTCCGATGGACATTACTTCGAAGTCCACTGTGCTTGTTGGTTTCAGTGGAGAAGCTAGAAATACCGTAGGGGAGATAAAGTTACCAGTATATGTTGAAGGGGTCAACTCAATACAACGCTTCTGTGTGATGGACTCCTTATCCTGCTATAACATCATACTGGGAAGACCATGGATTCACGATATGAAGGCTATCCCATCAACATATCACCAATGCATCAAGATCCCTACTCCTTGGGGGGTTGTCAAGGTGGAGAGTGATCAACAGGAAGCGAAAGAATGCTACTCATCCTCAATGAAATCCTCAACTAAGCCTAGTACAGCATAGCAATTAAAGATGCGGGCCCAGGATATTGTGGAGGATTCGGAGCAGGATGTGAAGAAAATCATCCTGGATCAGGATAATCCTGATATCTCGGTGCTCGTAGGAACCAGTATCCCTCAGGATATTGAAGAACAGTTAACTAACTTTTTGAAATGTAGGATGTCAACGTTTGCATGGAAGCATGAGGATATGACAGGCATATCCAAAGACATTATCACTCACAAGCTTGGAATTGATAAATCATTCAAGCCTGTTCAACAAACAAGAAGAAAATTTGCTCCTGAGCGGAATACGATTATCCAAGAGGAAGTTGAAAGGTTATTGAAGTCCAGGATGATCAGAGAAGTCAAGTTTCCAAGATGGCTAGCTAACGTAGTTGTGGTACAGAAGAAAAACGGGAAATGGAGAGTCTGTGTAGACTACACGGACTTGAACAAGGCTTGTCCTAAAGACCCATTTCCTCTCCCTCATATCGATGCAATGGTAGATGCTACTGCTGGACATGAGATGTTAACATTCATGGACGCATCCTCAGGATTTCAACAGATTCAAATGGAGCCTTCGGATCAGGAGGATACTGCTTTCATGACACCAACAGGTATATATTGCTATACTGCTATGCCTTTCGGTTTGAAAAATGCAGGTGCAACATACCAGAGATTGGTAAACATGATGTTCAAGGATAAGCTGGGGGACACCATGGAGGTATATATCGATGATATGGTGGTGAAATCTAAAAAGGCTGAGGATCACCTTCAGGATATCAAGGGAGCATTTGATATCCTGGATCGATACAACATGAAGCTGAATCCTGCTAAATGCCATTTCGGAGTGGGGGCAGGAAAGTTTCTTGGATATATGGTGACAAAAAGGGGGATAGAAGCAAGCCCAGAGCAGATCAAAGCTATCCTGGATATAAAATTACCCTCAAATATGAAGGACGTACAAAGGTTGACAGGCCGAGTAGCAGCTTTGAATAGATTTATTTCAAGATCCTCAGAAAAATGCAAGGAATTCTATGATATCCTCAAGAAGAATAAGAAATTTGAATGGGGAGCAAAGCATGAAGCAGCCTTGTAGGATTTGAAGCGATATCTCTCAACCGCACCTCTATTGATGAAGCCTGAAAATGGTGAACCATTATCCCTATACCTTGCTGTATCAGGGAATGCTGTAAGTGCCATTCTTATAAAAGACCATGAAGGTCAGCAATATCCCGTTTATTATGTTAGTAAAAGTTTGTTAGATGCTGAAACTAGGTATTCTCATTTAGAAAAATTGATATTAGCTCTAGTCATGGCGTCGACAAAGCTTAGACATTATTTTGAGACACATAGGATCCATGTTAAAACGAATTATCCTGTCAAAAATGTGCTTAGGAAACCAGAGATGTCAGGCAGGATGGCCAAGTGGTCAGTAAAGTTGAGTGCTTATGATTTAGTATATGAACCTAGAAATGCCATAAAGTCTCAGGCTTTAGCTGACTTTGTGGCTGATTTCAGTAGTGACATTCAGGACGAGGCAGACCTAGAAGTTCAGCAGTTAGTAGAATCTTCAGAATCCTGGACGTTGTATACTGATGGTGCATCCAATATAAGAGGTGTAGGTTTAGGTATACTACTAAAATCGCCAGAGGGGGACATATTACCCCAGGCCATTAGGTGTGAATTTCCTGCTACTAATAATGAGGCAGAATATGAAGCTTTAATTGCAGGATTAGAATTGGCTAAGAGTATGAGTATCAAGAATTTGCGAATATATGTTGACTCCTTGTTAATTACTAACCATTTTAATGGATCCTATGCAGTTAAGGGTGAGAAATTAATTGAATACCTCGATATTCTCAAAAAATTAGCAGGATATTTCGATGTTTTTACACTTGAACAGGTACCAAGGGAGGATAATGCTGAAGCGGATGCCTTAGCAAATTTGGGATCATCGATTAGGATACCTGAAGGGACCCAAATACCAATATTACATGTCTTATATCCTGCAACGAATCCTCAGGGTAAAGAAGTAGCGGGAATTCGGGATCCCGGAGTGGAATATCCTGAACAGGATCCTGCATCCTGGACGGCTCCAATTGTGAAATATCTCAAAGAAGGACACATCCCCGGAAATGAAAATCCTAAGGAATTTAGGATGAAGGTATCACGATTTACTATTATAAATAATATTTTATACAAGAAATCTCTTGCTGGACCGTATTTGAGGTGCTTGGAGGATCCTGAAGCCAAAGAAGTACTTCAGGATATACATGAAGGGGATTGTGGTAACCATACTGGGGGCAGGTCGTTATTCTCAAAGGTGTTAAGGACAGGATATTATTGGCCAACAATGAGAAAAGATGCCGTAGAATATGCTCGAAGATGTGACGCATGTCAAAGACATAGTAACATACTGCATCAACCTGCTGAACCATTATATCCTATTGTTTCCCCTTGGCCATTTATGAAGTGGGGTATGGATATAGTGGGAAAGCTACCAAAAGCTCCGGGAGGAAAAGTCTTTATGCTAGCAATGACGGATTATTTCTCTAAGTGGTTTGAAGCTGAAGCATTTGTTCAAGTTAGAGATCAAGAAGTAGTATCCTTCATAAAGAGGAATATCCTGACCAGATTCGGAGTACCAGCCGAGATAATCTGTGACAATGGTTCTCAGTTTATAAGCAAGAGAACTACTGACTTTTGCAAGAGTTGGGGGATCAAAATGATCACATCTACTCTGGTACATCCTCAAGCAAATGGACAAGCAGAATCCTCAAACAAGATAATTGTCAATAACTTAAAGAAAAGGCTTGGAACCAAAAAAGGAAGATGGGCAGAAGAATTACCCTTTGTTTTGTGGGCTGATAGGACAACGGTAAAGAATGCAACAGGCCAAACCCCATTTTCCTTGGTATTTGGAGCAGAAGCAATGATTCCAACGGAAATGACAATACCTACTGCAAGATATACCCTAAGTGATCCTGAGCAGAATCCTGAAGCCTTGAGTCAGGATTTAGACGCTATAGATGAGAAGAGAGATGCGGCAAGGCTAAGGATGGCAGCATATCAACAGAGAATATCCAGGGCATATAACAAGAATATTAGGACCAGAAGATTTAAGGTTGGAGATTGGGTGTTAAGAAAGGCTTTCCAGAATACTACTAATCCTGCCGATGGCAAGTTAGCTCCAAAATGGGAAGGACCATATGAAGTTGAATCAGAAGCAGGGAAAGGAGCATACAGACTCAAGAATATGGAGGGGGATATGCTACCAAGGTCTTGGAATGCTATACACCTTAAGCTCTATTTCAAGTGAGTTTAGAATTTAGTTTCTAACCCAGGATGGTATGAATTCTACCTTTTTTAAATATGTTTGGTTTAATTTGTTCTTTGTAACCCAATACTGACTTAAGCGTCGGAGGGGTGTTAGCCAAGCTAACACCCACCTTAGTGTAAGGATGTTCTGCAGTATATGCTTCGGGATATAGCTCCAGGATGCTCACTCAGGATATTTCGGAAGATTAGAGGATTGGCCCCCTCTCTCACGTACAAGGGATCCTGATCCCTTCACAGGTTTAAAGGTATTCACCTTTCTTCCGAATTGGGTTTAAACACCCCGCCTGGAGCGCAAGTTATTCAGGGATAGTTCAAGGTGGCGGGACCAGTCCATGTAAAAGTGGCTGACAATTTCGTTACTGTTGGCTATATCCTGAATCCTAAAGGTATATGAGGATTGATCACCCTCTCTCACGAAAGGGTATTTTCATACTCTCTAAGGTTTAAAGGTTTTCACCTTTCTAAGTTTTGGAGTTTATACACTCCCGCCTGTAGCGCATGAAAATTTGGGATTTTCCCCAGGATACAAGGAATTTGTCTCCAGTATATTCTTGGGTTTTACCCCTGTGACATGAAAATTTGCCTAAACAATGGAAACTGATATTCAGAAGGTTTCTAAGTATTTGAAGACATTGTATACATGGGACATTCCTACCAAGGCAATGATGTAAAGTTCAAAGGATAAGGCTCGGAACTAATGCGCTAAGTATCTCACACAGGGGACATCTTCATTGGAAAAGTTGCAAAGAGATTGAGGTTTGATAGTTGGGTTATATCCTACTCCGGGTATGATCTTCCCTTTGTAAACATCATCTAAGTTTTTAGTAACACTATGTTAAGTATCCTGATATATTTTCAAAGTCCTTTTCAGGATATTTGATTAAGGTGTTTGAAACTAGTATTAGTTTGGAACTTTGATCATTTAAGTATTATCAAAAACTGGTTTTGGAAAAATAGATTGTTTTTCAAAAGCCTTCTACAAAGTTGAAGGAATGTTTGGAAGTTCTATCTAATAAAAAGTTTTTACAATATATTGCTGAGCATATTGATCAGAATATTTTCATAAGATAACAATACAGAATTTTTACAAAGCTAAGAGTTACACTAAGTAATGCAAGGCAATAACAAAGAAGTCAAAAGATAGTTATATTATTAACAAGTCAAAGCATGTGCTTTTGGTTTCACCTTAAACCAAGGCCCATCCGCCAAAAGCACAATTAGTTTTTACCATACTTGTGTAACGGTTGCAGGATCTATCTCAAAACAGGACCTGTCCACTCACAACCGTTACCACATTCAAAACAAGTTATACTAATCGATGACCAAGGGCTTCGTCCTAAAACCTAGGACCCATCCACCTTTGGTCATCGTATTGTTCTAGTGCAGGAAATATAAAATTGTTCGAAGACAGGAAAAGTAAATTGTTTACACAACCACAACCATGAAATTTAAAAGTGGGCTCCGGCCTTGGCACATATATCCATCATCGCCCACTTCGCCGCCTAAGAAGCGGCACCTTCTTGATCAGCAACCTCCTTCCCAGCATTCGCCCCAGCATCGGCCTCAGGATTCTTCTCGACATCACCATCATCAGCATTGGCCACTTCCTCTGTCGCCTTAGTAGGCTCTTCACCAGCATGCTTTGCAGGATGAGCAACGGGATGACCTCCAAGATCCTTTAGTTTCGCCTCCCAAGTCTATATGTCCCAGGAGGGGCATTCGAAGCCCAAATTCCTGGCTTCGTAAGCCATCCTTATCCTGGCTTGGAGAAGAGAGACGACCACGGATGCCTTGACGCTGTCCCGATAGGAACTCATGTTCTGCTGGTATTGGAGAAGGGCGGCATCTAGTTTGGCTTGAGCATCCTCGTTGGCTTTGTGGAGGGTAGCTTGGTGATCCCGGATCATTGCCTTGTATTTGTCTTCATAATGCTGGGATTTAGCAGCTGCAATGGTTCCTTGATCAGCTATGGTGGCCTCAGCTTTCTCCAGCTTGATCTCCAACATCTTGTTAAGCCCGCAGGCGTCTTCATACAAGTGCATAAGACGATCCAGACCCTATCGATAAAGACACAGGTATTGATGTAAAAATAAGCAGGATAAGGACTAACATACTTGTGCAGGATATCGAAAAGAAAATTCTACCTGTTTGAGGAATGAAGTGGCTTCGTTGAACCCATGATTCTCGAGAGAGAATGTTTCAGAAACAGCTGGGGAGTCCGTCTCCTTTCTCTTCCGAGAGCTGGATGCCCGGTTCCTGGATGCCGGAGGACCTTTGGGAGCAGAAACAGTCTTCGAGGAGGTAGGCTTTGGTGTAGCAGATGACTTTGGCTTGGATTCTTGTTTGATGGGTTCGAGGCTGGAGTAGCAATCCAACTCGTCGAGTTGGAAACCTTCAAGGTTGACAACCGGTACTGCACGAGGGAAGATATTCTTGAACTCATCATACTTTTGAAAAATAATTGATTTATAATATATGTAACTACTGAGAATGTGCTTACCAGACATCTCTGAGCTTGATTTCTGGCTTGAATCTGTGAGAGACAGGGAGAAAGTTCTTTCACTGACAGGAAGTCGATAGATTTCCTCGATCTTGGATTCGGATTCTGCACTGGGAGGCACTAAATCTCTGAAGTTCGCTGCATAAAAATGTCAGGATATAAGTCTGGGATATAGTTTGAGGATATAATTGGGGATATTCCTAAAACCCTAAATCCTACCCTTGGTTAACCATTTAACCGGCAGATCGAAACCCTTATCAATAGAGTCTCTTTTTACGAAAAAGAATTTTCATCGCCATCGATCCTCGTTCTTGGTGGCCTTAAGAACCAAAGGGTTCTTGGAGGTAGAAAACAGAAGAAAACGGTGATCGCCATGGGATCTCAACCGGTATGCTATAGGGAGGTCTTCAATAAACAGGTTGGGAAAATGATGAGACTTGATTTGATCCAGCACTATCAAGACTCGCCAGACCATTGGCATAATCTGAGCATAGCTAAGGCCGGTGAGTTCAAAAAAGCGAGAGATGAAGGGTGGAAATGGGTACCGGAGTCCAAGAGAGAAAGGGTAGGCGAAGAAACAAACCCATTCGTCAGATGACGCGTCCGATCGGGCTTCCCGATCAAAAGGGCGAAAGACTGTTCCGGTGGGGAAGGCGCCGGAATCTTTAAGAGCAGCGATGTCGGCATTGTTAAAACAGCAGACTTCCTTTGATGGGTTGCAGATAAGGTTTTGACTTACGAGGGCTGAGGCCGGTCGGTCCGATCGAGATTTTGTTTGTGATGCCATGAAAGAAATTGAGCAAACTAAAAGAGATTTAAAAAAGAAGGATAGAGAGGAAAGTACCTGATGTCCGGTTGAAGATAAGGGTAACCGTAATAAGGAGTCCCTCGATTAATATAGGTTGAATATAGGGGGTAAAGAGTAAATAATGCCTTGGAAGTTGCACCACTGTCATTTCAAGGGTCTAGTCGTATTGATTGCCTTAAGATAAGAGGTGAAACTTTTGAAATATATCCGTTGGATTGGTATACCAACCGATATATTTAGGGACAATTGTTATGGCTCATTTTCTAAGCATACTTATCCTGACCAATATCCTGCCTTTAATTGTTTATTTGTGACCAGGATGCTGGAAGAGGATATTGCTAACAAACAAAAACCCCCCTCAAGATTAATAGTGGCCGCCTTTAATAATATCTTAGATAGCGGGCTCGGTCCACTCACGAAAATAGTGGCAATTTTAATTCGGTATCTGACATCTCACTCTGCTCAACTGGCTGGTTATTTATTTATTATTCTTTTTCGCTCCATTTACACCAGGACCTGCCAAAACACAAAACAATATGATATACACTAAAAACTAAATAAAAATAAATAAAACATATACAAAAATTATACACTTTACACGGGACAAATATGTATATTTTACCCTACATCAGAAGATGAGATTCATTTTATAACCTTGATTCCATTTTCGGATGATCCTCGTTTTCATGTGCCACATATCTTTCGCAGAATTCAAATCGTTAACAAAACTAAGATTGTTGCTCTCAACTGATGTTAACATGCTTCTAATTCGGAATTCGGAATCAATTCAAATTTCAAAATCAGAAATCAGAGAAGATGAGAGTGTGATGAAATATGAGGAGGGAAATAAGAAGAAAATCCTTATATAAGAAGATGATTGACATGAGTGAGTGAGTGAGTGAGTGAGTGAGTGAGTGAGTGAGTAAGTGAGTGAGTGACATGCATTAATTGCAAATTACGTATTCCCATGCATTTTGAATTTGAAATTGTCTGTAATTAACCACTGCTGTTGTGAGAGCATTATATCAACCTTCAACCTCTGCTGATATAATGGCATCCTATCTTCAACCTATGTCGGTTATTAAAGTGATTTTATATATTAAGATTTATGATGCAATAATGACATAAGAAATGCATTGTTGGACAACCTCTATGACTACCACCTCAGCTTTTCTTATGTCAGCGGCATTTGCACTTTTATATAATGTATAGATAGATATATAGAGATAGGAAATGGAATGTAGAGTGATTTTTATACAGATTTTAAGATATTGAAGTTTAAAGATGAGGTGAAAATTATACAACATTTTGAAACATGACATTTTCCAAATACTTTTATTATACAAATTGTTATGGCTCATTTTCTAAGCATACTTATCCTGACCAATATCCTGCCTTTAATTGTTTATTTGTGACCAGGATGCTGGAAGAGGATATTGCTAACATCTTGGGTAATATCCTGAGCTTTATCGAATTAACCACGTGCAGGTTGAAGAATGGGACTTGCTAACGGTCAAGTGGACTTCTTCTCCTCAAGACTCGGGCGTGTTTGTTGAAGGAGAGACGTTGAACCCGAAAGACCAGGTCTACAACGTTCGATTAAGGAATATTCGATGGATCCCGGAAGTATAGGATAGTTTGTTATATTATCTTTACTATAAATAGATGGGGGCGGATCAGTTTAAGGCACACAATCTTTCACTTACACTCTCGTACACTTTTACTCACTGCAAACTCCACACTCAAACACTTGTATTCGAATTACATTGTAACACATAGTTGATCCGCACCACATCCTGCACTGTATCCTGATATTTGAAGCAATAGAAGAACAAGGCAGCTGCGATTGTCAGCTCCCGAGGTTTTATGCCGGCGATCTAGATTGATCAAGGGCTTTCCTCGTATATCACGTGTCCACCTTTACATTTTCGCTCATTGTTTGATCATAAATACAGCTCTATATCTTGAGCCGTATTCTGTAACTGTTTTCATATCTAATTTTGTTAACACATTTTTCACACGCATTTCTAGCACACTACCTCACTTAACTAATTTGATCACTAAATTGCTTAGGTAATTTTTGACCAAAACACAAATTAGTTACATGTTTTAATCAAGGGTAAATTACTTTTTGAGTCCATGTGTTTTAGGGGTTTTAACCACTTGAGTCCAAAAACAAAATGTTTAACGACCTGAGTCCCTATAGCCACTTTTCTTGACCATTTGAGTCCAATTTTCTAACACCATCCACCAAGTCTGTTAACTATGGGGGTAATTTGGTCATTTACACACAAAGTACAAGTCTTATATGCACATTAGTACAAGGAACAAGTCTTTAATGCAAAAAAATTTAATCTATATAATATAAAAACACGCCTACTGACTTTCAACTGACCTTGATTTACGCCATTCATCTTCACCACTGCATATGTAATCCAAAAGCGACATCAAAATCCACTTCCAGAAGAACTATCAGATTCACTTTCAACTAACCTTGATTTGCGCCAATAATTCATTCAAATCGAGTATTATTATCATTTCTTATTATTCCATAATAAATTCCTGATGACGAGTAATTTTCTCTTAGATCTAAACGAAATAATGACAACACAACCTCACCATCACAAAGATCAAAACCATAGGGTTTTCCATGAGCTATCCACTTTAATCCTCAACTTAATCCGCCATCCTACGTCGGTTCACTTTTTCGGCGAGGCTACGGTGGCGTCACGGCGGCAGCCGCTGTCACAGATTACTCTGGCCGGATTTGCGTCTATGTTGTTGGGTATATCGTTGGCGTTGATGTTGTGTGGCTCGATAACGTTTATTATAGGGTTTTTGTTGATGTCGTGGGTTCTTGGGTTGGTTATGTTGTTTTATGTGGTGGAGGTGAGACGGTGGTGTGGTGTTGATGGTGTAGGTGAGACGGTGGTGGAAGGTTTTCAATAGCGGTGGTAAGACGGTGGTGGGTGGTGTGGTGGTGACGGTGGTGGTGGGGGATACAGTTGGTCTAAAGAGAGAAAGAAAGATGAGAGAGATCAAAAGTGCAGAATGTTTAGAGAGAAAGAGATAAAGAGGGAGAGAGATATATAAGAGAGATAGATAAATCTAATAATAATTTATTTTTTTATTTTTTTAACTATAAGGGTATTTTGGTTATTTAACAATACTTAACCAAAAAATTCTAACAGTGTTAAAAATTTGGACTAAAAGAGTTAAGAAAATTGGCTATAGGGACTCAGGTCGGCCATAAGGACTCACGTCATTAAACATTTGGGATATTGGATTTTAATAATCCTAAGTTTCACCTATTGGCCGATAATAATCCCAACTTTAAAAAATCCCTCCAATAATCCCAACTTGTAAAAGTTTGGCCGCCATTGATCCTTTTCTAACATAGGTGCACTTAAATCAATTAAGGAGTCTCTAAGTGTAATTGAATCTATTGAGGAGCCGAAATTCTTATATGTTTGAAAATGATCAATGGCGGCCAAACTTTTACAAGTTGGGATTATTGGAGAGAATTTTTAAAGTTGAGATTATTATCGGCCAACAGGTGAAACTTAAGATTATTAAAAATGTGTTGTTAAATATACCCAAAAGTCAAACTTTCAGGAGAGAGAAAGGTAGGTAGGAGAGAGAAAATGGCTGACATTAATTACCCAAAGCATTAATTACCAATTGAATTTAAAAAAAAATCCACGACTTTAATTTTATAAATCATAATATTTTTTTAATAAAAATGAGAAAAAAAACTATATGAATCAAAGTAAAAAGAAAAAAATCAAGGGTTCAAAATTTAAATGTGATTTTATTTTTGGACTTGATGATCCTAATTCATAAAGAAAGTCTTTTTAGTAAATGAAGATGTTTTTTAATTAGATCATTTGGTGTATTAATTTTAGAGTAATTATGTGTTTAATAGTAATTAATTTGAGATTAAGCAATATTTTTGAAGCCGGCTCAGATGAGAAACGGTATATACAATCGGTTTTGTTGAGTATTCTTGAATCGTCTTCATTTGAGACGCTTATTCGTTTAGTTGTGGATGGTTCAATTGATCTTATGATTCTAATAGTAAACTTTTTGATAGAGCATTTTTATTTTCTTAATTGCCAAATTGTTGAAAGAGTAAATTACTATTTTGGCCCCTGTGTTTTAATCGGTTTAACTCTTTCAGTCCAAAAAAAATATTTTAACATATCAGACCCAAAGATTGCATTTTATAACGGTTTTGGCCCCTAACACTAACCATGTTACTATTTTTTATTGATGCATTTGATCGTTTATTTATTTTTTATGATGAGTATTAAAAAGTTGATTAAGAAAACTGAAGGATATATTTTTTATGATTAACTTTTTCACTTTCGTATTTATAATAAAGTGTCTTGATTATTTATTTATTAATATTGATATTAATACTAATAATAGTATAACAAAATATAAAAAAGTAACAGAAGTATTATAAAATAAAATAAGATAAAAAAACATAATTATTACTTTTGACTTTATAATAAAACATAATTATTACTGTTAACTTTATAATAATTAAGGGAAAAGATCAAATAGGAAGTTTATTTTGGCTAGGAAGGATATGAAGCAATAAGATTATGACATGTGGCAACATTTAAAATAAAGAGCAAGGGTATTTTAGTCAATCGTATCCTTTCTTCTTCCTCCTTCTCCCCAGTAACTTCAAAACCCACCATTATCAAAACCCACCATCTTCAACCTTTTCTTCACTTTCTATCTCAATAATCACTACATTATAGTGCGATTTTCGTCAACAATCAATGATTCAAACACCCGATCAACGTGTTCTTCAGCTTTTTTGAAGAAAACCCAGTTTAATTTCATACAAAATCTCGTTTTTCCTCATGATTTTGAAGATAATCACTCGATCCGTTCGATTCGATCGCTGATAAGTGTTTCTATCATTCAAATTCCGTCAATCGTTGAAGAAATCGGCTTCAATCCATGTAAGAAATTCTTTAATTTTAGTTTTATGATCTGGGTTTTTGATTTAGTCGTTGCGTTTTACGATCTTGGCGGGGGTCCGGGGGCAGCGCCCCTGGTAGCAGGGTCCAAGGGGCAGAGCCCCTGGCTGGGGTTGAAATTTTTTTCCGATTAAACAGCTTTAATAAAAATGCATTCGAAAATTTAATTTTCTGTAAATTGCCTCCGGAAAACTGCATTCGTAGACAGTTTTTTATCTCCTGCTTTCTGGTTCAGACAATTCACATACAAAACTGCATTTGTAGACAGTGTTTCTGGCTCTGTGAACAACAGGTTCTGGTCATTGCGTTTTAGACAAATTCTGGTTCTGTGAACAACAGTTTCTGGTTCTGTGAACAACAATTTCTAGTCATTCCGTTTTAGACTGTTTCTGGTCATTGCGTTTTAGAAATAAAACATTTTTGAAGTGTTTTTACTCATTGCGTTTTAGGTAAACACATTTTTATGTGTATTCAGTTCATTGCGTTTTAGAGAGAACAATTTCTTTTGTGTTTTTAGGCCATTGCGTTTTAGAAATAAAACATTTTTATGTGTTTTCTAGGCATTGCGTTTTAGAAATACGACATTTTAAGTGTTTTCTGGCCATTGCGTTTTAGAAATAAGACATTTTTAAGTGTTTTCTGGCCATTGCGTTTTAGAAATAAGACATTTTTAAGTGTTTTGGGTGCATTGCGTTTTAGGTAAAACACATTCAGTCCATTGCGTTTTAGAAAGTACACTTTCTTTTGTGTTTTTAGGCTATTGCGTTTTAGAAATAAGACATTTATTTGTGTTTTCTGGTCATTGCGTTTTAGAAATAAGACATTTCTTTGTGTTTTTTGTGCGTTGCGTTTTAAAAAAAAGTCATTTTTTTACGTTTTTTTTTCATTGCGTTTTACGCAACTGGGTTTTCTCCATTGCGTTTTACGCAACTGGGTTTTCAAAAAAAAATTCGAAAATATAGCAATAGTATACTCGTTTTTTGGTGCAATTTTTATAAAAAAATAATGTCGTATGAAAGAGTTATTAACGTTTAAAAAATGGGGGAGAGTTTGGAGGAGAGAGAAACTATTGGCTTGGATTGACTAGAATGCCCCTAAACAAAATCACGCGCCTCTTTTCTTCCCTTCAATTTCCATCATTTAATCTTAGCCCTTGATTAACTAAATGGATGGTCAAGATCACTTCCTAGCCTTTCTAGCCAAATAAACTTCTTATTGTATCTCCACCCAAATAATATAATAAAGTAGTTAATCATTACTAAATTTGACTTTTTGGTATATTAATCTTTATCTTGAGTATATTTATCACACCCCTTATTAAAATCCAATAACCCTAAACATTTTGATTTTAAACTCACGTGGTTAAAACTCCTAAAACACATGCACTCAAAAATTAATTCATCCCTTAGACCACCCGTAGTGGGGCGTGATTTTTAAAAAAAATTGAAAAAAAACGCCGCAAAACGCCCATCCCCCCATTACGGCAGGCGTTTTTGGGCGTTATATTTGAAAAAAAAGGTTGGGCGTTTCAATTAAAACGCTGTGCACATGTTTGTTGAACCAATCAATGGTGAGCATTTGTATGACTACTTTGACTAGCCAATCACCATCCATCCATGTGTTTGCTTTTTTTTTTTTTTAATGATTGGAAGGGGCTTTATTAGGTATTATTCCCACTACACCACTTTTGCAATAACGCCCCATGCTGACTGGGATGACACGTGTCAGATAATGCCTCATGATGGGGGCATTATATTTCTTCACCACTACACATGATCTTAATCAATTTTCTAGTGACCTACTAACAAATCAAAACAATAAATGTTACATTAATTTATGTCAACTTTTTTGACCAATGAACGACGGAGTGTCGGAATGCAGAGAAACCCACATTTAAATCTTTCCATTTAAATCTTCTCGGCCACTAGCCATCAGTAACAAAAAAAAAAATCTTTCTTGATTCAGCTGCCATGATCATGAAGATCATCACCATCATCGCCGCCGTGCCGTCCACCGGAATACTGCCGGTTTCCAGCAAAAAAACCTCCAAGTATTTTGGAGCCTCGCCGGACGTTTTCCCACCCTTTATTCTCAAAGAAATGGAGAAAATTGAAGACCCATTTGCCAGAAAGTTAGTTTCAAGGATTGAAATGCTGCCTGTTGAGGTAAAAATAAAATATTGTGTGGTGTATGTTTTTAATGGAAACTATTTTGAGGTCAACGGACTAAAGGGTGGTCAGTCAACTCCATTGTCTAGATTGTTAAAAACCGGCAGAAGAATAACTTGCATGCAAGGTTCCTGTTACATTCGCTAGCTAAGATTAAGGTATCCCCCACTTGTAGTGGAGTGGTGGAAAGAACTTTGGGTTTCCTTGGAGACCCGGGTTCGATCCCCACCTACTGCATTTGGGGGACGTCCCAATGATAGATCGTTTCCTTCCGAGGTATGGAGCGGTCTTGAGGGCAACCCGGTTTTACCCAACTGTTACCCCAGCAACATGTGTGGGGGCAGCATGGTTTCCGGGCGGAAGTCAGCTCACGCGCCGGCCGGGGCCCGATCGAACATCGCGTCCGGAGATGCGTGGTTGACGGGAAATGTCTTAGACATGTCCCCGGAGACCAATCGGTCTTGTACAGAAAGTCTCCTTCCAAAAAAAAAAAAGCTAAGATTAAGGTGGTTTTGGTGGTTAAAGTACAATAAGTAAAGCATAACTACTTTAAGGTGGTGGTTGATATTGGGAAATGGGTAGTTAAAGTACAATAACTTAAAGCAGGGTAGTTTAACTCTTAAAAAGTTAAACATAGCCTGTTGTATCCTTGGATCTATCAATCCATTTTGTTTATGATTGTGGATAACTGGTTTCGTCATGCCACTGACTTGCAAGAGTGGCCTAACTCCTGACCAGTAGGCAGTGGCGGATCCAGTCCTGTTTTGTGAGTTCACATGAACCCACTCGGTTTGGAAAAAATTAATAAGAACTTTGTATGATTTGGAAAAAATAGTGAGAATCTACCAAAACAAACCCACTGAAAGAAGTTCCTGGATCCGCCGCTGCCAGTAGGAGCCGAGAAGGGCAAGCACTTTCGGCACACATTAGATTAATTGTTTTATGCACTCTCGAATGATACACAGGAGTTTAAGCACGTTATTGAGAAGATCTTCAAGCATTTGGCTTGTCACACTATGTTTATCAAAATTTTTACTTTTTTTTAGCAATTGTTCATTTGGGATTTGACTTTCATGATTGTTGGAAATTTCGAATTAAAAGAGATTCCTTTGCGTGCAAGGCAAGGAACCATGGAGTGGATAATTATTAGAATATTTAAACGTGTTTGGGTTTAATTATTTAGTGATAATTATCATGTCCAAAATAATAGGTTTATTAGCAATCCTAGTTATAGTCTAATAGGAGTGTTTAGATTATAAATACCATGCTTTGGGTATTAGTGATTGTAATTCAAGTTTTGAGTCAGTTTCTTGAATAATAATAAACGTTTGGGTGTTAGCCAAATACTTTGCAATTTCCGATTTCAATTTCCGTTCGATACCGATTCGTCTTGAATTGGTATCAGAGCAATACCTGGGAACTCTCACCTGCGATCGAGCATAGGGTTGAAGGTGATTTCGCCGGAAGTTTGAGTTCAAGGATCGGCAGGTTGGAAACGGTTACCCCGTTGATTGTCCTGTCGTCCGATCGAAAGCAGGTTGAAAGCAGTTCTATTAAACTGCTGATTGTCCTGCGCAAAACCGATCTAGAACCAAGCTAGACGCCGGCCGGAAGTGTGATTTGGGACAGGTAGCAACGCGTGCAAAGGTGTTGCTGGTCTTCTTGTCATCGGAGCTGCTGCGATTTGTGAACAGCCGAAAGTCGAAGTCGTAGAAATTATACAGCGTGGTGAAACAGAACTGGTGCTGGAGTTGCTTGTTTGTGGGCGCTGTACTAGAGTTATTGGGTTAAAGTTTTTTTGTTTTGGGTCAGTCGATAAAGGGGCCCAAATATTGAAAAAAAAAAGTCCAATTTAACTCCACATTATTTGTTACTGTTGTGTGTTGATTTTTCGAGAACAGTACACCAACAAAAGTTTTTTTTTTGTTTTGGATTTTTTTTAAGTTCAAGACAAATATAGCTTTGTTTTTTCGGGTTTGTGTTTGAAGTGGAACTCGGGAATTAAACGCGTAGACTGGAAGAAACTGAACCAGTTACACCGGGTTCGTTTAATCTTACGTATAGTCGACGAAAGAAAAATATGGTTGGAAGCGATGGCGGTAGCGGCTTGAATACCGAGAAATCGGTTCCAAATTCAACATCACTTCAATGCCCGATGTTGAATAAGGTTAATTATACAATTTGGGCGTTGCGTATTCGCGCGATTTTTAACGTTCATGGCGTGTGGGAGGCCATTGAACCCGGAACTGAAACCAATGTGAAGAAAAACAATATGGCGATTGCTTTGTTGTTTCAATCCATACCGGAAGAACAGATCTTGCAAGTTGGTAATATGAAGACGGCAAAAGAGATGTGGGATGCACTGAAAGCGCGCCATCTGGGAGCCAATCGGGTACGTGAAGCAAGACTACAGACACTCATGTCAGAATTTGAGGCGTTAAAGATGAAGGATTCTAGCACAGTTGATGAGTTTTCTAGCCAGTTAACAGGAATGTCTTCAAAAGCGGCGTCTCTCGGTTCTATAATAGAGGAACAAAGGATCGTGAAAAAGTTTCTCAGTGGTTTACCAAGGCGGTTCATCCATATGGTAGCCTCAGTTGAGCAACTTGTGGATCTAAAAACAGTTGCATTCGACGATGTTGTTGGTCGAATAAAGGCGTATGAAGAACGCATAAAAGATGAAGAATTGCAGTCTGATAATCAAGGTACTCAAACAAAACTAATGTTTAATAATTCTAATGCCTCTTCAAGTTCTAGACAGACTTCACGCGATTCGAGTAGGGAACGCGAGAAAGGCTCGAACCGTGGACGTGGTGGTGGTGGACGTGGTCGAAACCAATCTGGTCAAAACCGCGGGTCACAAGACGGGTCCAACGAAGGGGATAAGCAACAAGGAAAGAAGGATTATTCGAAGGTTCAATGCTTTCGATGCGACAAGTTCGGTCACTTTGTTTCGAGATGTCCAGAGCGAAAGAAAGAGAAACAAGCAAATTTGATCGATGCGGAAGAAATTGACCCGTCTTTGTTTATGGTGCAAGATGTTCAAGAAATCGTTTACTTGAATGAAGAAAAGGTCATTCCAAAAAATTACGAGAACGGTTCGGAAGAAAAAGACTTGTGGTATTTGGATAATGGCGCGAGCAACCATATGACGGGTAATATATCTTTTTTCTCTGAATTAAATAAGCGTGTAGGTGGCAAAGTTAAATTCGGGGATGGTTCTCAAGTCGAAATATGCGGGAAAGGGTCTATATTACTATTGGGTAAAACGGGGGAGCAAAGGTTATTGACCGATATTTATTATATCCCTAGTTTACGTAGTAATATAATTAGTCTCGGTCAAGCAACGGAGTGTGGATGTGATATTCGTATGAAAGACGATTATTTATTAATGCGTGACGCTCAAGGAAAGGTATTAATGAATGTTACTCGATCTAAAAATCGTCTTTATACGATTAAATTAAAAGTTGGAAAACCCGTTTGTTTGAAAGCTCGGATTGATAATGAAAATTGGTTATGGCACGCGAGACTTGGTCACCTAAATTTCGAGTCCATGAAACAAATGGTGAATAAAGATATGGTCATGGGGATGCCAAAAATCAATCATGAAAATCAAATATGTGATTCGTGCTTAGTCGGGAAGCATACGAGACAATCTTTTCCGAAGACGGCGTCGTTTCGGGCAACGCGTGCCTTAGAACTTATTCATGGAGACTTATGCGGTCCAATTTCTCCGAGCACAATAGCGGGAAATAGGTATGTATTTGTCTTAGTTGATGATTTTTCACGTTTCATGTGGACTTTTCTTTTGAAGGAAAAAAGTGAAGCGTTTGAAACTTTCAAAAAGTTTAAAGTCATGGTGGAAGTGGAAGTTAGTAGAAAAATCAAGACGTTTCGAACCGATCGAGGGGGAGAATTTACGTCTCATGAGTTCAATCGGTTCTGTGAAAACGAAGGGATTATTCGACACTTAACCGCTCCATATTCACCTCAACAAAACGGGGTGGTGGAGAGGCGAAACCGTACCTTAATGGAGATGACTCGAAGTATACTAAAAGCGCGACAAGTTCCTAATTTTATGTGGGGGGAGGCGGTGAGGCACTCAACCAATTTAATAAATAAAACTCCAACACGAGCGTTACACGAAGACAAAACACCGTACGAGATGTTAAAAGGAAAGAAACCGGATCTTCAATTTCTTAAGGTTTTCGGATGTGCCGCTTATTTGAAAATTGTTGGCGGGCATCTTCCAAAATTAGATGATCGTTCGACTCGTCTAGTTTATCTTGGAAGCGAAAAAGGTTCGGTGGCGTATCGTTTATACAATCCAACGACTCGAAGAATTGTTGTGGGTCGAGACGGGGATACGGAGTTTGATGAAACGCGTGGTTGGAATTGGGGAAAAAATATTGTTTTTAATGACGAAGAGTCTCGCGAACCGGGGTATGTTTTGGGTTGATTTTAATGGTGTAATTGACACCGGAGATGGGACCGTGAATACCGAACTTAGTTGGTCCACCTCTGGAACAAATGAAAACATTCAAATTTTGAGTGATGAGCTAGGGATGGAGTCAACTGGTCCGTTGACCAGCAGCTCAAATAAAAATAAAATAAACAACAATAGTTTATCGAATTCATCTAATAAATGTGGCTTAAGTAATTTTGATATGGATTTTGCAACAAATTCAAACCAAAGAGTTTTAAATGGTGTGGGCTCACATGGCCTAAATAGTCAAAGAATGAGATCAGATGCTTTCACCGCAAGTAGATCAAATTTGGGTGGCCCAATGCAACCTGGCCCAACAGCAGTGAATGAAGGCCATGACAGCAGCTATATTGACGAGATCAGTAGCAGTGCTGAAGAAAATATTTTTGTGACGCCCGACCCGGTTGTTCGTAGATCCAGCCGAAACACGGTTACCCCGGTACGTTTTAACGACTATATTTTAAATTCGAGTTCTATTGATGAAGAATATTTATTGCTTGCGGATGACGAACCGGCTTATTTTAATTATGCGAAAAATAAACCGGAGTGGATGAAAGCAATGCAAGTAGAAATTGAATCAATTAATAAAAATAATACTTGGTCGTTAACCAAGTTACCGCGCGGTGCAAAAGCGATTGGTTTGAAGTGGGTTTTCAAGGTTAAGCGAAACGCGGATGGCTCACTAAATAAACACAAGGCTAGACTCGTGGCGAAGGGTTATGTTCAGCAACCTGGAGTCGATTTTGACGAAGTGTTCGCGCCAGTTGCTCGACTTGAAACAGTTCGGTTACTTTTATCTCTCGCAGCGAATGAAGGTTGGGAATTACATCATCTAGATGTTAAATCCGCGTTCCTACATGGCGAATTAAAAGAAGAAGTTTATGTCGCTCAACCGGAAGGGTTCGTTAAAAAAGGCGAAGAGCATAAAGTCTATAAATTAGCGAAGGCGTTATACGGGTTAAGGCAAGCTCCACGTGCGTGGAATACGAAATTAAATAATATTTTGTTAGATATGAAATTTCACCGGTGCTCGCAAGAACAAGCCGTATACCGAAGAACCGTTGGAACGGACGTCTTATTAATCGGCGTGTACGTGGACGATTTAATTGTGACGGGTTCAAATTTGAAACTTATTATGGAGTTTAAGCGCGGGATGGCTAAAAACTTTGAAATGTCGGATTTGGGAAAGCTTACTTATTATCTTGGAATTGAAGTTTCGCAGAGCAAGGACGGGATAAAAATTAAGCAAGAGGCGTATGCAAAGAAAATACTGACTGAAGCCGGTATGATTAACTGCAATCCTACTAGTGTTCCCATAGACCCGAACGTGGAAGTCTCTAAATTTGAAGACGAAGAAGATTTTGATGCAACGAGATATCGAAAGATTGTCGGGTGTCTCCGGTACCTTTTACAGACTCGACCAGATTTGGCGTTTTCGGTCGAAGTAGCCAGTCGGTACATGCAATGCCCGAAGCAATCTCATGCAGCTCTCATCAAGCAAATTCTTCGCTATTTAAAAGGTACTTTTAGTTATGGCATTACCTATACTCGAGGAGAAAATATGTTGGTCGGTTACAGTGATAGTAGTCACAACATAAATCCGGACGATGGAAGAAGTACTACGAGACACGTATTTTATTTTGGGTCTTCCCCAATTACTTGGTGTTCTCAAAAGCAAAGTACGGTTGCTTTATCATCGTGTGAGGCAGAGTATATGGCGGTTAGTGCAGCCGCGTGTCAGGCGGTTTGGCTAAAAGAATTGATTAGTGAATTACTCGACAAGAAAATTCAAGCGGCGGTGTTACGTGTTGATAATACATCGGCGATAGCTCTCATAAGGAACCCGGTTTTCCATGGAAGAAGCAAACACATAAAATCCCGGTTTCACTACATTCGGGAATGTGTTGATCGTTAAGATATCGTGGTCGAGCATGTTAATGGCATTGATCAAAAGGCGGATATTTTAACGAATGCTCTTGGGAAGATCAAGTTCAAGGAGATGACTGAAAAGCTTGGAGTTGAAGACTTGTCAGATTCGAGTTCGAAATTCCGGGGGTGATTGTTGGAAATTTCGAATTAAAAGAGATTCCTTTGCGTGCAAGGCAAGGAACCATGGAGTGGATAATTATTAGAATATTTAAACGTGTTTGGGTTTAATTATTTAGTGATAATTATCATGTCCAAAATAATAGGTTTATTAGCAATCCTAGTTATAGTCTAATAGGAGTGTTTAGATTATAAATACCATGCTTTGGGTATTAGTGATTGTAATTCAAGTTTTGAGTCAGTTTCTTGAATAATAATAAACGTTTGGGTGTTAGCCAAATACTTTGCAATTTCCGATTTCAATTTCCGTTCGATACCGATTCGTCTTGAATGATAAATAGTAGCTACTGCAGTTTTAACTATTTAATGGCAAAGACAAAGCCTTTAAACACTTTGGGAGGGAGAGGTGTTGAGTTCAAGTCCCACAGATGACAGGAATAAAAGAAATTTGCTATTCAAAATTAAAAATATAAAATGCATTAATATATATCTATCTGGTGAAACAATGTGTAACTTCTGCCCTTCGTACCAACCAATATTGTCGTCTAGTTTGTCATCGAGTAACTCACGGATTTGTTTTTGGTTACCAAGTGGAGACTTCCCGGCCGTCACTCATCCTGGGATTGCTGAGTTACCATTTTCATGAATTTTGTTGTTAGTTTTTGCTACGTTATATTTACTCATGTGGTTATGTTTTGGGGGTGTTTGGATGTGATAATTCATTTCTGAGTGTTTGGGTATTATTCATGTCACATCCAAACATGATGCTCATATGAATATAACATGATTTATAACTCGTAATTTCTATATAGTTTATCAATGATTATATAAAAAAGAGGGTGAAAAGATTATATGTTTTTCTTGTTATCAATTGCAGCTTAGCGTCTCAAAGAACCGCATAATGACTAGTTGTGTGAAACCAACAGTTCAGGCAAAAGGCAATCCACTTGTTCTGCTTCATGGCTTTGACAGGTATGTGGCTTATTTTGACCCACAGTATAGCAGTAAATTAAGTCCCACAGCATAGCAGTATCTTAAGTCCAACAGTATAGCAATATGTGAATGCTTATCCACTTGTTCTGCTCCATGGCTTTTAATGGACGTGTTAAAGGACTAAAATACCCTCCAGTGTCAGCGAAAATGGAACTTTTATGGACCAAAATCAATAGCTTGAACAAGATGGACATATAAGTTATCTTAGCTAGGGGTGTGAATTTCGATCACGACATGAAAACACAACACAAACCTAACGGGTTCAGGTCAAACCCACTAACGTGTTTAGCTAATCGGGTGGACCTACATGTTCGCAGGTTGACCTGTTTAACCCATTTCTTTAAAAAAAAAAATTAAGAAATCATGTTTTAAGTCATAACTCAATATGAAGTCAAATATAAATGAGCATCACGTTTTACTTATTTTATATACATTTATATTTTTCTGTAAATATTTGATTTTAGAGTACTAATGTGCGAAAAATAGAATAAAAAGGCTTTCGGGTTAAACTGGCCGTGTACGTGCCAACTCGCGAAAACTCGGGTCGTGTTTGGATTCATGTGGCTGACACAATTTTCGGGCTCGTGTCATGTTCAGGTTTGTGCCGGGTTCAACCCACCAACCCACAAACACAAACCGTTTAACCCCCCCTCAAAGTTACTTGAAAGACAGCCAAAATGGAAACTTTACAATCTTCTTTAAACATGCCAAAATAAGAGATAAATTTTTTTATTTTCATTTCATAAATGGTTTATATTTCGGGTTCAGTTTCTACATTTGATTACATCTTATTCTTCAGTTCGTGTTTAGAATGGCGATACACACTCCCGTTGCTAGAGCAAGCCGGTTTTGAGGCTTGGGCAATTGACATTCTGGGATGGGGCTTCTCCAACTTAGGTTGCCTTTTGTATTATTTCTACTTTTATACATTATAACTAAACGTAACAATTTGTACTAATTTACTTATAAATGTGTCGCTTTGGGTTGTGGTTTATCTTTAACGGGCCGATTCGAGAAAAGAGAAACTGCATGAAATAGAAGAAAAGTTTTTCTTGATTTGAGCAGTCAATATGCAAAACAGAAACCAAATTGCAATTTATTACCAATTTTAGCAACTGACATCATTTTAACTGACTTTACTTGTAAATTATTGATTTGGAACTACTTAAAGCAATGTACATAAACACTAAATTGACAAATAAGATGGCACATTAGCATTTTTTTAAAAATCAACAAAAATTTGACAAGCTAATTTGTTGCTATAGTGGGTAAGAAAGCATAAGTTGATTGCTATTTTTCGCCTAATTTTAAGTAGTTTGCTATAATTTGCGAAAAGTATAAAGTTTGTTTCTATTTCTTTCAATTTTTCTCAAAGCGAAAAGGTAAATCATTAAAATGGGACTAAAACAATATGGATCCCGTTTTGAACTTTTACCCAACCCGCTCATTTACAAACTCCATATAGAACCAAACTCAACCTTTGTTTTCATGTCCTTTTTCACTTTCTTCTTGTGTCTTTTGCCTTAATCAGAAACGCTTCCAGTTTGTAACGTGGAGTCCAAGCGCGATCACCTCTACCAGGTAACATTCATATTCTTGTTCTCTTGCTTAATTAATTTTTTTGTTTAATCTTTTTTTCAAACTACCCTTAATGAGCAGTTTTGGAAGTCATACATTAAAAGGCCTATGTTGCTAGTGGGCCCAAGTCTTGGAGCTGCAGCTGCAGTTGACTTTGCTATCAACCATCCTGAAGCTGTAAGTGTTTCACAAGTTCAATATTATCATGTCAATTCTCATGGGGTGATGGTCCACACCCAAATCAGCATGCATACAGGTCGTATGATGTCATATGGTCATACGGGCCATATTACTTTGTCAGTGGTCACATCAGTCTTTTCTATTAGTCAAACACATCATACGACCATATGATGTGGCAAACACCATCTTATACGGGTCTTCATACGACCTATATGACCATTTGTAGACTGTCATACGACCGTTTTTGCATGTCATAGGGCCCATATAAGGTCAAATGGGTTGTATCACATGTAGCGTCTGGGGTGTCTAGATTGTGAGTCAGTCGTGTTTTCTTAGCCACGGCCTTCTCCTAAAGGAAAGAGCTACATAGTAACTAGTTTGACTCTCGAAAAATACTTATTTTTTTCAATTGCAGGTTGATAAGCTGATCTTGATTAATGCAAGTGTGTATGCAAAAGGCACGGGAAATCTGTCTAAGTTACCAAGAAGTGTAGCCTTTGCCGGGGTGAGAACTATGCACCTAATTACCCTATGTTCACAAAAAAATTTATTAGGCAAAACGTGTATTTTGGTTAGTTTGACTTACATGGTCAAATGAGTTGATCTTCATTTACCAAAATGATATAGATTTTTATTATAATCTATAAGAAATTTCTAATGACACATCATCACAAATATAACCAATTAACCAGCCTTGGTGATGAGTATGGCTTGTAAATTATAAGTTTGACCCAGAAAGTCAAAGTGTACCTAGGAGTCCTTTTACATAAGTGACTGTTTTATGCAGGTTTCGTTGTTAAAATTCCTGCCGTTGCGGTTTTATGCTACTAATCTTGGATTTACTGATTTGCCATTCGCGACATGCTTGGAATGGACTAAAGTAAGTTCCAAGTTTAAAGGCAAAAATACATCTTGATTTCTACAAATTAAAGTATTGATGTTGTAGATCGCTCGGTTACATTGCCTGTTACCATGGTGGGAAGAAGCAACAGTTGATTTCATGAGCAGTGGGGGATACAATGTTTCTTCCCAGATTCATCAGGTTTCTCTTATAAACATTTAGTTAAGATTGATGCACGGTCACCTTACCAGTTAGTTTGACCGTTTTTAGATTAATAATGTATTGTATTGTTAAGCAAAGCGCAATCATGTGTATAGAAATAATCAAAGGCCCAAGTAAAATTTAAATGAAACTGTTCGATATGGTTTGAATTTTTTTTAAAAACACGCAACAGAGACCAAACCAATGACCAGTTTGGGTAGTTTTACTGCTTCAAACTGAGCCATGAAAACCCCTATTGACTTTGTTGTTTTCTGTTTCTTATTATATGTCTATAATGTTGTCATTATCAGGTTCTGAAGAAAACACTTATAATATACGGTGCAAAAGATCGAATAATTGACAGCAAACTTGCAGTGGTTAGTATTTAAATCCTTCTTGTCATCATCATAATACTTCGTACATGAAACCCCCTATGTCTAACATGATTTAGCCGGCGGATAGCAATAGCAATGGCAATGGGCCAGGTTGATCTTAATACCATACCCGTTACAAACCTACAAAAATGTTAATTTAGTCTTATCCTAGTATCCGTCTTGAATGTTTCTAGTTCTTTGTTATCCCTGTTGACAGACGTGTTTTTATGAGTCCTGTTTCCACGCACTCTTAAGTAAATCGAACGAAAGTATCCTCTAACATCACCTTGTCATGTCTTCTTATGCAGCGTTTACATTGTGAGCTCCCAAACGCCATCATTCGCCAAATACCAAACTGCGGTCACATTCCACATGTTGAAAAACCCGATGCCGTAGCTGGTTTGATCACAGACTTTGTGTCACGTGGAATTTACCGCACTTGTCCTTCATTTCCCAAGCAGGAAGAAAATATTTTAACAGGCCGACTTCTCTAGTTTGCATCGTAGTGTCTTTGATGCAAACTCGCGTTGTTGGTCAAACCTTTTACTAGCATAACAAAGACATCATTCTATAAATAAGCACCAACATCATGTTTCCTAATTGAGAAATCCATGATATCATGACTCACTGACCAACTTGTAACCTTTGCATTATTATGTTTGCATAACTAAACCAAACCAAACCAAACCGGCCGTTCAAGCGCAATCGGTAACCAACCAGTTCAAATGGATCAAATACATCAACCAAACCGGTTACATAGGGTGTGTGACCCTTTATGTATAAAAAAAGTGAACTTCTAAAAGGAATAATGAAAAGATTAGTGCCCCCACAACCACTCATTCACAGATGACAGCCTCATTTCAAAAGGCATAAATTCCCCACATACAAAAAGTAGATTACAAAAAAAAAATATAATGGAATACAGCTGATAATCGATTCCATACTACAGTCCAGTCCAGTCCAACCACCACTTAAAATTACATCTGGATTAGTGGATAAATCACAACCACAAGTCGAAACCAACCGTTCTTAGATCAACCTTAACCATAACATCAAACCCGGAACCAAAAGCGTTAGCAGCGTGAATGAGTCTGAAGACTCGGCCGCACTCGTGTCGCCTGATGGACCGAGTCCTAGCGACGGGGTCAACCCTGTGCTCGTGCCTGTTCCGGTTCCGGTGCCGGTGTTTGTACCCGTACCTGTTCCGGTTCCTGTCCCAATCCCGGTTCCTGTCCCCGTTCCAGTTCCGGTTCCTGTTCCAGTCCCGGTCCCAGTACCGGGTGGTGATGAAGTGGTTGGGGTTGTAGAGCTGGAAAAAAACAAAAATCATAATAAAATATTAAGGAAAGAATGCTTCTTAAAGTAGAAGGTTGTAAAAAGGTTACTAAACATTTAAGAAAAAGATTTCTAAAAGTAGAAAGTTAAATATATATCTAGTTTTGTTTTATATCGAATCCGACAAAAAAACATGTTGGATGACAAAACTTTCGTCATCCAGTGTGTTTTTTGACGGATCTGGTATAAATAAAACTCTACTTGTAATCAGAGGGAACGAGGGACATGACGAGTATAACAAATAAAGCAAAGTGTACAACTGCTTACTGCATGCATTCCCTCTCAAGAAAAAAGATTGGATGCTTTTATTGAAAATCTTCTGGTATCCTCATAAATATCCCTAAGACTGAAAAATGATAACAACTCTGATTTGTCTTTGAATGCTATTAAAGATTTAACAGTTCAATTATTTCAGCAGTAAATTTTGTGTACATTTTTACCCCTATCGACATTTAAGCACAATAAATCACACGAATCTAGTAGAAATCCCGACCAAAAGGATTCTAATATTATCCCGACATGCACCATTAGGTGATCATCTTGCTAGTATTGCTCATCGAGATGAAACCACGATCGTTTTGGTCGGTTTCTCTATAGTTTATCATTATAAATCTATAATGTGCTATTAGGCCCAATTTACTATTACTATTTTATCATGTTTAACATGTTTAATCATTCTAGGGGGGGCCATTTGACCACTTAGTCAAAGATGGATTTCATTTCCTGCCCATTGATTCACATTCATTATTATTTGTTTTTTTTTTTTGCACTAAAAAATACCCAATTGTATCAACTGAAAGCACAAAGTGACCTAACATGACCTTTGCTTGATATATTATCAAAAAAAGAGAACAAACAAACATATGGGAATATGAGATATCAATATCTTGCTCCTTGACAGCTCACATGTGTGTACTGAATAATTTGTACCTAATCCTACATGTTATAGATCTACCAAATGATTCGGCTTATTCTATACCCCCCCCCCCCCCCCCTCTACTGATTACACCCCTTTGTGAGAGGAAAACTGCCGGTCCCACGCAGGCCCCACCTGTAAGTATGTGAGAGGAGGGGGGTGTAATCAGGAGGGAAGGGGGGGTGTGTATAGTAGCACCCTTCTTGAAAGAAGCTCTATAACCATAGTACAACTTTTAATGTATAATGTACAAGATGAATAATGAATTATCTATGAAAAGTAAAAAAAAAAACTTAAAAACATTTTTGAACTTTTAAACGAAGTGTGACAGTGAGAGGCCCTTTTCACCCACAGGCACTAGACTAAAAAAGCAAACTTTTTTCCAGAGCTGGAAGTTCTAGATACAGAGCAAGCTACTTCTACATTATGCATAAAAAGAAGTAAAAACCTTTGGACTGATCTGGAATTTGAAATTTTTGCTCTGGAAAAATGAGCTTCCCCAGAAACATCAAGAATTGCATCACCAATAAAGATGAGCTTCTTGGAGTTTGTAATCACTCTTTTTGAATTTAGATCAATCAAAAAGTAAACTTTCTTTATATATTCAACTTTTTAGTTGAAAAATACAAAATTAAACAAACAACTAGTGCAAAAATGCAATCTTTTTGCTTCAAGAAACATACCCACATAACTTTAACAAGAAAAAGATCAAGATCTAGTTAAAAAGATCCTAAATTTAAAAACTGGATAAAGGTTAAAAGTGGTTAGAACTTAGAAAGCACACCTTGGGCTCCCAGCATAACAAGCAGAAGTTGCACCTGTAGATCATAAAAAAAAGAATCTAAACACCCATAATGTACAACATTTACTGCATAACATACTAGTCATTACACAATAAAAGAAGATTATTATTGAAGATTATGTAAGTGCTGTACAACTTTCACTGCATAAGGTACTACTACTTTTTATCAAGAATTTGGGTGTCACACTCATTACCCATTTGTAGTAGTTAAGAGTACAACTTTTGGTGCATGGGGTACAACAGAAGAAAAAGGGTTGAAGATGAAGAAAGAGTTACCAGGTGGGGCTGTTTGGCTGACAGAAGCTGTGCCTGCAAAGTCACAGCTCCCTTGAGCTTCACCTTTTCTTTGATAATAGCTGTTGACAGCATAATTGCAGTGATCTTTGACAGTGTTGGGGTTGAAACAAGCAGCGTTTTGAAGGATTTGAGAACAATCAGCTCCATTTCCACATGCCCAATCTATGTTCTTTTGAAGAACTGTGTCACTTAATGCAGAGTTGCATATACAATATGATGCACCTGTTGATTGATGACCCACATAAAAAAATGTGAAATTTAAGAGTTTTAAAGCAAACCCATTCAAGAAAACTCAAGAATCATGGTGGGAAATAAAGGGATCTTACTTGAGTAGCCAAGCATGGCTAATAGAACCACCATGGAAAGTACAGAAACAGCCATGGTTGTAGCCAGATGGGTCAGATGGTTGCTTGATGATGACGGTTTGTGGTGTGTTAAAAGATGTTTTGGTGCTAGAATTGAGAAGAGAGAGAGAGAGAGAGGGAGAGCGAGAGAGAGAGAGAGAGAGTCAGCAGTGAGAAGTGTGGCGTTTAGTTTTTCTATATAGGAATCAGAGGCCCACGGTTAATGGGTCGGTGGTGTTATGTATGTATGTTTTAGACCAAAAAATATATATTAGTTTGATAATATTTTGGTGTGTTAAATAGTGTTTTTCATTAGTGATTTGAGGGTTGGAGTTTTGATATGGCCTCTCAAGGATAATTAAGAGTAGTTTAGAAAGGGACACAATGTGGTATTGTGGTGGTAAGGTGTTTTCTTGACTTCTTTTTACTTAAGAGATAGAGTAAACTGTAATTTTACCACCATCTGGGGTTTAGGCCAATTGACACTCTGACCTCCTCTAACGAAATAATTGCAATTTTACTCCCCAACGTTGGTGTTATGTCGCACATTTACCCCTGGTGTCAATTATGTTAACAGATCTGTTAACTTTAATGTGAAATGACTATCTTACCCTTTAATATTACCCCCCAACGTTCTTGTTATGTCGCATAATTACCCCCCACTGGTAAATTACTAAACTGTCCTTTCTTATTACCCCTTATACTTTGTTGTAAGAAACAATATTACCCCCTGCAACTTCCAAAACCCTTCCCGCCAAAAAAGTTTGACCAGCCAAAGTCAACTACACATGGAAATTAACAAGAAATCTGATTAAACACTTCACAAAATCAAAATTGTACACTCAGACATTTGGCATTTGGCTCCATGTTTGGCTGCACACTCAAAATTGTAATGTTTGGCTGCCAAAATTGTAATTCACAAGAAATCTGATTAAGCACACTCATATTCAGACATTGTAATTAACAAAATCTGATTTAACACATACGCATGATCAAAATCAGTTTAAACACACGTATCAGTCCCTTCTCTTATGGCTGCTGCTGTTATGACTATTAGCAGCAGCAGCAGCTAATAACAGCAGATAGTTTAAACAGGTTGTTGACAGCAGGTTAATGCTTAAACAAAATCAGTTGAAACAGGTTATGAAACAAAATCAGTTTAAACAGGTTGTTGACAGCAAACAATTGCCCAATCTTTCCTTATATACTGATTAGCAGCAGCTAATAACAGCAAACAACTGCCCTAACAGCTGATTAACAAACTTATTACAAAAATGACACTATGCAGAAATTACAGATCTGCTGATCAATCTGATTAACAGGACTTATGCCCAAACAGCAAACAACTGATTAACAGCAAACAACTGATTAAAAGAAATTACAAAAATAACAGCAAACAACTTCCCTAACAACTGATTAACAAGACTTATGCAGAAATTACAGATCTGATGATCAATCTGTTGTTCTTATAACTAGGCACATTATGCAGAACAATAGGCATTCAACAGTAAGCATAGATAAATAAGGATCATTGTTAGAGATCAATAGTCCTACTACATAGTTGCATACTACCTTGTCATAACCAAGGATCATGATATATACACAAAATGCATGTTTAACTTAACTTAACCTACATATTACACAAAACATCCTAATATATTACAGTTCAACTACGCAACCATTTCCGGCTGAGGGGGAAACTGGAAGTGTAGGAAAGGGTGGCCTCGCATTTTGACAACCAAGGACACCACAATCGATCCTAGTGAAACACGAATCCTCATATCCACTGCAAACACAGAAAGATCCATGTTCAATAACCCCTATTTTTTTCAAAAACCCAAGTTCAATAACCCCTATTTTTTAACCTGGGATTACTTGTTTTGTAATCTGAGATTACTTGTTCATTAACCACAATCACAATACTTGTTCGATTTTACCTGACAAGTGCGAGAACAGGGAGGATCGCCGGTGGACAGGTGGATCGACGGTGGACAGGGGCATCGCCGGTGGTGTGGACAGGGGGATCGGCTCTGCTGGTGGAGGTGGAAGCAATGTGTCCTCTGATTGGCTCATTCTCCGGTGGACAAGCTTAGGAAGGATCGCCGGTGGGTGTGGTCGCCGTTAATGAGGAAGAAGGAGTGGGGGGAGTGTGGTCGACAAAGCTTAGGGGGTAAGATTGTAGTTGGGAGTAATAGTACAGGGGTAATAGTATTATATAAGGTAATATTAAGGTAAAATTACATTTCTGCCCTTTGACCCCCTTTGACCGTTTAAAGATAACCATAGAATTTGACACCAGGGGGTAAATATGCGACATAACACCAACGCTGGGGGGTAAAATTGCAATTATTTCGTTAGAGGGGGTCAGAGTGCCAATTGGCCTAAACCCCAGGGGGTAAAATTGCAGTTTACTCTAAGAGATAAAATCGTGCAAGGTATAAATATATAAATATTTAAGAGTATGTTATTCTAGCAACAAACTATGTTTAAATATTACAATTATTAAAATAATGATATGCCTTCATTAATTAAATTACTTTTTCCAAGAAAATTAGACCGTGCGGTGTGGGGTCGGCTCCCCCCGTCTCGGGTCGTCCTCTCCGTCGCACACCGCCCCCTCCGGGGTCGTCGCGTCGCCAACGTCGGCTGCAAAACGGAAGCGACGAGCAGGTTGTTGGTGGAATGGTGGGCCCCCTTAGTTCTTCTTTCTCTTTCTCTCTTTTATTTTATATATTAGTTTTTTTATTATTGGGTAGTCCCCCACACCCTTGGGTAGTCCCTTTGGATGGTCCTTCATTGAATGTGACGTGGCGCCTACGTGGCGGATAGTCCCCAAAGGGGCTACCCAAACCATACCCTATGGTCTTAGACAACGGATATATTCGAGTAGCTTTTTAAAATGGAAACTTGTTACATATGGAAACCAAAACCATTATGCAGCTTTACTTGCATCTTGACTTGGGTTTGGAGCACCCTATGTCACATTCTATGACTATTGACTTGCATCTTATGTTACAGTAGCATTTGAACCTCCTTCACCACCTTGCCTTTTGCAGCTTTTACAATTATGAACCTCATTGCCACATTTGCTACGTTTTGTTGTGTTTCCTTTTCTTGTCATTTTTCCTCCGATAGAAAAATCCTTTTCCCCCTCATCCTCACTGAATGCCTTTATCCTCTTCTTTTTTGGCATTCCTACAACAAAATTAACTTTTATAAGTCAAACATATTCAATTAATACCACTGCATTTTAATACATATGCAAATCTCACCTGCTTATGATGTATAGGTGGTTGTAGTTTTATTGGACACTGGGAGGGAGTCCACATGTATGGCCCTATGATTTGTTCAGTTGCATTCATTCAGACACCCATTCCTCTGGTAGGCCGATCCTCACAGCATTCCTAGAAATGTCCTATATGGCTGCTACTGCATGTTTACACGGCATGCCGGTTAAATCTCACTTCCTACAGGAACATGATCTCACTTTTACATTCACTACACACTAGAACCTTTCACTAGATACCTAGACAGATACAACTCAACGTAAGTATATTGTAGCATTAACATATAACACCTTAACAGATAAAAAAGGAAGGCTTACCTGATATTTAGTAGCATCCACCATTAGAACATTCAATTGAGATGCTTGTTCTTTTATGGCATTGAAACCCTTTGTAGCATGTGGTAATAATGGACCATTTGCCTTTACTTGCAACTTCTTCACATGTACAATCATTTTTGTCATGTATTCCCCTATGTACTCCAAACTTGTTGTCACATGCTTGTCTCTTGTTCCAATCAATTGACTATTAAAGACCTCACAAATGTTGTTCAATAGCGTATCACACTTTGCCAGTCCAATAAAACGGGCTCTTGGCCAACTGTTATAAGGGATCAACTTTAGCCATTCATATAAACCAGGTTTTGTTTCCCTTTTCATCCATTGCTTTGTTAAAGTAAGGCATTGATGTATTTGAAGCTACCCCCTAACAACAAGTTTTTGTAGACGTTTTCAAGCCATTGCTTCTTCATATTTTTCATGTATGTGCCTTAGAAAAAATATGTACTCATCTTGAGGGAACACCTTTGATAAAGTGGTAATAGCCCTTAATGAATGCACAAAATTCTGGTAAGTACTAAAACCAAAACAATGTAGATATATAACTAAAAAAGCATTTACCTTTTTCTTGTCACTAACAAAAGTGACATTAACATTGATAGGTAAATCAAGATCATCTCTGATTAATTCCAAGAACCATCTCAAATATTGAGAGGTTTCAGCCACCAAAAGTGCATATGCCAATGGATAAATACCGTTGTTACCATCTATATCTACTGCAGCCAAAATATGTGCCAGAAATGGACCTTTCATAAAAACAACCATCTAAACCTACATTTTCTCTACCACATATCTGAAAGCCTCTATTCATAGATGCAAAACAAAAATAAACTCTTCTAAATTGCCTAGAAGGACTGCTAGGGTTAGAACAGGGTTCGACGTATATTTTAATTGTGCTTCTAGGGTTTGCTCTTAGCAATTCTTCACAATAAGACCTAAGCAAACCATATTGCTCGTTATAATTACCAATAATATTCTGAGTAGCAAGCCTCGTAGCTTTGAAAGTTTTATGAGTTGAAACATGGATTTGGTGCTTCTTTTGAATTATATCTTGAATAGCATGCACGAGCATGCCTATGCTGTTTTCAAGTAGTGGTTAAATCTTCTTGGCTATGGCGCTCATACTGTAAAGACCGATATCTCTAGTTTGAAGACACAAATGTTATTCTCTAACCATTTTCACAACACATATCATTACTGGACGGCCTTGAGATATGAATTGACCAAGGACAACTAGGTTCCCACAAATGTAACACCCTGAAAATTTTCGTCTAACTATGTGACGACACGTATCCCGAATCTCCAACTAATCCCGACTATGTGGAAGGAGAGGGACCCACATAAAAATGTTGACTGAAACGTGTCTAGAAACCTTCCACATAATTCACAATGTTGAAAGAAAGGGTTAAAATCATATATATATATATATATATATATATATATATATATATATATATATATATATATATATATATATATATACAGAATTCACAATGAACCTCACACTATATAGGGGAAGGTTCATTGGGGAACACTGAAAAAGTGGGGAACAGCGGGGAACCGACTCAAACGAACTCCGATTGGACTCATTCCAGCGGCGTTGGAACCGGCTCGTCGAACCCTAACTAGGATCTCTTAACCCTAAACACTAAAGCTAAAAAATAAGGCTAAAAGCTAAGCTAAACCGTAAAATCTAAACTATAAACCCTAAAATCTAAACCCTAAACCACTTGGGCTAGCTCAAGTGGCCACCGACATCCTTGCTAAAGTCTCTCGGGGACCCTCATTTGGAGAGGTCTCGGGTTCGATCCCACTCGAGTACGACCAGAGGATATTTTCTGCCAGGGATCTTTGTCGGGTAGTGAACTGGGAGGGGAGATCCCCTCCGCGGTCGGGATTACCGTGCAAATTAACCTTAACCTTTTTTTAAAACCCTAAAGCTAAACCCTAAAAGTCAAACCCTAATATATATAGGGTTTAGGGGTTATGATTTAGGGTTTAGGGTTAAGAGATCCTAGTTAGGTTTGACGATCCGGTTCCAACGCCACTAGAATGAGTCCAATTGGAGTTCGTTTGAGTCGGTTCCCCACTGTTCCCCAATGAACCTCACACTATATATATATTTAATAGTAGAGGGGCTAAATCTACCTAAAGGCATTCTTTTATTTTTGGAGGTCCCTTGCGAACTGTATGAACTAACCCTTGCGGTCAGCAAGAATTTTTAAAAAATTTCAGCGCTTCTGGTCCCTTTACGGACCGTAAGGCATACCCTTTGCGGTCCGCAAGGGGTACACTGACAGCAAAAATCTTGTTGGACATCAGCCTTTCTTCTACATTTGACACCTTTCATGGAAATTGTCACACTTCATCACATTAAGACACATTTCTAGCCACTAATCATCTTCATAACACCTCATGAGACACTTGTCACCTCCTCATGCTTCATGAACAAGTATAAATAGCGTACTTTGGTTCATACTTCACACTATTCATTCTTTTATTCTCAATCTTCTTGGAGCTTGTTTCCATTATTTGGAAGCCTCCTTCTGGGTACCTTGAGTGTTCTTCAACACTAGTAAGTGCTCTCTCTAGTCTATTTCATTTTATTAGGCTAGTTATTAGCCGAAAGTCAAGCAAATTGACTTTTGCTTTGAATTTCGGTTATGACCAACATGGCAACGTGGTCGTAATAATGAAGGTGCTAATCCTTGTGATGACACCCTCTAAATATCACATTAAGTAGGCGAACTGACGAGTTAAATAAAAAGGTCAAAAACGTAAACTTTGCAAATTACGCTAAATGAGTTTCTAACTATCAAAACCTTAAATTTGGACATTATATCAGTTTATAAAACATATTAGGACATGTTTAATCATGTCCAACTCGTCATTTCTTATTTAGAGCTTATTCCGTAGTCGAAAGTCAAACAATTGACTTTTGCTTTGACTTTCGATTCTGACCTGTTTGGTCAAGTTTAGGACCCGATTAGGATTTGTTATATGACCGTAGTATTGTAGGGAATAACCCTATGAGGTTGTACCTTCTGGTTATGTCGTTTGATGGGTTTATTGACTATCCGATGTTATATACTTTTATAAATGTCAAAAATGCCCTTATGGCGTAAAAATGGTTTTTAAACCAATGAGGCATATAATTTGATCTCAAGGATAATTACATAACATTATTAAAAATATTTTGGCATAACGGACTCGTCATAAACCTATTCGACTACCCAATACCGCCTATGAGCATATGACTAGTTTAAGTAATATAATATATATAAACTAGTCGAAACGGGTCAAATGATTTCAAAACCATTCCAAATCAGAATGTTTGGTTAAATAACCTTTATCCAATGAGTCATTGCACTTGGATAGGTATAAACCACATTCTATCCGGTCTAAGCTTAATCTAGCAAAACCGAACCTATTCTTAAGTAACAGGTCATGTCTAAGGAACTAACCTATGACCCGCATACATTCTAACAGATAACTAATTATGTTCATTCAGGACTAACCCCCCAGATAATCGGACTTGGGTCAATAATACTTTTACTTGCGGCTTTTGCTAAATTATAATCGTATTCGGTTGGAAGCTAACAAAAGGTAAATACTCTTAACTTATTTTGTTTTTAAACTTGGGGTATGGCGAATACGCCACTTGGAGCGGGTATTATATCAATGAGCCGCCTATGATTGCTAATAAATATAAGAACTCAGTTTAATCTATTTACTTGATAACTGAAACAATTGGGGGTTATTGGTACCGTGTCCGGGCATCCCGACTCATTAACTATTATGGCCATACGGAATAGCATGTTGGGGTAGTCATACCGACTGTAAGACACGTTTATTCAACTTTGGTGTGTTAATCATTATAGCACTGAAAATGACTGGCTCTGATATCTGGTTCCCATTGTATGACAAGTACGTAAATCTGGTGACAAGATAAATACCAAGATATATTAAATGATTACCTATGGGTTTTCTCTATGTATAAAAAAAACTCTTTTGAAAAACTGTTTTTCAAAACGAGTTAGTTAATTGTATTTACCACCGAACCTTATAATAGGCTGGGAATATGGGTCGGCTAGAATAAAGGCTATGGAATTTGCAACTCCTCAGCTTAAGGCGTACAATGTCTAAATCTCTTTTTATTAAATCATGCCTGTTAAGAGCATCAAGCGAGGTTAATGATTTCAATTTTATTGTTCACTTCGATTCAACATGCGAGTTAAGAGCATTCGTGATTAACTGAAATTGGTGTTAGGGTAAACACAAGGTCGATTATAATAGTTGGGGATTAAAAAAGGGTTCACTTTGATGAAACAGGTTCACACTGTAACGCCCTGCGTTTTGAAACTTTACCTTTTTGGCAAGTCACGTCATACCTCCTACCTAGTGATGCTTAATGAGACTATTTGAATCTTAATCATGTTAGACTATGTGAAACTTTTACTCTATGTGATACTTCTTGATAATTTTATATGTGAACAATGCGATTCTTGACTCTTGATTCTTGAATCTTGTGATGCGTTGTATGTAAACAATGTGAATCTTGACTCATGTGATACTTGACTCTTGTGATACCTGACGCTTGTGACGCTTGACTCTTGTGAAACTTTGAATCTTGATACTTGTGATACTAGAAACTTGACACTTGATACTTATTGAACGAGAAACTTTGATACTTGGAATGAGCAAGAAACTTGATACTTATTGAGCGGAAAACTAGCTTAAAGCGCAGACTTGAAACACGAAAACTTTTGTGTTGTTTAATACCATGTAAAGGAAACTCACAATAATACGCAACGCTTAATCTAGCTCGCAAAACGAACCAAAGTCAGAAAACTAGCAAGCGGGAATTGGCTGTCCGAATGGACATCCGATCGGATGACCATCCGCTTGGATGACTATCCGATCGGATGGCCATTCGACCGGACAACCATCCGATCCGTTGCACCTCTCCACCGACTTACCTGTCAACATCACCTATAAATACACCCCTTCAACTCTCATTTTCACCTTTCACTCTCTGCCATCCGACCACACACACTCTCAGACACTTTAATCAAGATTCAAGCCTACTCCGTAAGTATTTCTTCTGAATTCTTGTACAAATTCCATCATTTATCACTTCTACACAATATTCTTCATCAAAATCACATGAACACTTCAACTTTTTCACAAAAACCATTTGTTTTGGGTCTCTTGAAGATGTTTCACTCAAATGTTTGTACAAATTGTGGTGGAGCATCATTTAATCAAGATCGGCCCTAGATCTAAAGGATTTTCACAACTTTTATACAAAAATCTAAAGAAATCTCACACTTTTACGCCAGTTCTGATGGGATTTCACTTGTTTCCGGCTCAGATCTGATGAACATCACGTTTTACAAGTAGTTTTAGAACTTCTCTAAAAACTTTATACAAAACATGGGTGAAATCAGACTCAAACAGGCTTCCAACTCGTTCCTTAGTCGAAAGCCGGCTTGAAGACTGAATTCCACTGGAAAATGGGCCGATTGACGAGTCCAGACATGAAACATCATCAGAAACAGCTCGTCGGTTCGAACAGGGGTGGTTCCCAGCCGGCCGAACGAGCTGGGTTTGGTACGTTTCCGTCGTTTGACACGTCGTGGCGTCGTCTCCGTTAACTCGAAACTTAGAAAATCTCATTAAAGTTCTCTCACGAATGGCCATCCGATCGGATGACCATTCATCCAGATGATCTGATTATGATGACACATGTTTGTTTTACAGGACACTATAAGCAAAACATTGAAAACTTTATCAGTACACAAACATCCACTGTTCGAATGGCCATCCATTCGAATGGTCATCCGTCCGGATGACCATCCGCTCAGTTATTTAGTCAGACACTTTTACTCGATTTTCGCATCATTCGACACTTTGTTCCCAACCGGGTCAGCTCTTAGAGGACTTATGCTCTGTTCCCTGCACGCAGGCTTATCCAGCGCTCCCTTCAATCCAATCTTAGCAGTGTTTGGTTTAAGCACCCACTATGAGTATACTCGACCCCTTTTTGTTTTATACACTTTTGGGATGCAACATGTATTCTATATCAAGACATTTGACACTTGAAACTTATTTGAAACCTACTATATCCATTTAAACATGAAACTTGTGGTACTTGAGACTTTTATGCTATGTGAACGTTTAATCCTTGTGTGTAGTTCCGCCTTAACAATAGTAGCGCTATAGGGGTAACGAACTCCCCGTTAGTCTTTGGGGTATTGTTAGGAGGAGACATATAACCTCCCGTTATTCTTTGGGAAAGGCTTGTTAACCTGTTGGGAAACTTGGGCTACCACTTGGACTGCGTAAACTAGCATGGTGAAACTTATTATATGTTTCGTGATTGGATATGAGTTTTAAACTATTATGCTACGTATTCAAACTTGTATGCTCGCCAACATCTTTGTTTATTTTATTTTAATACATGTTGTAGGTTGATAGTAGCTGGGAAGCGAGAAAACAAGCTAGGATGACGCTTAGAAACTCATCTAGATAAATTAGACAATTTGAACAATATTCGAATCGTTATGTTATTCTGATACTTATCATGGTTGTGGAACTATGCTTGATCTTTTAGACTTATTTTATGAAATCTGATTAATCTATATCGAAACAAATAGTGTTGTGGATTCTCTTGAGCAATATAATTAGCTTAGTGTCGCGCCCCGATGTTTCCGCCATCGGTTGGGGTGTGACACACAGGAAGTAGATTATGAAAATGCCCGTAAGGCAATAGGTGAAAGAAACAGTCAACAGACGGAAGGGTGCAAAGTGAAGAAAAATGGAAACGTGAATGACTCAGGTGTTCATACTTTCCTTAGGGGCGTGTAAATTCGTTTTTGGGTCTTACCACATGGATACAAATTGACGTTTACTCTTTATTAATTTTATTAAAAGTTGTTTAAGGTTTAAGAAATTATGAAGCTTGTATTCGTTTTGGTGATTTTGATTGTGATGTGCATTTCACACAAAAGAAGGGGTTTACAATAGGAGTAGTTAGTAGTTTTTGGGATTATTATTGAAAGTTCTACAAAAATTGGGTGAGAAGTTTTGAATGATAAAACCATAAGGACCAAACATGGTAAGATAGTGAAAGTTGATTTAAAAATCTTGTTAAGTTAGGAAGAAGCCACGTATTGTTCGCTTCTAGAGTTGTGCAAGTGCGTGTGTATGTGTGTTAGCGAGAAAAAAACAAAGATGGAAAAATCACTAACGCAAACGTTTGTTTTTTCAGAAAAACCTCTTTAGATCTCTTATGTCTGCGCTGCGCAGACCACGCGCAGACGCTTAGCTCTGCAGACCGTTTGTTTTTTAGAAGACATTTCATTAAAAATGTCTTCAAATCTCTACGCGTCCACTTCCCCACGCAGACATGGTCCAATGTCTTCCCACCTCTTCCAACCCTTCTAACCTCTTCTTCTTTCTCAAAACACAAAACACAGACATCCCTTCTGTCGCAACCCCCGATCCCTAATCCCTGGGAACGGGCGGCCGCGAGCCAGTTTCAGTGGTATCGCGTATTGTCTAATTTGGCAGCGGAATTTTCATCAGGATCGTAGTTAGGAAATATTTTATCAGAGTAAAATACCACATTTTCGTAATATTAAACATATGGGATAAAACGCAAGTTTGCAGTACACACATTTTCATAGGAATAAATCCTATTTTATTTAATAAAAACATCTATTTTATTTTAGGTAACTTTATTGCCACTTTTCCAAGCCTTAAGTGCTGTCCAGCTGGCTCCTATTTGGCTTTCACAGTTTGTTACCTGAAACGCGTTTTAAAAATTATTTGTCAGTGGGAAATACTGGTGAGTGAATCCTAGTTTAATCAAGTTTAAATAAAAACCATTGTACACTATTGAGGGCGCTCTCGCAATTATATTTGTTTCCAAGTTATATCAATTAACATCCATGGTACTGTCAGACCCGACTTGTGAAAATGTTACTCCTTGACCAGGTGGTAACAAATTTTGTATACAAAACCCCAACATACTCATGATAATTGTATTCTTACAAATACTCAATAACTGCTTAATATACATTTATTTGTATGAGGTTTTGTAAAAATAGTTAACAAAAAGTTTACAAAAAGCGGATCAACTCACATTGCTGTCTTAGATTATCCTTTAGGGTTTCCTGGTGACAATCTATAATTTACACAAATGCACACGCGTTAGTATAATAACCCATTTTAACATTAGTAATACCCTCCCCGGGACGGCATTCCAACGACTACGTCGGGCAGAACCACGACAGCCGTTACAAAACCCTAGATCAATCGGGCAGAGCATCTAATACGTATCCAGGGGTTATGATACTTACAACGGAGCAGAACTTCGCTATTTAGGGGGGTATAATACCCGTAGATTATGCCTACAATTCAGATTTGAGAGAAAGAAAATAGTTGTGAGCGAATTCAACTGAAGATCCGAAGCCCTCTATATATAGTGCTGATTCTTGGTCCTCTCGCGGCCCGCGTAACACGAGACCGGGACCTACGCGGCATGCGTCAACGCTGGTCAACAGCGTAGCTTGTCCGGGTCACTATCTAGCTTCGACGTGTGTTGGGCCACGTGGCAGCCCAGGGTTCAGCCACATTTCTCCTTCACGCGGCCTGCGTAGAGATTGAGGTGAGGCTTACGCGGCCCGCCTCAAACCCAAAATCTGATTTTTAATTATTTTTAATAATATTTAAGGTATTCGGGGCCCGTTTTCGCGTATGGGGTGTATTTTGGGACATATTGAGATATTTTAAAATATCTTAGGGTGTCGGAAAAATTCGAGGGTGTCGGTTTTCTTTAAGGTTGTTATATCCTCCCCACCTTGTTTTAGAGCTCGTCCTCGAGATCTACTGGAATAGGTGTGGATATTTCCTTTGCATTTCTGATTCAAGCTCCCATGTATACTCAGGTCCTCTTTTGGAGTCCCACTTCACTTTGACCAGAACTAATCTCTTGTGCTTGAGATTTTTGACTTTCCTGTCTTCAATCTGCAGAGGCCTTTCTACAAACTTAAGTTGTTCATTTACCTCTATATCCTTTAGAGGCATTATCAGCGACTCATCGGCTAAGCATTTCTTGAGATTTGATACATGAAATATACATCATGTATTCCTGCCATTTCCTCTGGCAGTTGTAGCTGATAGGCTACAGGTCCTATTCTTCTAATAATCTCAAAAGGTCCAACATACCTGGGACTTAGCTTTCCTCTTTTGATGAATCTTACCACTCCTTTCCAATGAGAGACTTTTAATAATACTTTATCTCCTACTTGAAATTCCAATGGTTTTCGCCTGTTATCAGCATAACTTTTCTGTCGATCAGGTGCTGCTTTCAGTCGTTCCTTGACTTGAATAATCTTGTTAGTTGTTTCTTGTACTATCTCAGGTCCAGATAGTTGTTTTTCCCCAATTTCTGCCCAACAGACTGGGGTTCGGCACTTTCGTCCATAAAGTGCTTCGAATGGTGCAGCATCAATACTTGTGTGATAACTATTATTATAAGAAAATTCTATTAAAGGTAAGTGATCGTCCCAATTACATCTGAAATCAATTACACAAGCTCTAAGCATGTCTTCCATCGTCTGAATTGTCCTTTCGCTTTGTCTGTCCGTTTGAGGATGGTAAGCTGTGCTTAGATTTAACTTGGTTCCTATTGCCTTTTGGAAACTTGACCAAAAATGAGAGGTAAAGCGGCTATCCCTATCAGAAACAATTGATAAAGGAATTCCATGTAATGAAACTATTTCATTTACATATAATTTAGCTAAATATTCCATGCTGAAAGTTTCTTTCATTTGTAGGAAATGAGCTGACTTGGTTAGCCTATCTACAATCACCCAGATTGTATCATTACCTTTTCTTGTTTTGGGTAATTTAGTAACAAAATCCATTGTTATCAATTCTCATTTCCACACTGGCATTTCTAATTGTTGTAATAAACCTGAGGGTTTCTGGTGTTCAGCTTTAACTTGTGAACAAGTTAAACATTTAGAAACATAGGCTGCTATGTCCTTTTTCATTCATATCCACCAGAAATTCTTCCTTAAATCCTGGTACATTTTATCACTTCCTGGGTGCATTGTATACTTAGATTTATGGGCTTCTTCTAATATATGATGACGTAGGTTTCCTAATTTAGGTATCCACATTCTCTTTTTATGAAATCTCCAAATTCCATCTCTTTCTTGTTCTAATTCCTTTAGCATACCCTTTAATTTTTCAGTAGCTTCCTTGATTACTAACTCTTGTGCTTATCTTATCTGATTATTTAAATCTACTTGCAGATTTAATTTAAGAGAACATACCCTTTTTGGCTTTTCGTGATACTTTCGGCTTAAAGCATCAGAAACTACATTTGCTTTTCCTTCATGATACTGAATATCACAATCATAATCACTAAGCATCTCCATCCAGCGTCTTTGTCTCATATTTAACTCCTTTTGCCCGAAAACATATCTTAAACTCTTATGATCAGTGAATATGGTAAACTTACTACCATAAAGGTAATGTCTCCAAATTTTCAAAGCAAAAATTATTGCTCCTAATTCTAGATCATGGGTTGAATAATTTTCTTCATGATTCTTAAGTTGTCTAGATGCGTAAGCTATAACCTTTTGGCGTTGCATTAATACACATCCATAACCTAGTTTGGAAGCGTCATAATAGACTATAAAGTCTTCAGTTCCTTTTGGTAACGCTAGTATGGGTGCATGGGTTAATCTTTGCTTAAGAATTCTAAATGCTTCTTCTTGTTTTGGTCCCCATTCAAACTTAATGGATTTACAGGTTAACTTAGTTAAAGGAATGGCTATTCTAGAAAAATCTCGAATAAATCTTCTATAATAATCGGCCAATCCTAAGAAACTTCTAACCTCGGTTGGTGACTCAGGGGTTTTCCTAGGGCTGTCCAAACTGCTCGATGATCGAGGATCGCTCGACGATCGCTCGAAAAATGCTCGTTCGATTCCTGCTCAGTTTGTAAATGAGCCGCTCGGACCGGTTCGATTCAAATTCAATCCAAGCATGAGCAAAGGTCCGCTCGCTCGTCGATCTCTCGGTTTCGCTCGAATTATTTTTATTAATAATTAATATATATATATATATATTATAGATGTTAAAGATTAAAAGCCCAAAATATATACTAGCCAAACTTATAGGTTATATGTTGATTTGAAGTTGAATTTTGTGGATGGAGATGATCAAGCTTAAAGAAGAAGTTTATGGCTGTTGAACTAAATGACAATTTGTATTTCACACTTTATTTTGTGCTTCTTGATATTGTTAAGAACATTTTTAGAATCATGATTTTAGTTATGTATTGCTTTTGTTAGTAAAGTGTTGGACATGTTTTAATTAAGTTAGGATTTGTTTTTGTTGAACGCAGCCTTATAATTCAATCGAGCGAAACTGAGCGAAAATGATCCGCTCGATTTTAGTTAGGATTTGATAAAAACCGAGCGAAACCGAGCGAAAACGATCCGATCGATTCAAATTCAATCCGAGCATGAGCATCACTTTTGTGCTCGGTTTTGCAAATTTGAAACCAATCAGATCGGATCGGTTGTAATTCAATCCGAGCATGAGCAGATCCTCGATCGGATCGGATCGGATCATGAACACCCCTAGGTTTTCCATTTGGTAATCGCCTCGATCTTTGTTGGATCTACGTGAATTCCTTCATGACTGACTAAGTGTCCAAGAAACTGTACTTGCTCTAACCAAAACTCGCACTTTGAAAATTTAGCGTAAAGCTTTTCCTTTCTTAATAGACTTAAAAGTGCGTGCAAATGCTTCGCATGTTCCTCTTTACTTTTAGAATAAATTAGAATATCATCTATAAAAACAATTATGAATTTATCCAAATATGGCTTATATATTCGGTTCATCATGTCCGTAAATGCAGCTGGGGCATTGGTTAAACCAAATGGCATGACAGTAAATTCATAATGGCCATACCTTGTTCTGAAAGCGGTTTTAGGAATATCCTCTTCCTGTACCTTTAATTGATGATATCCTGATCTTAAATCGATTTTAGAGAAAAATCGAGCTCCTTGCAGTTGATCGAACATATCATCGATTCTTGGTAATGGGTACCGGTTCTTAATCGTGACCTTGTTTAATTCACGGTAGTCAATGCACATACGCATTGATCTGTCCTTCTTTTTGACGAATAAAATAGGTGCTCCCCATGGCGATGAGCTTGGCTGTATGAATCCTTTTCTTAGCAATTCGTCTAATTGTTTGTTTAATTCTTGCATTTCGGCAGGTGCCAAACGGTAAGGTGCTTTGGAAATTGGTGTTGTTCCTGGTGATAGGTGAATTCTGAATTCAACTTCCCTGTCTGGGGGTTGTCCTGGCAATTCTTCTGGAAATACATCTGAAAACTGAGATACTACTGGAATGTCTTTTAGTTCTTTTCCTTTAGTGTTAGTGATTATAGAAATCAAATACACTATAGACCCTTTTTCTTATATAACTTGCAGTTTTCATCACAGAGATGAATTTCGTGGATCTAGATGACTTATCTCCTTTAATTATGATCTTTTCACCCTTTGGTGAATTTACTTGAATTGACTGTTGATCACATAAAATATTAGCTTTATTGGCTATTAACCAATCCATTCCTAAAACGACATCAAATCCTGCCAGATTCATGGGATGCAGGTTTGCCATAAATTTTTGATTTAAGAATTCTATTCTTGCTTCCTGCAGGATTTCAGAAATCTTAACTGTTTCTCCATTAGCTGTCTCGACTAGACATTCTAGTGGTAGTTTAGTTAATGGTTGATCGAGAATTTTGCAAAATGAAGTATTAATAAAACTTTGGTTTGCACCAGAGTCAAATAATACTTTAGCAAAGACATCATAACTAAAAACGTACCGGCTATGACGTCCGGAATCATTTTGGCTTCATCTGCAGTCAGAACAAATGCTCTAGCATTTTTAGTGTTCTTGTTGTTCACAGCTGGAGCTAGTTTCGGACAGTTCGGCTTGATGTGACCTTTTTCTCCACAGTTGAAGCATAGTCCATTACTAGATTTTCTCCTGCAATCTTCTTCCTTGTGTCCGGGTGCCTTGCAGAAATTGCAGTGAGTGGAGCATTTTCCCGAATGCTTTTTTCTTGCAGACCTTGCAGAATGGTGCAGAGGTAGAACCCATATTCTTACGGTTGTAATTCCCAGAACGGAATTCTTGGGTAAGCCTTTGGGCTAGGTTTCTCCTCTGGTCTTCTTCTCTAGTACGAATTAACTCGTCTGTCAAGGTATTTGCCAATTCTACATCTTCTTCTATAGTTCGAGGTCTAGCTGTCTTGACTACATGTCTAATCTCTCCAATCAATCCCCAGATATAACGGGAGATTAATACCGGTTCAGGTGATGCAAGGGTTGGTACTATTCTAGCATATTCAAAGAATGAGGTAGTATAACCCTTACTATCTACCCCGGTCATCCTTAAGTTTAAAAACTTATTTGCTATCTGTTCTTTTTCATTGGGAGGGCAGAATTTCCTTTCTACCATATTTTTAAATTCTTCCCATTCCATATTGTATACTCTATCACTTCCTCTTGATTGGAGGATAGTGTTCCACCATTCTAAAGCTGAGTTTTTAAATAAATTAGAAGCAAACATTATTTTGTCTTCTTCAGCACACTTGCTTATTTTTAAAACAGTCTCAGTCTTTTCTATTCAGCGTAGAGCTGCAATGGGTCCTTCATTGCCCGAGAATTCTATTGGTTTGCAGGACCAGAATTCTTTATAAGAACAACCATAAGGCATGGTTCTTCTTCTTTTGGGAATGGGTACTTGAAGTACGGGTCCATTGTTCACGCTGTGTTCTGGTTCAATTGGTCGCTTACTACTATGTTTACTTTTATTATCAGCATCCTTAACAGTTTGAAGAATAAATGACATTGCATCTATAATTCCTTGTGCCACTATGTGTTGGATAGCACTATTATCCACTTGGTTTCCATTATTATTGATGCTCGGATTCTCATTAACCAAGCTAATGTTACTCTGGTTATCGTTATTCAGATTTTCTTGATTTCCTTCGTCGGCCATCTGAATTTTAAACATTTACCCCGTATTAATATCACAAAATAATATTTAATATAGTCAATCACATGACACGCATTTTGGTCAAAAGCGTCGATCATTGCGACTTTACTCTATTCATATACTATGCATCTATTACACACCAGTACTGAAATTAAAATTACAATACCGACTGAAATTTAAAGTTACACTACTAGTAATAGGCATCCGTAGTTTTTTTTTTCATACAGATACACACATATTATATTATTATTATTATTATTATTACTACTACTACCGTCTCCACCATCACATTCACGGATATGGAATCATCCAAAAATCCATATTGCGCTCGTCATACTTCCAGACGAGTCGCTCTCCCACCTGTCTCATTCGTCACTACTTTCTAAAATTTCCTCACCAAATGTCCTAAGTTCTTGTACGTTTTCTGCACTCATTAGGGGTGCAGGTTCTAGGATGTAAGACCCTAATTCGTACATGACAAAAGTCGCAGCGGAAAACACGAACCATAAAATTTCTTTCTTTACCAACGTTTTGACTTACTTGAAAGTTCGTTTTGATATGTATCTTCTACAAAAATAAAGCATAAGTCTTGTTTCCTAATAGTACATACTCAATTATTTCCGTACAATCTATCTTGTGACTCGATCTTCGATCTCTAATCCTTGTTATAATCGCCCGTTATCCATACAACCTGCACTCACCACATACATTCACAAACATTAGCACACATTATATAAACAAGATACATTCACGTACACTTCACATTTCGTCATCTTTCAAACTTTAAGCATTTCATCTGCGTATCCATTTCCTGGTGAGGCTTCAGTAATGTACCTGCATCACTTTTTCATTCTCAAGGTACACCATCAATAACGTTAACACTCAACATATCTAAGTCATACATACATACGTACTTGCATACCTACTTACATACACATCTACATACGTACATACCCTTTCTACAACTTTACATACGTGCATACACTCATACATGTCTTTATACATACACACATACACAACTACCTACGTACATACCTTTACTACATCTTTACATACATGCCTACACTCATACATATCTTTATATATACATACATACACATCTGCATACGTACATACCCTTCCTACAGCATTTCATACATGCATACACTCATACATATCTCTATACTTACATACATACTCATCTGCATACGTGTACAACACCTTGCATACCTCTTACATACTTATACGTTATTTACATGAGACTTAAACTTTGATTTATAGCCCATAAACATCTAAGGATCGATCAAAATCATGTTTAGAAAGTCCGCCGTAGTCCACGGATAACAAACCGAAGCCTACGATACATAAATCGACTTAAATAACAATTTTCAGACTTTTGGACTTAGGGAGGTCGTCGGCGACGGCCCTAGGGCCCGTTGGCGACGGCCCGTAGTTTTTCCCGTAGCCAAAACCCCGTAGACAGGAAGATAACCCGTCGGAGAAAAACTGATTTTTCCTAACCCGTCGGCGACGGCCTCCTTGCCCGTCGGCGACGGCCTCTCTAAAGTGCATTTTTTCTGCAGTTTCGTTTCATCGTCCGAACGCACTAAAACGCGCATAACTTTCGAACCGTTTACCCGTTTAACCTCCCGTTTCTTCCTACATGCTTGTAAATTCACATTCTATCATATAAACTTAAAATCCCACATCCGGATTACGGAAATTCTTAACTAACACGCTATCGTCTTATTATTCGCTTATGATTTATTCGACCCGTTCATGCATTCATCAACATAACTTGGTCATTTTACCATAACCTCTTATAAATCTATCAATATCAGTGACGTCTATCATAAATTACTAAATTCTTGGATGTCTTGCATCCTCTTAACACATTATCGTTCATATGCTTATTTTGACCCGTTAAGGGTATTCGCGCATTAATTGGTCTATGACTAACCAAACCATCATCCCCACTTCCATACTTGTCCAAAACATTACTCTAATCGAATAACTTGTTTCTAAACTACTTTTAAGATCGTTTACCCCAAAATACCCATCAAGGGCATTTTGGTCAACTTTAATCCCATCATTTACGACGAAAGACTTTAACACATATTTGACCTCAAACATCATGTTTAATCAATTACAACACTTTATTACTTACTTGAACTAAGAAGTGATTACGGAAATCACTTACCTTATGCGTCTGTGCTCGTATCCGATTCCTCGCCTTTTCTTGACCCGCTATCATTTCATGTTTGCGTCCGTCTTGACATGATTCCTATACTCTCTTTTCATCAAGATCACGCTCCTATTAGCATATGTATTCGTACATGTTAACATCATATCAATCGCATATTTCACCCTTAACTTTCATTATTCATTTCTAACATACATAACTCATATGATTATATTCATATCCATTTAAACTCATGTAATTCATCATATAATCACAAACAACGCATATTGACGTAACATGTACCATACGAATTCCTATAATCCTGCCTTTACGACCACGTGTCAATTCATGTTTCTTATGCTTAGTTGACTTTTGAAAGTCAACTATATACCATATTTAACCATCGACTTATCATCATATACTCGTAACATCATATTCGATTACACGGATGACACTATATACATTTCATCATACACTTGATGCGAGTACTACCTTTTAAGCATAACGTGCAACTAATTCATGCATGAATCTTCTAAACTCATACATAACTCGTCAAATCCTTCTACTAATCATCATATATCATTCCAAATGAACATTAAACATAACATCATCATATTCCTATACTTTCATCTAACAATAATTCATCATACCCACATAATACATTAATCATTCAACAAGACTTAAACATGGGAGGTGATTCTAGTCCTCATCTTCACCCTAACTAACGGGTTTCACCTCTAATCATCAAATTAACGCAAATCATACATAACCCATGTTCTATACGAGGATTCTAACCCTTGTACATGATCAATTTCATATTAACTCACAGATTAGAACATAACCCACTTCACCCATGATCACCAATCTTAGATTTAAAACATACCTTATGATCCTCTCGTGTTGGTGATCATTAATCCATGCTCGGTTATGGATTTGGGCCTTGATTCATTCTTCAAATTGAAGCTTTTGAAGAACTAGGGTTTTGGGGCTCTTGAGAGCCCCTGCTCGATCTTTCCAGAACACACACGTATATGTGTGTTTGTGTGTGTCAAGTTATTTTATAACTTACTTTCATTTGTTCCACTTTAGCCCCTCGGGTTTACCTTTAAAACATAACTGACACTACCTTCATCATTTAATACTTTTGACCATACCCTTAACTAGGTTAAATAGCCTAGTTATTTATTTCATGACGTGTCACATAAGAACATACGACAATTATTAACATTCAGATTTTGGTGCGTTACATAGGACTGGGTTCGGAAGCTGGGGTGCGGGTTCCTGGTACGGAGGTGTAGGTGCCTGGAATTGGTAAGGATTCTCTAAAATCTCCCTAATGTATTCATCATGGTAATAGGAATCTAAAGGATCCAAACCTGGGTAGGCTCCTATGTTTGGCATGGGCATGTCTTCATGTATCGGGTAACGTTGCACATAGTCCCTAATATCGTCCCACCAGGGGTCGTAATTTGGGTCTAAGGGGTTTGGTGCAGGTACCCTAGGTATTTCTTTCGGATTGAAGTCATGCATTTCTATTTGATTTTCGGGGTTTTCTATTTCCATTGGTTGGTCAGGATTTGGTGGTTGTGGTTGGGGTGCTATCATTTGTTCCAGGTTAGGGTCAGCTGCAGTGGTTGCTAAGATGTGGATGTTGGCTATACCCCTATTAATCATATCCTGGGCATAGGCATCGGTTTCCCTTTTAACTGCTGCTAGTGCTCTCTGGTCTTGTAACTTTTTTCATACGCTTCCTACGCCCGTGTGCCCCTCGATTGAACCATCCTCTATTTTTCTGAGGGAATGGCTCCTTGGATTTGGCCTTAAACACGAATATTCCTTCTTCCGTATCAGCAGAGTACCCTGAGAGGGCAGGCTGAGAAGAGGAGGTACCTTCGCTTCTAATAGAACCAGACAATTGACGGTATGCGTCAGATGGTCCTTGGTCGCTCATACTGTAAACTAACAAATAGTCAAATAACACATAACAAGAAACACGTATTCCTGTAATTTATTTCCTAACAGACTGAATTTTGATGTCAGCAGAACACTTCTGTGGCTGAATCAGTGGCTTAGCTCTGATACCACCTTCTGCCGCAACCCCCGATCCCTAATCCCTGGGAACGGGCGGCCGCGAGCCAGTTTCGGTGGTATCGCGTATTGTCTAATTTGGCAGCGGAATTTTCATCAGGATCGTAGTTAGGAAATATTTTATCAGAGTAAAATACCACATTTTCATTATATTAAACATATGGGATAAAACCCAAGTTTGCAGTACATACATTTTCATAGGAACAAATCCTATTTTATTTAATAAAAACATCTATTTTATTTTAGGTAACTTTATTGCCACTTTTCCAAGCCTTCAGTGCTGTCCAGCTGGCTCCTATTTGGCTTTCACAATTTGTTACCTGAAACGCGTTTTAAAAATTATTTGTCAGTGGGAAATACTGGTGAGTGAATCCTAGTTTAATCAAGTTTAAATAAAAACCATTGTACAGTATTGAGGGCGCTCTCGCAATTATATTTGTTTCCAAGTTATATCAATTAACATCCATGGTACTGTCAGACCCGACTTGTGAAAATGTTACTCCTTGACCAGGTGGTAACAAATTTTGTATACAAAACCCCAACATACTCATGATAATTGTATTCTTACAAATACTCAATAACTGCTTAATATACATTTATTTGTATGAGGTTTTGTAGAAATAGTTAACAAAAAGTTTACAAAAAGCGGATCAACTCACATTGCTGTCTTAGATTATCCTTTAGGGTTTCCTGGTGACAATCTATAATTTACACAAATGCACACGCGTTAGTATAATAACCCATTTTAACATTAGTAATACCCTCCCCGGGACGGCATTCCAACGACTACGTCGGGCAGAACCACGACAGCCGTTACGGAACCCTAGATCAATCGGGCAGAGCATCTAATACGTATCCAGGGGTTATGATACTTACAACGGAGCAGAACTTCGCTATTTAGGGGGGTATAATACCCGTAGATTATGCCTACAATTCAGATTTGAGAGAAAGAAAATAGTTGTGAGCGAATTCGACTGAAGATCCGAAGCCCTCTATATATAGTGCTGATTCTTGGTCCTCTCACGGCCCGCGTAACACGAGACCGGGACCTATGCGGCCCGCGTCAACACTGGTCAACAGCGTAGCTTGTCCGGGTCACTATCTAGCTTCGACGTGTGTTGGGCCACGTGGCGGCCCAGGGTTCAGCCACATTTCTCCTTCACGCGGCCCGCGTAGAGGTTGAGGTGAGGCTTACGTGGCCCGCCTCAAACCCAAAATCTGATTTTTAATTATTTTTAATAATATTTAAGGTATTCGGGGCCCGTTTTCGTGTATGGGGTGTATTTTGGGACATATTGGGATATTTTAAAATATCTTAGGGTGTCGGAAAAATTCGAGGGTGTCGGTTTTCTTTAAGGTTGTTATACCTTCCACCCCTCTCCTCCTTCCACATAAAGATTCAACAACCACAATTCAATTCCAAAATCATAATCATAATCTCGATATCAAAAAACTCATATTCAAAATTACAAATTACGTTTTGCTGATTAGAAAATGCCTGCGAGAATATCTGAAAAACTGGGGTTTCGTCCCAACAGAACCCTTATTTTCCTCAATACTCGTTATTAAATTTTCGGTGAAGACAGATTGGATATGTTTAGAGGTTTTTGTTTCTCTCTCCTGCTCTGTAAAAACAGAGGATACCCCAAAAAGAACAGATGGAGATAAAGCTCTCATAAACAACAAAGGGATGCAATCATGATGAGCACAAAGGGATGTTTTCCAATTCACAGAGAGAGAAAAAGATATATACCTTTAATTGACCAAAACAATAGAATCTTGACCATAAAAGAAAATCTTGTCACCGGAGAATGTGGATTCCGACGAATTTCTCTGCAAGAAATGTAAATGGTGATCTAGATTTAACCCATACTTTCACTCCAAGATAACACGATATAATAACGAGTATTGAAAGCTAATCAAAACCCACAAAACTTAACAGAGAAAAAGACAGCAGACATCGTAGGGGGTGACGATGATGAAGGCTGAGGTGGTGGTGGGGGAGGTGGGAGATTGTCGGTGAAGGCTGAGGTGGTGGTGGGGGAGGTGGCTGAGGTGGTGGTGGGGGAGGTGGGAGATTGTCGGTGAAGGCTGAAGTGGTGGTGGGGGAGGTGGGAGATGGTGGTGGTGAAGGCTGAAGTGCTCTGTTTGCAGATGTGGGGTTTTAAAAAGAGGTGAGATAATCAAATACTCTTTTTATTATAGTATGTAGACATTTGGTCCACATCTTCTCGTGCAGTCGTTTACAGATATGGCCCGCAGACTGCAAACTTTTTACATCTGAAAAAACAAGCACCGCCTAAATTAATATATCGGTAAACTGAGGTTTGATAGAAGGCGGGAGAGGCTTGATAATCATCTTTTCAAGTTTATGAGTTTTGTATGTATCCTTGGTGACTGTTTGTTGATATAAAATTTTAGTTTAGAGTAAAATTACACTTTTTTTTCTTTAAATTATATAGCAATTTACATATTTAATTTTTTATTTTCGTTCATTACACAAACCATCCTTTAAATTAGGGTTTGCCACAATCTCGTACTCCCCACTAAGTTTTTTTTTTTTTTTTTTTTTAAACACCAAACTCATACACCTATTAATTCACTTTTATATGTACACATTTTGTCTTATAGAATCTTTAATCTCATGCCATTTGCTCACTTCAGTTAGTTTCTCGTAAATGATCATTTTACACTTTCTTTCTATTTATAGAAGAAGTAAAAGAAAAACAATGGAATAATATAAAAAAATCCCCTCAACAATGGCCCATTATTCACTCTAACACCACCTTATGACCCAATCAATATATTCCCAATTTGTCCTTTCACTTCCTCGTCATAACTCTCCAAAAGAGATGTAATTCATACGGAGGGCGGTGGTGGTGGGGGAGAAAATGAAGTGTTTGGTGGTGGGTTTGGTCAAAGTGAGTATATTATTTTTCTTTGGCTTTTTCTATAATTATAACAACAACGGGTAAGTTTAAAGAAGTCTAGGCTTGGCTCAACTATGTTTACGCCCCTAGCAAATTTAACGATACCCCTATTCCTCAATTACACCAAATCAATCCTAATCTTCCCAATGCCACGAATTGAACCCTATTATATTCTCCAAGAAACAAGAACCTCTACCACTTAGTCAAATCTAGAATGACGTGTGAGCCAAATGTAGAATGGCGTGTGAGCCAAATATTTCTCAAACCTGTCAATCATGATATCATGTTAATATAAAATATTTATTATCAACAATAATTTACATCGAGATAGTTGGTAAACGGGCAACAAGTTGCGCCGCTACCCCTTTTTGAACGGTCAACGAATCCTTCAAATAAGCTATTGGCAAATTCACTACATTGGGATACAATTGTCTCCGAACTGGGGAAACCCTTATTGCCGCCTACTCGCCTAGTCTCCCATCATCACCAGGTGCCGCTGAATACTAATGGGGGGAAGCATGAATTGAACATGAGTCTCTTGGAAACCCAAGTCTCTCTTGCCACTCTACCAAAAGCTCATTGATGATATTGTGTTAAACTACTCTAGTAAAAAAAATAATAATGCATTAAACAAACCCAAAGATTTCTCGAAGATGCACAAAATCATAACATGTGAGCAAAAAGCATACTTTGATCAATTTTTTCCTAATTACCTTCAAAATGGCACAAATTTGAGCCATCAAAAACATAGTCCACATAATAAAATAGAATGGTATTTTAAGAATATAGGTTAATAACTAATTCAATTAAAACCAAACATGAGAACACCAAATAAATTCTATAAAAAAACAACTAGAATTAGAGACAAAAACAATTTACGTCACCACGACCTATAGAGTGTAGAATCCAGAGATTGTAGTAGCTAACAAATTAGACTAGAGGGTATGGTGAGGCCCATCCCCATGAGGATGGGCCGTCACGTAGGCGCCACATTACCGGCTCGTGGAGGATCGGTCTCCTTCACTTTTGAGGGAAGTGGAGGATGGGGCCCCACATAATTTATAAAAACAATTAAAATATATAATTTATTTGATTATTTAGAGAGAGAAAGAGAGAGAGAGAGGAGAGAGAAAGAGAGAGATCAAGGTCCGTCGAGTTCGTCTGTGGGGAGCCGGGGACGACGGAACGGAAGGGAGGGGGGCGGTGTGGGGGACCGGCGCCGGGCCTCGCCGGGCCTAAGCCGGCCCCCATACCGCTTAGTCTTATTAAACGATAACGGATTGGATCGTGAAATCTTCATAATCAAAAGTCTAGAATTATGATGCATAATGTTTTCGATTTCAAAACCTACAACATGTTGAATCTTGAAAGCTACGTGTGAGTCTCTTGTCCAGGCCCTAGCCTAAATAAAAAATATAAAAAATAAAAACTTTGGTTTGGACGTAAAATAAATAGTTTTATATTATGTATGTAAATGTAAATTGATTTAATTATAAGAATTCCAAAATCTCCTAATTCTTCCTACTTGTTTTATAGCGTTCAACATCTATTATTTGATGTCATGTGTATGAAGATGCCATCTATTTTTGTTTCACATGCTACCTTAAATTTCCAACTTAATATTCTATTTATAAAGTGCTTTTTTTTGGCCATATTTGGCTAATTATATAATGTAAACTAATGTTTATATTTTGACAGTATATTTTTTTATTCAGGATCATTTAGAGAAGATCATAAGATCCAAAGTGTGACGTTTTGTCTGGGTTCATAATTAAAAAGGGTTAAATTAAAAGAGGGGTGACATGATGTCCAACCAATCCATTTCATGTTGATCCTTAATTTTATATTATTTAGCTTTTGTTTCTTTGTTACGATTAGGAAGGTGAGGGATTGAAATGATTTTTTTTTTTTTTTGTATGGAATATAAGGAAGAAACTAGAAAGGGAAGCAAACGTTAAGGATCATAGGTGTAATAACATTACTTTATTGTAGTGGACTAGGTATTCTAAGGGTGTGAATTTCTGACACGATACGAAAACTTGACACGAATTTAACACAAAATTTGTGAGTTTGGGTTTAGTCTAAACGGATTCGGGTCAGTTTCAGATTGAACCCGTGAACTCGTTTAGCTAAACGGGTCGAGTTCGAGTCAACTCAGTCGGGTTGGTGGGTTAACCTGTTTAACTCATTTATATTTTATTCTGTTTGTTGCAATATGTTTTATGTCATAAATTAAATTGGGTGTGTATTTTATGCGATAATTATAGTTTAAAACGAGAAATTGTCATAATATTTTATACTTTAAATGTGGTTGTGCTATATACATTTGTGGTTTTTAGTAGTAAATATTAATTTTAACATATTAGTTTTCGAAAAAAATATAAATTCGGATTGAACGGGTCGTTTTCCAGTTAACCCACAAATATTCGGGCCGTGTTCAGGTTTATATGTATGAAACAATTTTCGAGTTCGGGTTTGTCTAAAATTTTTGGGTTCGGTCCCTAATATATCGGCTCAATTTCTGAAATGACTCGAAACATCATACTACATGAATGGTTTTGGCTTGGCTAAAATAATGCAAGTCCATAATAAAATGGTTTATTCATTTAACCTAATTATATTATATTATATATATTGTTGATGAAGCACGGTGAATACTAACTTTATTTTTATAATAATATATAGCTTTTTATTATATTTTTACTTAATATATTATAATAGTTTATTATTATATTTACTTTTAATAACATATTTTTTATTTTCTTTTCCTTTTTTATTAATTTATCGATTAATTTGATACTTCTTCAATAATTTACGTTTATAATTTTTTTCTAAAAACTTAAGTACATAGTTGTGCTTGATTTTTCCCCGACATTCCGTTATAATTTTTTGTTAAAAACGAAGTTGTACTCAAAGTAAAGTATTTATTTCGTATCATAAAACGGTACGATGATAAACTAAGCCGTTCTAATGGTTTGGCTTTCAAAACAATATGTTTTATTTTTAAATCACGTTTGTTTTACATTATCATTTGCTCGTTTTGCCGCAACGTGCAACGTCAATAAAAATTAGTTAACTTTAAAGGGCTTTTAAAATAGTATATTTAGTTTCAAAGAGACCAATTAAAAAAGTGTCAATCTTTAAAGTTTTATAGTATGATTTATAACTTTCACTCTTAATTTGCAGAGGTTAAATTAATTACACATCAAACAATTCACCAACTATTCATTTTCAACAACTCTATTCATTACTCTCGATTAGCCATTCTCACTTCCATGTGATGTTGGGGAATTTTCAGAAAACCGAATGATCAGAGAGGCGTGTAATCACTCTCAGATCAAATTATTTCGGTGGTTCACCCGAATAATTTAATTGGATACAACTCTGATTTTTTAGAAATTGAACCAGGGTATGTGTCTGCGAAATCGTGTCTGAACCAGGAAAAAATATGATCAAAACTGTCTACGAATTTTGGGGTTGGAGATGATTAGGCAGTTATCTCAAATTTAAGACACAATTGCTACTAAAACTGCCATTTTTTAATGTTTTGAAGTTAATGGCATTTTCCAGCTCGACCCCAGCCGGACCCCGCCAGGGGCGCTGTCCCCGGACCCCCACCAAGGGGGCGTTGCCTAGGCATGGGCAAATACCGATCCCGGTACCATACCGTCCCGATACCGACAAATCCCGATCCCGATTTTTGTGAAAAATGGGTACCGATACCGAAATACGTCGGTTTGGTACGGTATCGGTATTTTGAGGGTAAAATGCGGTATTATACCATACCGTACCGATACCGACAAATACCTAAAAGTGGATACCGATACCGGTACCGAAACCCCTTCGGTATGGTATTCTCGGGATCGGGATCGGGATGGGATCGGTATTGGATACCACTTGCTCATCCCTAGCGTTGCCCCCTTGGAACCCCTGTGAGTGCGGGCTCCGCCTGTACACTTCGATTTTAAAATAACTCAAACAAGCGTGCACCCCCGCACCTCCTAACTTGCTTGTAACACCCCAAAACCCGAATGTTTATATTTGTCGTATGTTCCTATATGACTTAGCATGAAATAAATAACTAGGCTATTTAACCTAGTTAAGTGTGTGATTAAAAGTATTAAATGACGAAAGTAGTGCAAATTATGTCAAGTGACAAACACGAGGGGCTAAATGGAACAAGATGAAAGTTGAGTTACTAAATAACAAAACTCTCAAACACAAACACACACATCGTGTGTTCGAGAATGATCAGGAGGCTCCCATGGAGCCAAGAACCCTAACTTCATCCTTTTCATCAAATTGAAAGGCTAAATGAAGCTTAAATTCATAACCGAGCATGGATTAATGATCATCTTCACAAGGGGATCATAAGGTATGTCTTAAAACCTAGATTGGCGATCTTGCACGAAGTGGGTTATGTTCTAATCCGTGAATTTGTATGAAATTGGGTATGAGCACGTGTTAGAATCATCATCTAGAACATGGATTATGCATGGTTTGGGTGAATTTGATGTTTTGGGGTGAAACCCACTTGTTATGATAAGAACGATGACTTGAATAATCACCCATGTCCAATTCTTGTATGATGTAGATGAATTTTGATATGTATGATGTATTCTTATTAGAGGAATTGTAAAAAAAATGTGATGCTAATATGTTTGATGTTTATGTGTGAATGATGTATGTTGAGTAGTAGGAGGATTGGAGGAATAATGCATGAGATTAGAAGAATATGCATAAATTAGTTGTACACTATGCTTGGGAGGTAGTATGCACGCTAAGTATATGATAAAATTATGAAGTAATTGAGATTAGATCACTTGTAAGTGATTAACAAAGTAGTTATGAAGTGGGTTTTGTATAATATGATGAAAATGATGATATGCTCATGTTAATGATGTTTGAAGTCATATATATGTGTGAATGTTTTACGAATTTCGGCTAAGATTTGATAGATTAGCATGTTATAAGATCGAATGATAAACTCGACATAAGATCCGTAAGATGGAAGGGGTCGCGATGAATGATAAATAAGCTAACTATCTTGCGAATGATATATAATAGTCTGACGCTTGACAGGCTATGCGGAAGCTTGGGAAAGAAGCGGGTCAAACGAAACATATACGCATGGGAAGCATGTTTGGATACAAGGTGAGTAAAGCTTACACCCTTTTTGTAGAATATCTATTCATTATATAGATTAAGAGCATGATAAGTTATTATATGAAGAATGATGTTTCGACAAGTTTTGATACGGGTCGGCATGTGACTATGTTGTAAGACCCTAATACGTATTTGACAAAAGTCGCAGGGGAAATTCGTACCATAAAATTTCTTTCATTATATACGTTTTGACATTCTTAAAATTCATTTTATAATATGAAAACATAACTTATCATCACTAAATTACATATTTGAACATTCCCGTACAATCTATCTTGTGACTCGGTCTTCGATCGCTACTCCTCGTGAGGATAATCCGTGATTCGTACAAGCTGCACCCACCACAAACATACACATCATTAGCATACTTATGTACAAACAAGATTCATAATAATGTAGCCTTGCTATGTTCTATCCACATATACTTCTCATCCTGTTAACTTTCTAGTTTTAAGCATTCCTTCTGGGTGTCTAATCCTTGGCGAAACTTCAATAATGTACCTGCATTACATTTCATTCTCGAGGCACATTGTGAATAATCGTCAATACATAAACGTATTGAAACCACATATACAATACATACATAACTGCGTACATACATACATGCCTTTACTTGCACACCTACGCATCTATTTACATACATACAGGATTACGTCTTCACATACGTACATACATACATACATAACTACATACATACATACCTACTCGTATACGTACATACCTACATACATAACTACATACATACATACCTACTCGCATACATACGTTTCTAAACGCGTTTGACGCGTTTGCCCAAGGATTCCCTTTTACTAATCATGTAGGTAAATCCATACTTATATTTACCTATGCCTTTCTACTTATTTCACTCCATATATAAATGCATACATGCTCATCGCATCCCATAAACATTCTATAATAAGTTTAGAATACGATTCGGGACTCCTTATGGGTTACGGGACTGTTTTGGACGAATTCTGCACATTTTACTGAACTGGCAGCTGGTGCACGGCCATGCGTCCCAACCGCACGACCGTGCTGTTCCTACGACGTTGGGGGCACTGGCAGTGCACAAGCTAGTGCAATGATTTACTCGGACACGCACGACCGTGCGGCCCAGGCGCACGACCGTGCGCCATGAATTTCACAAAATGTTGCTGCTGCTGATCTGCAGATTTCCAGCACAACCGGATTTCACGGAAACGGCCATAACTTCTTCATTATTGGTCCGTTTTTACCGATTCTTTTTCCTACGCGTCCGTAATTTAATTATCCATCTTATGGAGTTAAAATCCGACATCCGGATTATCAAAATTCCAGACTTTTAAGTCTTCGGCTTACTACCCTTTTTACCAAGAATTGACCCATTCATAATTTTATCACACCAACATGTTTATTTGAGCTTTAAATTCATGAAATTCATTATTTCAATATCTCCTATCATATAAAACTCAAATCACGGTTTCCTTACGTGATAAAGTCCCGTTTACGCTTAAATGCTTATTTTGACCCGTTAAGGGTATTTACGTATTTCAATGCATTTGACTCTCAAAAACATACCTTTCGCTTCCATACTTATCCTAATTATTCACTTGATCATTTATCTTATTTCTAAACATCTTTTAAAGGTCGTTTGCCCAATATACCCACCAAGGGCATTTTAGTCAACTTTAGCACCAACCTTTGCGACGAAGGACTTCAACACATAATTAACCTCAAACATCACGTTTAATTAGTTAAAACACTATATTACTTAACAAACTAAGAAGTGATTACAGGAATCACTTACCTCATGCATCCGTGTCCATATTCGTTTCCTCGCCACTTCTTGACCCGTTAGCCTTCCTCGTTTGATTCCGTCTCGACATGATTCCTATACTTCCATGTCATCGAAATCACATTCTTATTAGCATATTCATTTGTACATGTTGAAAATCATATCATTAGTCATTTCTAACAAGCATAACCCATATAGTCATATCCATATTCGTTTGCACTCATGTAGTTCATCATGTCATTACATTTAACACGTATTGCTATAACATGTACCATACGACTTCCTATAATCTTACCTTTATAACAATGAGTCAAATCATGTTTCTCATACTTAGTTGACTTTCAAGAGTCACTATTAACCATATTTAACTATCGACTTATCATCATATACTCGTAACATCATAATCAACTATACGGACGACACCATATACATTTTTATCATACGATTGGTGTGCGTACCACCTTTTAAGCATAACGTACAACTAATTTATGCATATTCTTCTAATCTCATACATAATTCCTCCAATTCCTCCTACTAATTAACATGCATCATTTACACATAAACATCGAACATATTAGCATCACATTTTATTCAATTCATCTAACAACAATTCATCATACCCACATGATACATCAATCTTTCAACAAGAATTGGACATAGATGGTGATTAAGTCATCATCATCACCATGACTAATGGATTTCACCTCTAAACATCAAATTAACACAAACCATACATAACCTATGTTCTATATGGTGATTCTAACCCTTATACATCATCAATTTCATATTAACTAACGGATTATAACATAACCCACTTCCTACATGATCACCAATCTAACTTTTAAGACATACCTTATGATCCCCTTGTGATGGTGATCATTAATCCATGTTCATGCACTAGTTTAAGCCTCAATTCATCCTTTGATTTGAAGCTTTTTGAAGAACTAGGGTTTAGCTCCTTTGGAGCCCTTCCTGGTCGCTCCAGAACACACGAAATGTGTGTGTTTGTGTGTATGTTTTGTTAATTAAAAACATAACTTTCCCTCTTGTTCATCTTTGGTCCCTCAAGTTTGTTCCCTTGTTTGTTTTGCTAAACATTTGACTAGGTATAATAACCTAGTTATTACATTCCATTTTATTAAACATGAGGGCCTCACTAGCAAATTTAGTAATTCGAGTTTTGGGGCGTTACAAGTCTACCCTCCTTAAAATAGGTTTCGTCCCCGAAACCTTTCTCATTTTGATTTAACCCTAATCATCTTTTCTTTGAGCTCATTAACACGACCGCTGGCCCATCTTAATGACAATCTTCTATCCTCAAAAAAAAAAAAAAAAACCCCATCCCAGAGCTCTTATTAGTGTCACTTTCACTATTAGCGCTAATTTTTAACGCACTTCATAGCTAGCGGTTCATTCATCATTCTAATACTCGTATATCGTTTGCATTATATATCTTTTGTTTACCTACACATTCATATTATTTTTGTCAACTGTACAACCTTATTTCGTAATTTATACACACACATATAGGTCCAAGTTTGACTGGTACCTCATCATGATAGGTAACTATCCATTCTTGATTCATAAATTATTCATATAACTGACTTTTTCCTAATAAGCCTATACTATCCATACCATACTTTCACATAACATTCTCATTTCCTTGACCTGTTAATAACTGGTCAATATACATACTTCTTCAACCTGTAGTCTTACATACATTCATATGATCCGTTCATAACGGATCTAATACCTTCATCTCATTTCTTAAAATTACATTCTCTACATGCACTGTATAGTATCTAACTATTGTTTTGTTACTACAACAAAGCTACTATTTGATAGTCACAACTACGTGCCTAGCTCTAATGTTAACATCATTTAACCTCATTCTACGTTTTCTACTGTTACTTGTACTTTACATACCTTCACGTTGCCTTCAAATCACTTCATGCATTTCATATTACTATTGCTTTTACTTCATGCGTCACTTAATTTATATAAATAAATGTGTCGTACCAGTTCATCATACGAGAGTTTCATCAACATGCAAAACTTTCACTCAAAACCTTTGAGATTCACTTTTTAATGACATAATTTTCTTCTTATGTTGACGGTTAAAAGTCAAACACCGTAGGTCATTTTCAATCTACTAGTTCATACCTATCCAAGATAAGCTAAACATTTTACTCACCTATAACTCTTCTACAATTTCCTACGTACATGCTATATCACATCACACATTCCATTTCTTACACGCCATTCTTTCATTCTAGTAATCATTTCGCCAACTTGCTGCGGTTTAACTTTTCAAAGTCAACTGGCATTTCTTACTTATCGTAAATGTACTGAAGTACATGCCCGTACTTCTTTCCTTTCATGCTTACTTGCAAAGACTTAATTACATCGTTTCAGGATTTCTTACCAAATCTACCATTCCCGTCCATACTTAAGTTATTGTCCGGGTCGTAGCCCATCATCCATTCTGACTCCCATGAGTCGATTACTAACACATCTAACACGTATCTTATACAAAACTTCTTTCTTTCAACTAACATTTATGTTTGCGTGCCAATTACGGTCATTCCTTTATTATGCTATCACTATTTACTTTATACTTACTTACACGACCAGTTTGACTCAATCATGGTCAAACTGTCAACACCTTCTTATGTAGGTTAAGTTCATCGTTTTTATATCTTAAATCCGTTTTACGGATTCATACGCATCATTCATACTTTTCATCCTTTCTATGTTCTGAATCCGTCTCGCAGATTCAAACATTTCATTCATGCCTTTCATTCCTTGAATCCGTCTCGCGGATTCAAACATTGCATTCGAATCTTTCATTCTTTGAATCCGTCTCGCGGATTCAAACATTTCATTCATACCTTTCATTCCTTGAATCCGTCTCGCGGATTCAAATATTGCATTCGCATTTTTCATTCTTTGAATCCGTCTCGCGGATTCAAACATTTCATTCATATATTGTTGATCCGTACTTTCTTACGGGTTCAACATTCTTCATTCTTATCACTCATACTTTTTACTCATACGTAGTACTCTCAATTTCCCGAGAGTCTTAGTACCCATTTCACCCGCACGCCCACCTGCTACCCAGTTTTGCCGGGCATACCTGCAATAATTACCACGGTCTCACGAACGTCATATGCTTTTTGCGTACTGGCCAGGTGCGCAATCCACATACTAGTTTCGTGCCTTCGTGTAATCATCGCCTTATGTCCGAGAAATGGGTTTCAGTTTCGTGCACATCTCTAAAATTTCCCCAAGATCATATCATTGTCTTTCGTTTAATAATTGCCCTCCCAAGGAGATTTCTTCCTTTTTCTTTTAACATTGGTACCCATACATATTAATAGTGTGTACCTGGGGTTCATTAGCCTACTTGCATCTTTGCTAGCCTTAGTATTCATCCTATTCTGCATTCACGGACCATCCTCTTCAAACACTTATGCTTACCTTGCACATACAAAACCGTTAGTTTATTTATTCACATGCATAAGTGCATACTTACATTCGCTTCTACCCTTGGATCTTGATCGAGTCTTAGATTGTACGGCTCCTTATCACAAGAGCACACAGGTTTGAGTTCAAGTACTTACCTTCTGGTGCTTGATTCCCTCAAACCAGGGCTCTGATACCAACTTGTAAGACCCTAATACGTATTTGACAAAAGTCGCAGCGGAAATTCGTACCATAAAATTTCTTTCATTATATACGTTTTGACATTCTTAAAATTCATTTTATAATATGAAAACATAACTTATCATCACTAAATTACATATTTGAACATTCCCGTACAATCTATCTTGTGACTCGGTCTTCGATCGCTACTCCTCGTGAGGATAATCCGTGATTCGTACAAGCTGCACCCACCACAAACATACACATCATTAGCATACTTATGTACAAACAAGATTCATAATAATGTAGCCTTGCTATGTTCTATCCACATATACTTCTCATCCTGTTAACTTTCTAGTTTTAAGCATTCCTTCTGGGTGTCTAATCCTTGGCGAAACTTCAATAATGTACCTGCATTACATTTCATTCTCGAGGCACATTGTGAATAATCGTCAATACATAAACGTATTGAAACCACATATACAATACATACATAACTGCGTACATACATACATGCCTTTACTTGCACACCTACGCATCTATTTACATACATACAGGATTACGTCTTCACATACGTACGTACATACATACATACATACATACATACATACATAACTACATACATACATACCTACTCGTATACGTACATACCTACATACATAACTACATACATACATACATACTCGCATACATACGTTTCTAAACGCGTTTGACGCGTTTGCCCAAGGATTCCCTTTTACTAATCGTGTAGCTAAATCCATACTTATATTTACCTATGCCTTTCTACTTATTTCACTCCATATATAAATGCATACATGCTCATCGCATCCCATAAACATTCTATAATAAGTTTAGAATACGATTCGGGACTCCTTATGGGTTACGGGACTGTTTTGGACGAATTCTGCACATTTTACTGAGCTGGCAGCTGATGCACAGCCATGCGTCCCAACCGCACGACCGTGCTGTTCCTACGACGTTGGGGGCACTGGCAGTGCACAAGCTAGTGCAATGATTTACTCGGACACGCACGACCGTGCGGCCCAGGCGCACGACCGTGCGCCATGAATTTCACAGAATGTTGCTGCTGCTGATCTGCAGATTTCCAGCACAACCGGATTTCACGGAAACGGCCATAACTTCTTCATTATTGGTCCGTTTTTACCGATTCTTTTTCCTACGCGTCCGTAATTTAATTATCCATCTTATGGAGTTAAAATCCGACATCCGGATTATCAAAATTCCAGACTTTTAAGTCTTCGGCTTACTACCCTTTTTACCAAGAATTGACCCATTCATAATTTTATCACACCAACATGTTTATTTGAGCTTTAAATTCATGAAATTCATTATTTCAATATCTCCTATCATATAAAACTCAAATCACGGTTTCCTTACGTGATAAAGTCCCGTTTACGCTTAAATGCTTATTTTGACCCGTTAAGGGTATTTACGTATTTCAATGCATTTGACTCTCAAAAACATACCTTTCGCTTCCATACTTATCCTAATTATTCACTTGATCATTTATCTTATTTCTAAACATCTTTTAAAGGTCGTTTGCCCAATATACCCACCAAGGGCATTTTAGTCAACTTTAGCACCAACCTTTGCGACGAAGGACTTCAACACATAATTAACCTCAAACATCACGTTTAATTAGTTAAAACACTATATTACTTAACAAACTAAGAAGTGATTACAGGAATCACTTACCTCATGCATCCGTGTCCATATTCGTTTCCTCGCCACTTCTTGACCCGTTAGCCTTCCTCGTTTGATTCCGTCTCGACATGATTCCTATACTTCCATGTCATCGAAATCACATTCTTATTAGCATATTCATTTGTACATGTTGAAAATCATATCATTAGTCATTTCTAACAAGCATAACCCATATAGTCATATCCATATTCGTTTGCACTCATGTAGTTCATCATGTCATTACATTTAACACGTATTGCTATAACATGTACCATACGACTTCCTATAATCTTACCTTTATAACAATGAGTCAAATCATGTTTCTCATACTTAGTTGACTTTCAAGAGTCACTATTAACCATATTTAACTATCGACTTATCATCATATACTCGTAACATCATAATCAACTATACGGACGACACCATATACATTTTTATCATACGATTGGTGTGCGTACCACCTTTTAAGCATAACGTACAACTAATTTATGCATATTCTTCTAATCTCATACATAATTCCTCCAATTCCTCCTACTAATTAACATGCATCATTTACACATAAACATCGAACATATTAGCATCACATTTTATTCAATTCATCTAACAACAATTCATCATACCCACATGATACATCAATCTTTCAACAAGAATTGGACATAGATGGTGATTAAGTCATCATCATCACCATGACTAATGGATTTCACCTCTAAACATCAAATTAACACAAACCATACATAACCTATGTTCTATATGGTGATTCTAACCCTTATACATCATCAATTTCATATTAACTAACGGATTATAACATAACCCACTTCCTACATGATCACCAATCTAACTTTTAAGACATACCTTATGATCCCCTTGTGATGGTGATCATTAATCCATGTTCATGCACTAGTTTAAGCCTCAATTCATCCTTTGATTTGAAGCTTTTTGAAGAACTAGGGTTTGGCTCCTTTGGAGCCCTTCCTGGTCGCTCCAGAACACACGAAATGTGTGTGTTTGTGTGTATGTTTTGTTAATTAAAAACATAACTTTCCCTCTTGTTCATCTTTGGTCCCTCAAGTTTGTTCCCTTGTTTGTTTTGCTAAACATTTGACTAGGTATAATAACCTAGTTATTACATTCCATTTTATTAAACATGAGGGCCTCACTAGCAAATTTAGTAATTCGAGTTTTGGGGCGTTACATATGTTAAGAAACTAAGTACGGGGATTGAAAGGGGTAAAAAGGGTATTACGGTAATTTTGATTATGAGTTAACAAAGGAATAAGTTACAAGGAGGAAATACTGAATTATTACAACCCCATAAGGATGAAATGGTCCTTTAGACCAAACCGGCCAAATGGTGAAGATATCACCATTTGGCGATATCGACTAATGGTTGTTTTGTTAAGTATTATGAATTCACATGATGAATAGCGATAGGAATTGCATTGCTATTAACTAGCAATTTAGTGGATGAAGTACTAAAACGGGTCATAGCTTTGACCCGAGCCAGGTATGTGTGATTAGAGTTATGGTTAAGTCGTAGGGTTTGGTTAAAAATGGATGGAAGTCCTTCGTTGCAAAGAACGGGACTATAGTTGACCAAAACGCCCTTGATGGGTAAATCGGGCAACGACCTTTAAAAGTTGTTTAGAAACAAACCATTTGATTAAATGATTACTTTGGACAAGTATGAAAGCGGAAAGTATGGTCTTTGCAAGTCAAAGTTCTTAAAATGCGTAAATACCCTTAACGGGTCAAAATAAGTTTATAAGCGAAAATGGGTTAAGATGTTGTAAGGAACCCGTGATTGGAACCTTATATGATAGACGACGTTGAAATTATAAGGTTCATGGGAAATTTAGGTCAAACAAACAGGTTATGTTGGTAAATGCATAAATGGGTCAAAACTTTGTAAAAAGGTAATAAGCCGAAGGCTTAAAAGTCTCGAATCTTGTTAATTCAAATGTCAGATATCAACTCCACGTGATGGAGAATCAAATTACGATCGCACAGGAAAAAGAATCGTGAAAAACGGAATTATAGAATGAAAGTTATGTACGTTTTAGTGCGTAATAAGTTAGTAAAACGGAGCTGGGTATATGCAGCAACAAGCTGCAAGGTTTCTGGAAAAATGAACGCGATTTCAATAACGATTTGAACGTGTGGGTGGAGAATCAATGTTGAAGGCGATGGTGGCCGGTTGGGGTGACTGGGAAGGGTTGCGACACATGATCGCAAACTCGGGATAAATGGAAAAAAGTGTGACGCTATTTTTCTTGTTCTTCTTTTTGTAAAGAAAATGCTTAGGTGACCTTTAAATTTTAAAATTGCCACACGTTTAAATGATTAAACAAATTTAGAAGTTTTGTCTAGGACTTATTCTATGATAAAGTATATAATTAATAACTATATGAGTATAAATATATATATTTAACAAAATTAAAAGAATACAAAACTAATGACAAATTAAAATAGCCAAAAAGAGGAACAAAATACATAAAAAGAATTCAAAAGTAGGAATGATAAAAGTTGGAAGTATTCTCCAAAATATGCCAATTTGTATGAGGTGGCTTTTACATTACTTTAGCTACAGATGGTATAGTGTAGTGTTCGTTGAAGGTTTGAAATTTTAGTTGCCTTTTCTATACTTGAGAATCTTACAATTCCAAACACCAATTTAAATATAGTTTTAAACTTGTAATGAATTTCAATATACAAAGCACAATGATATTCCTTTATGTTAATTTTTTATTTAAACTGACTCAAGATGTTTTCTGAGAACCGTAAAACCGCCATGGTTTATGGTAGGAAAACATGTACAAATAACATTCATATCGCATCATGTAGGTAGCATTGATATTAGATATAGTATGCAAGGCGTAGCTTTGTGGGGGCGGGAGGGGCGGCCCACCCCCCCCCCCCCCCGAACTTTTCGCTCGTTAGTGGAGAGTATGTAGTTTTCGTATAGAAATTTTTGGGTATGTATGTTTTTGACCCCCGGTTTTATAGAATTTTTTGGTATATACGTTTTTGACCACTCAGTCAGAAATCTCAAGCTTCGCCAGTCGCCACTGATAGTATGTAGGCTGTCCGCTGTAGCAAACTAGATAAGATATTATATGCTGCGAATTTTTTAAAATTTTATAATATGGTAACATGGGCCATTTAAAACTCGACTTATAATGTATCGGGCTGGTGTTGTAAAGCCCATCTGAATGGCCCAAAACTGCTAGTTTATTATACTATATAGATAAGTTTATTAGCTTTACATGTAAACTTGAAACCCTAGTCCTCACGTTTTTATTTAGCTTTCTCCTTTTTTACTCACATCGGCTTCTAGGTTTCACGATTACTCTTTTAGATATTATTTTTGGATAACTATATTATGATTATTGTCGAAATATTTTCAAATATTTATGTCAATTATTTAATTTTATATTTATTTTGGGTGATTATCTATATTGCATTAAGAATGTTGTTTTTCATTTTTCAAATTTGTATTTGTTTGTTTGTTTCTATTGTTTTGTTAGTTTGTGTTCATTTATAAAAGTAATGAACAGACAAACAAAATCATTGTCTTAACGAACGAACACAAAAACTAAATTTCGTTTAGTTATGTGCTCATGAACCATTTGTTACTTTGATAAAATCTTAACGAACGAATATGAACAATATGTCGTTCGGTTCGATTTGGTTCGTTTAAAACCCTTGAGTATGACATTATATATGGGTGGAAATATATGTTTCGAATAAATGTTGCAAAGGTCCGTACTATATTTTTGTGTCTTCTCTTCGGGGTGCATTTTAAAGTTGGTTTCATATAATATGTTTTTTTAAGTTTAATAAAATAAAAAATACTATCTAGTATCAATATTATTTCAATTTTAAAATGCAAGAAAATGTCAGTATTACAATACCAAAACACTAGAAAAATAATCAGTTTCATGATACAAAAACATTAACATGTGATATTTGGAACATAATAATTGAAAAAAAAACAATTTTAAAATGCAATGACCAACATAGTCTAAAACTAATAATCCAGATTTGAGGATTTAAATTGAATCAACATAATAATAAACTATTATTTGCTAATGTATAATACAATAAGTAGGTAAGTAGTTTATAGAAGGGCCTGGTCTATTCGCACACGCCCATAGTCTATTTAAACACTCCAAAGCGCCCCGCTATGGCCAAAGCGGGGCGCTTTGGTTTTTTTTTTTTTTTCCAAAGCGCCCCGCTTTGGCCTAAGCGCGGCGCTTTGATTTTTTTTTTTTTTTTTTTTACATTTTGGGGGTATTTTTGACTGGTGACTGGTCTACGTTTAAGTTCAAATTTTACATTTTGGGTCTGTGTGTAAATAGCATGACCCTTCAATTAATTCACATGCATGTGTCAGATAAAGCTACTGGACATTTGGACCTTTCAAGTAGATACCATAAATGCTTTCAAGAAAAAATATCATGTGAAGTAAATATTGTTGTCTGACACACTCAACCTGATTTCGTATCTTGTCACAAAGTCAACAAGGAGATAAGATCAGTTGGTGAGATAAAGTAAATATTATCCTGATGTTGTCTGACACACTCAACCTTACTTTTGGCTCACAATTTTCAAGCAAAACACCATCATTTTTATGTCTCAAAATTCAAACCATATTATTTTAATCAATAACACTTCAATATTCCAACAAAACAAGATCAAAACAGACATTATGCAAGAACAGTTATGAATTCGTTGAAGAACTTGAAGAACAATCTTGAAGATTCCGGTCAAAATTTCACCGGACAAATTTGTTGAACACGATTTTGGTGTTATTAATGAGACTTTGAATTTCAAAGTTGGACCGTCTATCCAAATGTCTATTCACTCATCTCTATTTTTCAAACTAATAATTATTCAAAGTTGGACTGCTAGTTGCTAGTCTTAGGACAAGTGATAGGACTTGCAAAATGATGGTTTTAACTTGCTTGGTGTGGTTCCCAAACAATATACATCATAATACTACAATTAATGAAAAAATACGTCATGTACATGTACGGTAGGCGGCTGATACACATGACACTACTCATAGGAGTACTTGTGCTTTCAAACCAAAATGATACGATATAATGGAATACGACATCACACGTAACCGATTTGATCCGGAACTTGCAGTATAGTCCATATATATTAAAAAATGATGTATAATGGAAAAAACGTAAAATTTAGACTATTATCGACGCGTTTGTGAATTAAAAACAATTTTAAAAAATTTAAAAAAGGCCCTAAGCGCTGCGCTTTGACCTAAGAGGGGCGTTTTGCCCCCAAAAAAAAAAAAAAAAAAAACCAACCAAAGCGCCGCTCTATGGCCAAAGCGCGGCGCTTTGATGTAAAGTCAACCGACAAAGCCTGACAGGCTCAGTTCTTGTCGGTTGACTTTACACCAAAGCGCCCCGCTTTGGCTATAGCGCGGCGCTTTGGGGTGTGAAAATAATTTTCTCCGTGTGTAAATAGCATGACCCTATAGAAGTAACCCAAACACCTCCTCAATTAGTTAAAGGCCGTTAAAAAATCACTACAATTATTGTATTTAGTTAGACCATCCGTAGTGGGGCGTTATTTTAAAAAAAAATTGAAAAAAAACGCCTAGAAACGCCCCCACTACCATTACATGGGGCGTTATTTAAAAAAAATCAAAAAAATGATCTTTGGCGTTTTAATAATAACGCTGATATGAACTTTGGCACATGTTTGTTTAACCAATCAATTTTGAGCATTTGTCTGACAACTTTGGAGAACCCCCATGCAAGTTTGACTAGCCAATCACCATCCATCTGTTTGCTTTTTTTTTTGTTTAATGATTGGAAGGAGCATTATCAGACATTATTCCCACTACGCCACTTTTGCAATAACGCCCCATGCTGACTGGGATGACACGTGTCGGATAATGCCCCATGGTGGGGGCATTATAACAATTTACCACTACAGATGGTCTTAATACAAGTTGATATAATTAGCTAAAAAAGAGGGTATCGAATGTGTGATTTACCTAATGGAGTTTAGGTAAAGTATTTAAAAAAAAGAAAAATGTGTGATTAGTTGAGAAGAAATGGACCCCACCACACACCCTCTCTCTCCCCCTTTCCATCCCTTCACCGAATCGGTGAACCTTCACCGAAAACACCCCCCAATTCGGTAATCTTCATCGGTAAAAATGGTTGGCAGTGGAGGGGGGTCGGTACCGAGTGGGTTTACCGCCCCCACTCCGTTCACCCTTAAACATTATATAATTACATACAATGGAAGACTTTACAAATTAATACTCATACTTTTAAGTAAAAACATATTTACTTGACTACTTCCTACTTAGACTCGTCTCGAAACATGTACTAAATTCTCTCGTCATTGGTTAGTCTATAGTTTAACAAAACATTCCACACTTTACCTTATTAGAACAACGATTTAATTCAACAAAACAACATTTATTATCCGGTATAATAATTACGTAACATGATCCCACACAACACCACTTCCCACTTTTGATCAAACCACTCAGCAACTCACTCCTTTTAAAACTCAGCTTCACAAATCTGCTAACTACATACATGATTGGTAATGTGTAACTTCCCCAAACAACTTGCGTTGTCTATTAACGGAGTGGATGGTTGTGCTTAATCGTTCCAACACGTGGGGTATGCAAATGCCACACACTATGGACTTTCATTCACACCATAAACAATGGTCAGTTAGACTGTTTATTATTGTTTTTTCTAATTTTTTGTACAACACTCAGACACTTTAACCCTACTTCTAGGTTGCATATTTTTTTGACAGCCATGTGACTTGAACGCTCACTATTCGGAAAAAAAAAAAAGCTTATCCAACTTTTAGGGTACCGCTAAACCAAAGGCTCTTTGGTGTTTGTCAAATTGTTTGTTTATTTTCATTTTTTATTATTTTGAGAATTATTCATGAAAATATCAATATATAATAATATATTCTAGATTTTGATGTGATTGTTGTTAGTTTGAATCACACTATCAGAATGGATTTCTTTAAACGAAAAGATTGATAAGGTTCTTGATTGAATTGGTAAATCATAATCGATACATATGAGTGTATATATATTCGAGGGGTTCACATAAGGGTAACCGCCCCAACCTATGATATCGAATAATAATAAGAATAATACTAATAACACTAATTAATGTATTCTAATAATAATATATATGTAACATAATCTAGCTTATAAGGTCTAATACCCTCCCGTAAGCTAGATTTCTCTAAACTGGAGGAGCTCCTTTAATCGCTGGAAGTCTTTGGGTTGCAAAGCTTTAGTGAGGACGTCTGCTACTTGCTGCTTAGTTGAGCAATAACATATTTCTACTTGTTCCTTCTTGACCAAATCCCGAATGAAATGGTATTTGATTCTTAGACTACTCCCATTAGTGACCCAACCCAACCCAACCTTACAATAAAATATGTATTTCTCTCTCTTCCACCTACACAACCTAACCTAACTCAACCTTTTACACCCATTAGTGACCCAACCCAACCCAACATTTTTTACTAACAAATATGATTTAAGTTTTAATTTATTCTATAAATTTATTATAAATAATAAAAATGCTTATTTAAAAAAAATATTATTTTAAATACAATTTTTTTTATTAAAGCTAATAAAAAATATTCACGTTCATCAAACATACTTAATTAGATAGATAATTTAAGTTACATGCGTGATACAAGGTAAAAGTACAAGTACATAAGATAGAAATTACATAATTATTCATCATCGGAAAATTTTTGCCAGATATGCTCAATCAGATCCTTTTTTAAAGCGTTATGAGCTTCTCTATTGTGAAGTTGCGCCCTGTTGGTCATATAACTAGATAGATCTGCAATTCGTTCCGTTGAGTATTGAAAAGATTGCTCATCATCTTCAATAGAGCTTGTTTGTTGCCTATTTGTACGTGTGTCGTTTATAAATTCGGATGGATCATAATAGTGAAGGTATGTGTCTCGTTCATCCTCAACGATCATGTTATGAAGAATGATACATGCAATCATAATTTTCCCCATAATATCCTTGTCCCACACAAGACATGGGTATCGAAGAAATGCAAATCGAGCTTGTAGAACTCCAAATGCTCGTTCAACATCTTTTCTAACGGCCTCTTGATGCTTAGCGAATAACTTATGTTTTCGAAGTTGTGGAGACGTTATGGACTTGACGAATGCAGCCCATGAAGGATAGATGCCGTCCGTGAGATAATATGTCCTATTATAATCCCGGCCATTCACGACATAACTCACATTTGGTGCTTGACCTGACAATACATTTGGTGCTTGACCTGAGATAATATGTCCTATTATAATCCCGGCCACAATATTCTCCGCCTCTATCTGTTCGTATACATTTTATTTTGTAGTCACTTTGATTTTCGACCAGTGCCTTGAATTGCTTGAAATAAGTTAAGGCTTCAGACTTGAGTTTTAGAAAATATACCCACGTCTTTCTAGTGAAATCATCTATGAAAGTTATAAAATACTTGCATCCTCCTATGGATTGTGTTCTCATTGGTCCACATATATCCGAATGAATGAGTTGTAATGGTTCCCTTGCACGCCATGTTGCATGTTTAGCAAAAGGTTTTCTAGCGTGTTTGCCAAAAATGCAGCCTTCACACACAGTGTGTGTTCTAGTGATTTTCGGCAACCCTCTCACAATCTCATTCACACCCATGTCATATAATGTTTCGAAATTCAGGTGTCCGAACCTCCGATGCCATAATTCTGAAGAATCTGTAGTTGTCACATTGCACACCCGGGGAATTAAGTCTTGTTTCATATTTAACGGAAACATCTTGTTGCCAGTCATCTTCACCGTTCCAATGCATGATCCGGATGAATCCTTAATGGTGCACTCCTGATTGTTGAACCTCACGTCATATCCTTTTTGGATTAATTGACCGATGCTTAATAGATTGTGTTTTAGGCCTTCCACATAAAACACATTGGGAACTCGTCTCTCTCTATCCCTCTAACTTTTATCAGTACATCTCCACAGCCGAGTACTTCTAATCTCTTATCATCTCCAGTTCTCACTTCACGCCATTCGGAGTCGTTCAATGTAATGAACAGGTTCTTATCCCCCGTCATATGGTTACTATACCCACTATCAAGGTACCAACACTCATTTTTTATAACTTCTTCGACGTTAAATATCATGAACATAGTATCATCATTCTCATCTTCTGCTTCATCGGTGTGCATAAGTGCATTATTAGACTTATCATCCTCACTTCTCTTGTTGCAGAACCGTGCCATGTGTCCTAATTTTTGACAATTAAAACATCGAATTGAACTATTAAACTTTCCTCTCCCTTTGCCTCGTCCTCTGCCATTGTTTTCTGACCTTGATTGTTTTGATCTGTCATAGTAATTACTTTTTATTTGAAAAGCCTGTTCGGTTGGAGCATCATCATATTGCTTCAGACGTAATTCATGTGATTGCAGAATTCCCTGTAGCTCTTCAGTGGAGATTGCATTCAAATCCTTAGATTCTTCTATGGCAACAACCACCGATTCATATTTTCGGGTTAAACTTCTGAGAATTTTTTCAACAATCCTTTGTTCCTCTATTCGTTCTTCATTTAAACGCAGTTGATTAACTAGTACCGTTGTGCGGTTAACATAATCCTCTATAGATTCGCTATCCCTCATTTTTAATGCATCGAATTCACATCTAAGGGTTTGTAACCTTACCGTTTTTACCCTGCTCTCTCCTCTATATGCCTTATGCAGAATTTCCCATGCTTCCTTTGAAGTCTTACACGTCGCCACTCGCTCGAATATTGTTTCACTAACGGCCTGAAACATTATGTGCAACGCTTTCCTGTCTCTCTTGATCTTTTCCCTCTGAGCGCTCTGATCGCTTTCAGACGCATTTGCCGGAAGATCTGTGTATCCCTCTTCCACTATCGTCCATAATTCTTGTGATTCTAGTAATACCCTCATTTTTATATGCCAATGATAGTAATTCGGTCCCAGTAGTTTTGGAATCTGAGTTTGAATTCCCCCGTTGGTCGCCATGCATAGATTAGGGTTTTGCACTTGATAGTAATTTGCAGATCTTGTATTTGATGATCGGTGGCTCTGATACCACTTTGTTAGTTTGAATCACACTATCAGAATGGATTTCTTTAAACGAAAAGATTGATAAGGTTCTTGATTGAATTGGTAAATCATAATCGATACATATGAGTGTATATATATTCGAGGGGTTCACATAAGGGTAACCGCCCCAACCTATGATATCGAATTATAATAAGAATAATACTAATAACACTAATTAATGTAGCGTAAAGATCAAATAGGAAGTTAATTTTCGCTAGGAAGGATAGGAAGCCATAGGATTATGACATGTGGTAAATTTTAAAATAAAGAGAAATGGTATTTTAGTCAATCCAACTCCTTCTTCTTCCTTTTTCAAAACCCAGTAAATTCAAAAACCCATTATTTTCAAAACCCACCATCTTCAACTATTTCTTCACTTTCTATCTCAATAATCACTACATTATAGTGCGATTTTCATCACAAATCAATGATTCAGAACCCGATCAACGTGTTCTTCAGCTTTTTTTGAAGAAAACCCAGTTTCATTTCATAAAAAAAATCTCGTTTTTTCCGGTGATTTTGGAGATAATCACTCGATTCGTTCGATTCGAGCGTTGATAAGTGTTTCTATCATTCAAATTTCGTCAATTGATGAAGAAATCGGCTTCGATCCATGTAAGAAATTCTTTAATTTCATTTTCATGATCTGGGTTTTTTATTTAGTCATTGCGTTTTACGATCTTTGCGGGGGTCCGGGGGCGGCAGCCCCCGGTAGCGGGGTCCCAGGCTCGGCAGCCCCTGGCGGGGTCCAAGGGGCAGAGCCCCTGGCAGGGGTTGAGCTAAAAATGCATCAGAAAAATTAAATTTCCATAAATTGGCTCATTTCGAAGACAGCAATTCGTAGACAATTCAGACAGTTCACAGTGACAGACAGTTTTATGTGTCCATTGCGTTTTAGAAATAAGAGAGTTTTATGTGGTTTTTGGCTATTGCGTTTTAGAAAAAAAAAAAAAAAAAAACACATTTTTAAGTGTTTTTAGTCATTGTGTTTTAGGTAAAACACATTTTTTAGGTGTTTTCAGTCCATTGCGTTTTAGAATGAGTCATTTTTAAGTGTTTTCTGGCCATTGCGTTTTACATATAAGACATTTCTTTGTGTTTTTTGTGCATTACGTTTTAGGTAAAACACTTTTTTTATGTATTTTCAGTCCATTGCGTTTTAGAAAACATACATTTTAAGTGTATTCTGGCCATTGCGTTTTACAAATAAGTCATTTCTTTGTGTTTTTTGTGCATTGCGTTTTAGGTAAAACACATTTTTATGTGTTTTCTGGCCATTGCGTTTTACAAATAAGTCATTTCTTTGTGTTTTTGGTGCATTGCGTTTTAGAAAAATGTCATTTTTTAGGTTTTTTTTTTCATTGCGTTTTACGTAACTGGTGGTTTTTCTATTGCGTTTTACGCAACTGGGTTTTAATTTTTTTTTTTAAAATATAGCAATAGTATACTCGTTTTAAAGATAAAAAAAACGCTCATTTTTTTGGTGCAATTTTTATAAAAAAATAATGTCGTATGAAAGAGTTATTAACGTTTAAAAAATGTGGGGGAATTGGAGGAGAGAGAAACTATTGGCTTGGATTGACTAGAATGCCCTTGAACAAACTCACGCGCCTCTTTTCTTCATTTCAATTTGCCTGATTTAATCTTAGCCCTTGATTAACTTAATGGATGGTCAAGATCACTTCCTATCCTTCCTAGCCAAATAAACTTCCTATTGTATCTCCACCCAATTAATGTATTCTAATAATAATATATATGTAACATAATCTAGCTTATAATTTCCTTCCGGTCTAAGAGCATTCACATCCTAACCATCAAATTACGTGAGGAGGGGTTTTTATATTATAAAGGGTATAAAAAGTGGTTGTGAGTAGGGGAGAGAGAAAATGTTACTGTTCATCTGTATATTTGGGGGACACTGTTCACCCGTTATAATTTTTTAATATATTTTGAAAGTGGTTGTGAGTGGAAGTGAGAGAAAAATGTAATGATAATATTATTTAATTGAAAGGAGAGAGAAAAAGTATTTGTTTTTAGTGGAAATATATTGATATAGGAGTTGTTTTTTAATGGAATGTATGTATAATTTGATGGATTGGATGTGAATGCTCTAATAATTGTTCGATTGATTGAATTGCTTGTGGTGTCCATGAGAGTTAGGAACCTTCAAGTACTTGAAAGACCGTTTTCAACCACAAGCATTAAACTTAAAAATCTAAACTTTTTGCCAGAGCTGAAAGTTCTGAATTCAAAGAATGTAACCTTTCTTGAATTTTTAGACCAAAGCAAAAAGTAAACATTCTTTAGATTTTCACCTTTTTAGTAAGAACAAAAACAAACTTTAACAAAAACAAACATACCCACATAACTTTAACACCAATCATTAAGAGAAATCAAGAAAAAGATACTGGGTAGTGATTAAGGGTGGTTTAGTGTATGTAATGAATAACATTTACTGCACAAAAAGGGATACATTGTGGGTGATTTACAACTTTCACTGCATAAGGTGCTCCTTCTTACATCATTGTTTTATCAAGAATTTGGGTCTAAACATGCCATATACAGGTTAGGCAGCGTTTAACTTTAACCTGTTTAAACAAACGTGTCGACCTGTTTATTTATGACATGAAACCTATTTAAGTTAAACCTAAACTTGTTTAATTCCGTGTAGTGTCAGCTCTAGTCATTGTTGGTGTACAACTTTTGGTTCATGTGGTATAGCAGAAGAAAATGGATTCAAGATCAAGAAAGTGTTACCAGGTGGGCGGGCTGTTGGGCGGACAGTAGCTGTGCCTGAAAAGTCACAGCTCCCCAGTGCTTGATAGTTGATTCTTCCTTTGATAATAGCTGTTGACAGCATAATTGCAGTGATCTTTGACAGTGTTAGGCTTAAAACAAGCAACGTTTGGAAGGATTTTCAGCACCATTTTTACACGCTTAATCTATGTCCTTTTGAAGAACTGTTACATACAAAATATGTTGCACCTGTATAAAAATAGTGAAATTTAAAATTTAAGATAAACCCATTTGAGAAAACTCAACAACCATGGTGGAGAACAAAAAGATCTTTACTTGAATAGGCAACCATGGCTTAGAGAACCATCAAGGAAAGTGCAGAAACAGCCATTGGTTGTAGCCAGATGGTTGCTTGTTATGTTAGGTGTTGTTCTAACTTATACATCTATGTTACCAGCTACTCTTCCGAGTAAAAGCTACAAATGTTCAGATAATATCCACTCATGGAGAACTTGCATACAAAGGTGCATCTCATCCACAAGATCGTCGGTTATCATTAATCAAGCACCTACGAAGGAGTTACAAATCAATGGTGGGGTTAGGCAAGGCGATCAGTTATCTCCTTTCTAGTATTCACTATGAAACACCCCACGTAGCGGTAGCCACACAACATGCATGTTATGCATATATAGAAACATGGTCTAGAAGTAACAAGTTCAGTGCCAATCTTTTAAAAACCTCAATATCTAATACGATATTTTGTTTACTTTTAAGCTCTGATAAGCAATTATTTATTTAAAATACTTCAACAATCTTAAGAAACAAAATGAATCACAACATTTATGAAAACTATACTGAAGGAACAAATCTCTTATGAAGGTAGTAAGATGGACAAGAAAACCCCAAAAAAGATGTTAAAATAAAAAGGACCGCAATTTTGACAAGTTCGTCGATATGTTAATGGCCCAAAAAGATTGATTGAATAATCCCCTTTTGACCAAAACAAAGCCCAAGTACTTGAATGCTTTAGAACTGATTGTGGGCTGGGCTGGGCTTGCTATTTATCTCTACCCATCACTGCTTCTTCTGCATAAGGGTTGGTTTTGGAAACAATTAGTTGTTTAGAGACACACGTGCATGTAACATGCATAAACTTAAAGCCTAATGCTAACCTCTGGTTCAGCTGGTTTGGGTTCTTCACCCTTGGGCTGGTTTTCATCACCTGAAACAAAATGCATCATCTTTGACACTTTGTATTCGTTTACACAGTTTATGCATGATAAGCTACATGTACAATAATTATAAGGTAGACTATCACCAGGTCGAAATGGGCCTGGGTTAGGCAGATTCAAATAGAACTTGAAAAAAACAGAAATTCAAAGCAAATCAAACTTGAATAGAGAATTCAAATTCGGTTTTGAATTTTTAAACTAGTTAGAACGTACTGAATTATGAAGTCGGTTTACAACTCAAATTAAACTTGTGATTGTTGAACGGATTTGACTGAATATTCAAATCCGAATTATACATATAAATTTTTTTTGTTCTCATAATTTGTTTTATTTGAACCAACCCAAATTCGAATTGGTTTTTTTAATTCAGTTTCAAATGCATATAACTTGAAACTAACCCTATTGAACATCTCTAATAGTTGATGCATTACCTATGATTATGACCTAGATCTTAAAAAAACATTTATAATATCTTTTTGTTTAACACAGACTTTTGGTGACTTTCAACCTGTTCCAATCTTAGCAAAAGTTTCTGACCTGACCCGTTTTGACATTTTTAGAATAAAATACAACCCAAATCGACTCACTCATATCTAAACGGGTCAAATGTGCATGATCAACAAATGAGCCGGACAAAATAACTGTGTACTTTATGTATGTGAGAAGGGTATGAAGTACCTCCATCTTCAGGCAGATCAGAGGTCCAAAGAGTGAGGTTATCTCTCAAGAGCTGCATGATCAAGGTGCTGTCCTTGTACGATTCTTCACTTAACGAGTCCAGATCAGCAATTGCCTCATCAAAAGCTTGTTTAGCCAAATGGCACGCCCTGTAAATTAGTTTACAATGAAAAAAAATCGTGTAAATTTCTTCAATAAGGAACGATAAGTTACATTGAAAAAAAAAATGAAAATCACCTCTCGGGAGAATTCATAATTTCGTAGTAGAACACCGAGAAATTGAGAGCAAGGCCGAGACGAATTGGGTGGGTTGAAGGGAGTTCTGTGTTCGCAGCAGCAGCTGCAGCCTACATAAGTAAAGAAATGTTGAATAAATGGTATTAACAGTTTAAAAAGAAAAAAAATACCATAAATTAGTACAAGCACAATATAACTGACATAATCTATAGGGATGTAAACGAACAGAACGTTCGTTCGGCGGGATGTTCGTTTATGTCCGTTCGTTTAGTTAATGAACAAACACGAACAAGATAGTTCATTCGATTAACTAAATGAACGAACACAAACAAAGGTCTCGTTCATTCGACTGCGTTCCTGAACGTTCGGTAATATGTTCGTTTACATTCGTTCATGTTCATTCGTGTTCGTTTGTTTATGTTAAGTTGTTAAAAGTTTTTAATTTTTTTTTTAATTTCACTTTCCCTCTTAAGTTTTACTTTCCCCCCTAAACATTAGTTAATAATTAGATATAAAAAAAAAAGTAAAATAAAATGTAAACCCTTATCAAAACCTATGAAGAAGTTGGACACTATGGACATTTTTTGGGACATGTCCAAGTAACATAAGATAATTATGCCTTAAGTTAGGTAAACTTGATTTATTGTATAGTGCTTGTAGTAGATTTCATGTGTCTTAAATTCTTGATTTATCATTTAATGGTTGTATTTGACTACTTTTGTCGGATGTTTAAGGTTAATGGTGTTTTATTTTAATTTCAACTTTAATGTTCGTTTGTGTTCATCTGTGTCCATTTGCGTTTGTTTGTATTCATGACCAGTGTTTACGAACAACTAAAATTCCTTAACAAACGAACACGAACATAAACTTCTGTTTGGCAGGTGTTTGCGAAAATTCCACGAACATCTGCATTTTCTTAACGAACGAACACGAACATGGCCTCGTTCGTGTTCGTTCGGTTCGTTTAGCGACCTAACAATCTGTTCATTATAATAGTAAACAGGACAAAAGAAAAAAACATACCTCATAGCCTTTCAAAGACTGTTCAGCAGCATCCTTCCGTTCCTGGTCCGTTTTGAATTCAGCAAGGTACCGATAGTAGTCGCCTTTCCTGTATTAGCATGTATCAGAACACAATAACAAACTTAAAATCTAAAAGGGTACTCTACAAGAATATATGGAATATTGTCACACTGCAGGAATCTTAGTTACATTAGCAAGATTCGTATCTAAAAAATGAAATGGTAACATTTAGTTCCTAACTTGTGATGTGATATGAATTTATATAAAACATAACTTGCATGTAAGGACAAAAGAACTTTATCATCCTATATAGCTTGCCAGACCAAAAGGTAAGTATGAAAAATCTGTGTAAGTTTAGGTGGCATTGTTGGCAGCCGTAATGTGTAGATTGAATTGAAAGTGAAAAAGAGATCAAAGATCACTAAAGTTTGATCTTTGTATCAAACTTTGGTTACGATTAGACAAAAGTAATGGATTAATTGGAAGTTTATAGATTAATAGTTAAGCCGTTAATCGGCAGTTATTCTTGACGCCAATAACTAACTGTTAACAGCTAATGTTTACACCGTTAATAACTAGTTAACTACAAACGACGCCCACTAGTTATCCTAAATAATAATCCCAATTACATAGCATTTGTCGCATAAAACAAACACAAGATATAAACATAAGTACGCTAATTATTTAGTTTATATACATGCTAATAGGCATTAGGTTTGCCCTCAGGAATCACTATGGGTATGGGTTTCAGAACTGGAATTAATAGGAATGGGTATAGAAGGTACCCAATTTTATGGGTATCAACCTCATTCCTCCAAACCCAATAATGAAAACTAAATAAAACCATACCCTAAAGGCTAAAACCAAACACCCCCTTAGAAGACTAAATAAACTGCATAAAAAAATAAAAGCAATAAGAGGCTGATAATTCGATATGACTCACATCTTGTAGTAGAAAACAGTAGCTTCTCCGGAACCCGAAGAGGGTATGAGATGCTTATCTATGATCTCAAGAATGTCACTGCAAATTTTGGAGAGCTCGTCTTCAACCTTTCGGCAGTAGCCTTTTATTAGGGTAACATTGCTTTCATTTCCCTTTGATTCCTCTTTTTGTTCAATTGATGACATGATACGCCAAGATGCCCTCCTTGCACCGATCACATTCTTGTATCCCAACTGAAAGCAGGTTGCGCTCTTCAACAGTAAGTTCGACGTTTAGTTTTGCAACACTCTTCATACATTCAACCATCTCTGAAATAAGGAATCCATTATAGGATTTATAATAAATCAGTTAATGAATAAAATCCTAATATTAAACTGTTTCTAGGAGAGACACACTTCTAGTACTTAAAATCAGAAGTTCCATGCAAATAACCATTAATAAAGGGATCGGGTAAACTGAATTGAAGATCATCATTCTAACCTTTTGTACACCTAATCAGTTAATATTCATCATACTGCAAGCATACAGTGGTATGGATCAAAACAACATTCCAAGCTGATCTAACAACAGAACTGAAGATCAACTAGCAATACCAGTTCATGCTATAAGCACACCACATTTTTTATTGATGTCAATATTATAAAGCTTGCATACATTAGATACGGAATAATGCAAAATTGTGAAGCGATAAAACGAAAAAAAAAGTATCACATAATAACTTCACGTTTGAGAAACTACACTCATACATCCAAAATCAACAAATGACAGTTAAATGATATTTATTGTTCACCTACTGACAAAGTTACAAGTGATATTAACTGTAAATCATGATTTCATGCATTCAGCTTTACATATCCAAACATTCCTATCATCCTAACAGCATCAAAATCATCTCATAAAACAAATTCACCTTACAAACACACACTTTCACATCTACGGATGCATACATAAAGTCCATACCAAATCGGCACACCAAGTTTTCAACCGGTGTCAACAAATGCAACATAGTGAAGCCACAAAATGAAAGAAAATCTATGTCACATTATAACTGCATGTTCAACAATCAACAATCTACTCATACATCCAAAATTAACAGATTATTGATGAATTTGATAACAAAAAATTACTGAAACTGTTTTTTCACCTACTGAGAAATTTACAACCGATATCCATTGCCACATTCATGCTGATTACACTGATCAAAACAACACTCCAATCAACCTAACATCATCAAACTCATCTCATAAAACAAATTCACACTACAAACAAACACACGAACTCCACACCAAATCACACTCCAAATTTCCGATTCAATATCCATTCTACATCATAGATTCAGTTACACACACCTAAACAACACTCCAATCAATCTAATCGCATCAAACTCATCTCATAAAACAAATTCACGTTACAAACACACACACACTGACACCTACAAACAAACACACCAAAATTGATCGATCTACATGATAAATCGATCAACAACAAGTATCTGAAAGCAGAAACAGATGAAATTATACCTTCGTAACGCTCGGCTTGTTCCGCAAGCTTGGCGGTGTAAACATGAGTTTCTCTCTCCTTTTCGTTAGACATTTTGCTGGTCGATTATCTGCAAATGAAATCGATCAATTAAAAACGAAAAAGTGTTGATCAGAATCAAATGAGGAAGATGATGATGATTGAGGTTGTTAGGGAAGGAGTGAATCTGGACCGTCGGTTTTGTTTGAAGAAATTAAAGGAGAATAGCGCGCGAATCGTGTGGTGGTTAGTTATGGGGACTCCAGATCCCATTCAGTCGGAGACTGGTAGTTTCTGTGTTTATGATTTTGCCTTCTTTGGCCCTTTGTATTTTCATATCTATTTATTTCACCCATGTTTTATAATTGTTGTATTCCAGTAAGATTACCCACACTACGCTGAGATATTACGGTCAATATCTATTTTGGTTTAGTATATAGCATAGCAACCGAAAGAAATATGCTCAAAAGAATATCTACACATGTTTACATCCACTGAAAACCATAAACTTAAATTTAAATCGGAGAGCTTTACGAGTTGATTTTAAATTTCTTGTAAGTGGAAATGTAAACATTATCTTAAATATAACTTTAATGAAAACGTACGTCTAAACGTAAATCAACTTGAATTTATATGACGCATGCATAAAAATAAGCACGTGAGAAAATATTGTATTTTTTAAGTTAAAGAATGGCACAGCGCGTTACGGCTGTGTCGAAACGTAAAGTGACTCGAATTTATACCTTCTAATGAAAACGTATTATATTTAACCCGAGTTGTTTCCGAACAAAATTCACGTCAAAACGTAAAGAAACTGAAAACGTACATAAAAATAAGTAAGAAAACATATTATATTTGACCTGATTGATTTCCAAAAAAATTAAATTAAATTAAATTTACGTCAAAACGTAGACCAACTAAAAAGGGACATAATAATAAGCATAAGAACATATTATATTTGACCCAACTCATTTTCGGGAAAAATTTACGTCAAAACATAAATTAACTTGAATTTATGCCGACACGTACATAAATATAAACACGTAAAACTCGATTACAAAATTTTTAGAAAGTTAAGGGGTTGTAAGTGTTGATGCTAAAAGTTGAATGGTAAAACTATAAAAAAAAAACACAAAAAAGGACAAAAGAAAAAAAAATCAAAAAGTGGGACAGTGTTATAGTTAATTTCTAGAAAATTTATTAAACATATTGGAGTTTTAATGTTTTAAAAATAACTATTATATATTATTATCAACTATTATATAGGGACAAACTATCCACACACCAATTTTGCCTATCTACACACCTAAAAGGTGATTTTTGTCTTTACATGCACACTCTGCAGTGTCGAACTGTGGCCAAAACGGGGCGTTTTGGTCCGATTAACCAGACAAAGACTGACGAGTATCTGACGGGTCTGTTGTCCGGACCAAAACGCCGAGCTTTGGCCGCGTTTTGGTCCTGTCAACCAGACCGGATATCAGTCTTTTGTCTGGTTGACAGGACCAAATCGCGGCCAAAGCTCAGCGTTTTGGTCCGGTCAACAGACCCGTCAGAAACCCGTCAGTCTTTGTCTGGTTAATCGGACCAAAACGCCTCGTTTTGGCCACAGTTCGACACTGCAGGGTGTGCATGTAAAGACAAAAATCACTTTTTTGAGTGTGTAGATAGTGAGATGAGTGTGTGGATAGGTACACTCTTTATATTTAAGGGCTATTGTCCGCCACTTCAGCATCATAACGCCCCTTTAAAAAATATGTAATGGTTAACGCCCCTTAATGCCCTTTCGATCATTACATTCCGATTTGTTTTCTCTCCATTGGGCATTATACTAGAAATTAACCTCCCTCTTCATGCCACTATAACGTCCACGGGGCGGTGTTGAGGGCGTTATCAAGTACTTTCACTCCGCTATAATGCCCCCTTACGCATGACCTAATACTCCCCAGTAATGGGACTTTGGGAATAGGAGCGCAAAACATAAATATGTTGGTATAAGAAAAATACACAATTTGAAAAACATAAATATATACACAAAAATTTCTTGGCAACAAATGTCGACCACGTATCTAAGGCCATAGTGGCGGCAGAAAGAAGCACAACAGTAACACTATGGTGACAGACTCTTGCCACACAACAACGTATTGTGAAAGGTGCTATAGGACTGTAGGGAGATGAGCTAGGATTGTGGCCGCACTGACATGAGAAAAGTAAATATGACCTAGAAAAAAGTCTATCACACAACGTGTGTGATCAGGGTCGGACCTATAGTATAAGTAACCCAGACTTGGACCTAGAGCCTTCAATTAAAAGAAAATTTATATGCTAACTATTAATATTAGTGCAAATTTATTGTTTTAGATTTGTTTCATTTCTTATACAAGTTATGTTAGATTTTTGCTTGGTCCCAAACACGGATAAAGGAGTACCTTTATAATAATAATGAAAAAAGGAAAAAGGCTATCCAAACATGTTAGAACGGCCCTGTGTATGACGGGGGAAGAGAGTCGATGACCAACCAAGTTATAGCAGTAAAAGCGACTAAGAGAGATAAAAGAAAACCTAATCTAATCATATCTCCTAGTTATGGTACAACTTATTACAATAAACTCTACTAGAAGTGCCTTGTTAGACCATTAATCCTGTTAAGGTATTATGTATCATTTTAAGATTTCCTTCACTGATCCATTGATCCTACCTTCCAAGTGTCTCCTAAGTCCTAACACCTTTGATAGAATTTTACTAGAGGTGATAAAATGGGTAATCCAGTTTTTTAAATCAATTTTTTTAAGAGTTTTTGTGGATCAAATATATATCTTGGGCAAATCTCCACACGCTGACTTGTTCGATCCATTTTCTTTAAGCTAACTTTATTGATTTTACTTATTGACCATAAAAAGAACAACAACAACTACATGACACTTTGGGGGTTTTCAGCCCGCTTGACCCATTTCCTTTTAAGCTAACTTTATTGATTTTATCGTTTGATTATAAGGATATTAGGATAAAACATAACCACAACTGACACATACCACTGTAGGCGACTTTCAATCTGCTTGACCCATTTCCTATCAAAGCAAACTTTATCGATTTTACCATTAGACCAAAACCGCATATGCATTCATCGTTGCACACACAATGCCGGATACTTGACATAATGACTTTAGAAATAGCAAACATGATGGAGTTTGGTTAAAATAATGAAATAAACTACCCATAAAGCTCTCTTTTTTACATATGAGGCCAATCACATAACCAGCGAAAGAATCATACCACAACTTGAATGTGTTGGCAAAGCGCAACGGAAATGGTGAAGTGATTGGCAGATCAATAGTAAACATTTTGCCACGCATCTAATAACATCTGGCAAAATTGATGGTTTGGGTACCGAGTCAATAAGGCGGTTTGAGTAAAGGGTCAAAAAGGGTCCTTTAACTTGGGTCGGGTTGGATTGGCCCGTCAACACATTCTTTTCAAAGTTTGCATTTCTATAACATTGATGTACCTAAATTATTACACAAACTATAAAAAAATATATAATTTGTTAGAATAAAATGACTAGTAAGATTGACGACATATATATCAGCTTCAACACTATTAACCTGCTCGACTCGTTTTGGTTTTAGAAAAGTTAAAATATTCGGCTGACTCAACCTGTAGGGATAAAAATCATAACTCATATTGACCCGTACTGCAGTTCTGTATCACTTCCAGTTCATACAACTGCAGCGCTTGGTCATTGGTTATAGTTTGACTTAAAACAATATGCACTTGGTATATTTGAGGAATTTGTATTCAAGTATAACCATGTTTTCCATACGATATGTGAATCGGGTTACAAAATTGATGAAGAAACAGAGAGATCATTGACATGGAAAGAGAGAACAAATTGGGATGAATGAATTGCAACAACCCCTTCAGAAATGTTTAGAAAAAATTAACAAAAAAAAAAAAACTCGTACTACGTGGCAACAAAGCTTTTCTAATCTACACATCTTGCTAGTACTTCGGCTTCTATCTCAAGCTTCAATTTATCTACAAATATGACATGCCAAAAATCGAGTGTAGAGCCTCTCACCTGACTCGTGCCTGGTACACATTGTTAGAAATCTTGTATCATAACAAGTGAACGGTTTATATTATGAGTGGAAAATGGGCACGTTGGGTAACAGGTCGGGTGACACAAAACACTTTTTGCCCAAATATGATAATTAAAATTATATTTTTTTCAATAAAAATTTGATTTTTTAAAGAAAATGATTCAAGACGTTTTACATCTTACAAAAAAGCTATGCAGTTAATGCGGTAAAATATTGGGTATCGGTCAAGGACCGATATTTGAGATATAGGTTATCGCGGTGGGATATCGGTAATTTTAATATCATGCAGAAGTTATATGTATAGCAATTTAACACTAACAATTCAGCAATATATTGGTGATATATCGCTTATATCGGTCAATATCGCCGATAATATCGGTACCGATATTTGTCATCGATATTTTACACGGGGACCGATAACCGATATTAACTGCATAGCAAAAAAGACTTTAGGCAACTTTTACCCTGTTTGAGGCGTATTACATGAAAGACGTAGAGCAGTTACCGGAGTTTATAACGTCGGATGATCGGAGGAACAATGGACCTTGTTTGGCTGCAGGATTCATTTCCTTACAAACGGCTTTTGGCAGACAAGTATTCTCTGGTTACTGCCGTTTTCAAGATCAATAACCCTTGCTTCCCAACGAATTTGTGTAGCAATTGAACGCGCCTTCTCTATGGACCTCGCTTCATCTGAAAGAACAACCCATCCCTAGAAAAGAATGAAGCTTTGAGTTGGATCATGCAGAGTGAAAGGACATGTAAGTTTGTGATGAGTTAAACAAGTATGTGTACCTCAGGGCGTAGGATACGATCCATCTCCAAAAGTAAGTTTGTGATGCTGCATTGTTCGGATATAAGGTATGAAAGGAGCCCATTTGCATGAAGCATGTCGTATGTCAGTGGATAAGTGGGAAATGGTTCACACCTACATTTAAAATAAAATTTCATAAGCGGATAAATAAAAAAAACACACAAGATTATGCTAACATATAAAAAGGAATAAGAAACCTATTTCTTACCAATCATGCAAGACACCAGCAAAACCTTGGTCAAATATCACTGGGAGTGTGTTACGAGCCTTAATAGGCACAACATTCATCACCCAAACTGATTTTCCTTCTTCCAGAAACGCAGCATTTAAACCACCATAACGCGCATTCATATCCATCACGTTTCTTATCATATTATACGGAGGTAACGGATCTTCATCACCAGGCCTTTTAGGATGATCAGAAAAAATCAAGGGTGTAAGCAAAGACCAGTAGTTTCTTAAAGCAGATAATGAAGATTCAAAGTCTTCATTGAGGTCATCCTGTTGGATCCCTGAAGAAAGATTTAAATAAATAACATCAACATCTTAGAGGCTTAGTAAACGTTAGCTGGAGTTATTAAAATTCAAAAGGTTAATACTTTCCATAAATTTCAAGCTCAGCTGACGTAATTATGGAGCTGGAAGACCTGTTCTGTATAGGAACCCATCGTTTGCTGGTAGTCCCGCTCATACACGCTGCAAGTGGCTGATAGTACGACTGAATATTCTCCCTTTCCTGTTCTTCTATACAAGGAGGAATTGTACCCTGCACACTACAATTGACAACAAACCAGTTATAATAACAAACTAGTGGGTTACCACCCCGCGCTTTGCGGCGAGTTCGAAACGTAGATAAAAAATTTAAAAATAAGCAAATCGCGACAGGACATTCTTGGTGACGATAAAAAAAACACATCACAACTGTAAATTCGGAAGTCACGAAAAGGTTACCGGTTCAGATATATCGTTACGGTATCAGCACTCGTTATAACAACAAAAACAAACGCCCGCAGCGAATTCGGGAAGTAAATAAAATAACCCACATACGACGTACATACAGAATCTATATAAATATTACGTTGAGAAAAAAACTAAAAAAAGACGACAAAAAAGATAAGTAAAAGGAAAATAACAAAAAGTTCAGGGTCTAAATGGTAATTACAATAAAGTGTAAAGGGAGAAAACTAAGAGTTGAGGATCCAAATAGCAATTATAATAAAGTGTAAGGGTAAATAATGCAAATTAAAACAAAAAGAAAACCTAACTAAAGTTGAGGGACTAAACATGTTTTTATCAAAGTTGAGGAGCTAAAAATGGTTGATGTTGACAAGCTAGCCTTTTAATACATAATTACATATGATAATGATAATTCCCAAATCTTTACCTAAACACGGGAAAAGGAAAGAAATACTGATTATACTTTTACTACTAGCCTCACCTAGAATAGTAGCATTGTGGATCAGTGGTTTTTTGCCATATGTAAGTTTCTTCTTGCTGAGCTATAAAAGCCCAACAAATTTTTCGGGCAAATTCTTCAATTGGGCTCGCCATACTTCCCTTCTTTGTACTTAACGAACTTCCATGTAGAACAAAGTAGCCACCAGGCTTAAGTATCCTATCAGCTTCGATAAGCAACAATCCATCTGATTCATGAAAATTTTGTTAAAGAGACAATAAATTGTACTTTCACACTACTTAGAGAGTGGTACAATGGCTGATCATCTTTATACTTTGAATAAATATGCATCAAAAAAGTATGAACGGTACAAAAAAGAGTAAAGTACACTCATGGTCCCTGTGGTTTGCACTTTGTAACACATTTAGTCCCTAGCCAACAAATCTAAAGTTTTTATCATGTCCAAGTTAGGGACTAAATGGGTTATAAAGTGCAAACCACAGGGACCATCTGCGTACTTTTTGAAAGCTAGGGACCAAATCTAAAATTTTGGTAAACCACAGGGACGATCCGTGTACTTTACTCTAAAACAATATTATATACAAGATGGACTTCACATCTACGAACTCAAGTACCTTTGTCATCCCATAGAACCCCACACTCAGCACAGTGAACCATGTCATATGACAATGACGGAAATGGAAGCTGTCGAGAATTAAAATTGCCAATTATTGCTGGAAGACCTCTTTCAAGAGATATTTGAACTTGGCTACCAGTTAACTCATATGCAGCCATGCAAACAGTCATTAGTTTCAATGACAGCAAATGAGCACCAAAGCTACCAAACCCACACCCAATATCAAGAACAATGCGCACCTGTTTGAGGAATTTCACATGAATCAGACCCAGATGTCAACTAAGCTAGCATTACATGTTTACTGAAGCTAATCAAGAATATCCAGCTGGCATCATAAGACCAGCCTCTACAATGAATTAATAATAAATGCAGATGTGGATTATATGTTAACACTTACACCAGCTTGATGAAATTCTGCATCACTCGCTAGTCCTATCATCTCTGCAACTTGGTGGGAGTAATCTTTGACACCGTCAAACATCAAACCGTCATCTGATTGGAATGAAATTTGGTTCTCTTCCATTAGCATTAACCTAGAAGAAGCAAAAAGTTTTAAAAGCTATAATTAATTCAAAAATCACAAACGTTGACGCATTAGTGAATGTTAATCTACTTAAGAGGTTTGGGTGGGCCCGTGGGGGTGGTTGGCTTCTTGTTAAATCCTTCGGGACTAGCACTTGTTTCTAATAAGTGTGTGTATTATACTTATAATTATTTTTATTGTTTTTTATTTAAAGATAAAAATAAAATTTTAAAATTAAAAAACAACAAAATAAATGGGTAAATTGCCAAAATCGTCCCTGAGTTAATGAAATTGCCAAAATCGACCTTGAGTTAACGATACATTTTAACTGAGTTAGTGATTTGGATGGAAATGGCAACAAAAATGAAACGTCAGGGTCCGGTTACAAAAAAATTATTATTTTGGATGTAACAGGCAAAAGTGCCTAAACCTCCGGGACGATTTTGGCATTTTACTCTTTCATCTATTTATCCAACTTCATATTAAAAGGTTACCTTTTCGTCATGCTTCCAGAAGACAAGAATTGTTCTTTGGTTATCTTCACATTCTCATTCCATATCACATCTCTACCAACCGGCCAACTCAGGGGCGTTTTATAGTCTTTTGGAGGACGAACCAAACAGTACGGTTCCCCTTTCGAAACTTCACAATGCCGATCAAACTCCTCACCATTTGTAAACCCAATTAAGATATTCGCAGACACATTATAGCAAGGAACATAGTGTTCTCTTTCCTTTCCACAAACCTTAAGATCCTTCAAGTTACTAACTCCTAAAGATAAACTACTCAAATCCAAATAATCGTTTAGTGCTTGCTCTTTTAGCCTCCGGTAATTCGCATAAATGTCTGGTTTCACAGTCAACGTAGTAACAGAATCGATTGAATTAGAAGTCGATCTAGACAAAACTATAAGTACAAAAACACTAACAACACACAGGATTAACCATATCCTTTGCAGTCTATGCCTAGGGCCAAAAACCAAACAAATTTTTTTGACCAATGGCCTTCTCATATCCAAACGCGCGCGATCAACAACCTTTTCACCTTATATTATCATATCATAAAAAGCTCTCTGAACTATCACTTACAAAGCTCTCAATTTTCAAAGGCAAATGAAGGTTATCTACAATCATTACATCAAATTCCAAAGTCTCTTCATCACCTGATGATCATAACTACTGAAGTAGATTGATCGAGCAACCAACCAATGAACATCGGATACCTCAATTCCAGAAACTAACAGTGTGCAGTTCAATAACCAAATGCCAGCAGAAATATCTTCAAATCAACCTATAATTGACATCAAAGCTTCAAATTACAACCTTACAACATGAAAATGCAAAGGAATATACAATTTCACATAATCGAAACGGATCTGAACCAATTAGATATGAATCAACCCTATCATATCATAAAATCTCTCTAAACAAACTCTCAATTTTCAAAAGCAAATGAAAGATATCTACAATCATTACATCAAATTCCAAAATCTCATTTCATCAAACACCTGATGATCTAACTACGGAGCAAATCGAGCGAGTAACCGACGAACAAAACCAGCAGTTACCAGTTCAATAACCAAATGCCAGAAAAAATATCTTCAAATCAATCTATAATTGTCATCAAAGCTTCAAATTACAACCTTACATCATGAAAATGTAAAAGAATATTCACAATTTCACATAATCGGAACGGATCTGAACCAGTTATCATAAAAGCTCTCAGAAATATAACTTACAAAACTCTCAATTTTCGAAGGTAAATTAAAGTTATCTACAATCATTTCATCAAACACCTGATGATCATAACTACTGAAGTGAATCGAGCAAGTAACCGAAGAACAAAACTAACAGTTACTAGTTCAATAACCAAATGCCAGAAGAAATATCTTCAAATCAATCTACAATTATCATCAAAGCCTCAAACTACAACCTTACAACATGAAAATGCAAAATAATACACACAATTTCACAGAATCGAAACGGATCTGAACGAAAAACAGATAAATGTAATACACAAAATTCAATAAAATAACTGAAAAAACAGATAAATGTACAGTTAGGTATAGCAATCATACCGGAGTATAGACAGAAATTCGAAAGAACAACCGTAAATGTGATTGTTAGGGTTTTCGAGCGGTTAACAGGCGGTTGAAAGTGGTGAATAGATTCAACGGTACGTGTATACGTATATATGTATATGTATATGCGTAGATTCGGTTAAGCTTTTTTGGGGGATAAAGCTCAAGGTTAGTTCTGATTATTATTGACGATGGGAGAGAACGAGAACGGGTCCGGTCATTTCGGTTAATAGTTTTCGAATTTTCAAACTTATTCAAATTTTACTTTTTTTTTATTTAAATTTTGTTTTTGTATAAAGTTGTCAAAGTTTAACTTTTCACTATTTAAGTCTTTAGACTTTTTTCTTTTTACTTTTTAAAAATGTATATTTTTTTGTTAAATAATTTTATATATTTAAAGCTCAATAATAATTCTGATTATATGTTTCAATATTCGGATTCAAACTGAGTAACCCGAAAATCATACCAAAGTGAAACTGTTTAAAATGGACCAAACTACGTATTTGGATCTTGTTTCGGTTTTAAACCGAAACCAAATTGGGTTATTGGTTTAGTTTGAAACCGAAACTGAATTTGTTGATGTCAAATTACCATTAATAACCAAGTTCTAACTACCGACTAACTTACACATGATAAGTAGTAACTTACTATTGATTAGTAGTAACTTACAAGTGATGATTATTTTAGGGTGAGGGTATTGACACCCCCCCCCCCCCCCCAAGAGGTGGCTTATAGGGCAATAAGGGGCGTATACAGTGTGAAAGCAATTAATGTGTCAGAAAAAGTGTTTTGATAAGCCTTTCATTGCCCTATGAGAGGCATATAAGGTTGTGGTAGTTGGAGCATTAAACCCTATACGCCTTTCATTGAGCAATGAGAGGCTTATCGGCACGACTTTTGATGATTTTAAGGTATAATTACTGACATGAAAGGAGTTCAGTCTGAAAAAGCGTGAAAGTGACCCATATGACCCTTATCGACCTATACGACCCTTATCGAGCAAAAATGTTTGTTTACCCAAGCATACGGGATTTATGGCTTCCAAATTTTTTCAAACTCGCAAAATTCCGACTGAACTCCTGAAGATTCTTAACTAAAAAATTTGGTTGAGACCGTGAAGCATAAAGATGTCGTTTTGGGGCATTGGTAATATTTTTGGCGAAGATTCGAACCAGTCGTACGTCTCCGAAAGCGTTTGGTTATCCGGCGTTGATCGAGGTGAGGAGGAGGTTGTGTCCGTGCCTCGTTGTGATGACGGGGGTGTGCGACCCACGTTACCTGACTTGAACCAGGTGTTTATAGATGAGGGGGAACCATCTTACAATATTGCCCAAAGTTATCCGCGACACGATTACGGGACTTACCATTCGTATACGGAAAACAAACACAAGTTAGAGTATGAGGAAGGTGCTAAGGAGTATGAGAAAAATGATAAAGAAGTCGAAGAAGGTGCTAACGACTTTGAGGAAAATGATAACGAAGTCGAGGAACGTGCTAAGGACTTTGAGGAAAATGATAACGAAATCGAGGAAGGTGTAATGTACTTTGAGGAGGATGTTGACGACGACGAACCTGCTAACGAGGAAGGTGTTCACGACGACGAGCGTGCTAACGAGGAACCTGCTAATGAGGAAGGTGCTAATGACGAGAAAAAAACAAAAAAGGTATGACATAACCGTCAATTACGTGTTATTCGTGTTACATAATGTTGATACAATTTTTAGAGTGGATAAAATGATTTTGTATACGTGTTATTCGTATGTATATAATTTTTATTAGGTAGGAGAAATCTAGAAAATGTTTGACCCATCCCGACCTTAACCCGAACCCGACCCGAAATTGTGTCATACATATTAACCCGATTTCGTTATCATTTTGGTGAAATATTATATATGTTCTGGTGAAATATTTTGTTAAAAATAGATTACTTAGGCTTGTAAATGAACCGAACGAACACGAACGAGGCATGTATACTGATTATTTCACAGAAAATGTATGACACGAAATTTCATACAAACCCTAAAATGTGTCATACTTATTAACCCGAACCCGATGTTGAACCCGAGTTTTTTTATTGTTTTTTTGACAAATTAATATATTAATTTCATTTATGTGGATTTCTAATGAACCTTTTCTTTTTTTTTTTTGAGGTATTTGGGTCACTTGAAGAATTGAAGAATTGGGTATACAAAAGAGAAGTTGCGAAAGGTTACGTCATTGTCACCCAACGAACGAGGAAAAAAGGAGAAGGTGCGTAAGCAAGGACAGTGAAGATATGGTTGCAATTCGATCGTGGCGGCGAACACAAAAGTAAAGCATCCGTTCGGCGTTCCGGTAGCAAAAAGGTCGGCTGTCCTTTTAGTCTGATAGGGAAACTAGACTCAAGTAGTGGTAGTTGGAGCCTTGTGGAGAAGAAAAACATTCACAACCATGAGCCTGCTGAATTTCTCGAGGGCCACACGTTTGCTAGAAGGCTGACCCCGGACGAAGAATCACTGGTGGAGAGACTTTATATGCAAGACATGGAGCCTACAAATATACATTTAACCATAAGAAATCAGTACCCACATAGCGTGTGCATTCTACAAGATGTACAAAACGTGATTAAAAAGATTAAACGAAAAATGTACGGCGATCGAACTCCAATGCAGATATTGGAGAGCATGTTGCAAGAAGAAATGTACGTTTATTTCACCAGAGTGAATCCCTCCACAAACGCGGTCGAGGAGGTTTTTTTCGTTCATCCGGACTCGTACAACATGTGGCGTGCATTCCCACATGTGTTGATGATTGATGCTACCTACAAGACGAATGAGTATAAGCTTCCGTTTATTCAAGTTGTGGGTGTGACATCGACACACAAGTCTTTTTGTGTGGCTCATGCGTTTGTCTCTAAAGAAAAAAAAAGATAACTTCTTATGGGTCCTGGAGAAGCTCAAAGAATTGTTGGTAGATTGCATGGAGCCACGTGTAATTGTAACAGATAGGGATCAAGCTTTGATGAATGCTTGCGATAAAGTATTCCCAAAAGCTTCCAAATTGCTATGTAGGTGGCACATCTCACAGAATATTCTAAAACACTGTCGGGCAAAATTTACGGATGAAGACTGGAAAATATTCAAGCTTTCTTGGTCTCGACTGTGTAATTCTCCCATTCCGACGATATACAATTATAACTTTCAGCGGCTTTTCACGCGACTGGTTAACGACGGACGATCAGGTACATATTATATTAGTTTACATACATTCATGCATACATATATACATACAAACATTACAAATCATTGTATTCAATTTTTTTTTCAGATGTTCAGGATTATTTGTATGATGTGTGGCTGAAAGATTATAAAGAAAAGTTCGTTTCAGCTTGGACTAAAACAGTCCCCAATTTTGGTCAACATACAACCAACAGAGTTGAAAGCCAGCATTCTAAGTTTAAGAGATACATTAAAGGGCCAAACAACTCGCTCCATAGACTTGTGTGTCATGTTGGCAAAGTTGTAGAGTCACAAAAGATACAAATAAAACTTAGTTTTCAGGAGAGCAGGTCCGTGCAAATGGGGGACCACAGATTTCCATTTTTTGACAACCTACGCGGTAATGTTTCCCAAAAAGCCTTAGAGTTATTGGTTGTCGAGTGGAAGAAGCTAAATGCGTTGAGGGCAGGAGGGGGGACTTGTGGCCACCAGCTTTCTACGGGTTGTGGGTTGCCATGTGCTTGTCAGATGGAGTGGTGGGAAAATACAGGTAACATAACAACTATAACATATGCTTCGATCCATAGAATATAATCATCATTATACTTCATGTTTTAACAATGATTCTTGAAAAACAGGTTGCAAAATTCCACTTGCCGCGATAGATAAATTCTGGACAAAACTTGATTTTTCGACAGAAGAACTTAATCAAGACGAGTGTAATATTCAGGCGGAAATGGATAACCTCACACAGCAACTACATACGCAGCCACCTCTAGTGGTAAAAAGTATGTTGTCGAAGATGAAAGCAGTGTTGAATCCAAGTATGACTGACCATCAACCGCCTGAGGTACAACAACATACTAGGGGACGCCCAACTACGAAAGTAAAACAACAAAAGAATAAAGATAAACAACCTGAATCACAGAGGAACGACTACAGTCAAAAGCCAAATGTGCGACGTAGTCGTTCAAAGAAAACCAAAGAAGAAAAAAATACACTTCCAATTATAGATAAAGACTTTCCACGGTTGGCCGGGCACAGGTACATACGTATATACATACATATATTTAGAATTCTTTTTCAATTTTTTATTTTTTAATATTTTTTAGTTTTTTTATTTTTTTGCCAATTATAGGTACAAAAACGTGATCGAGCGTTTTAAGGATTGGCTTCCATCTAGCTATCGGAGATACATAACGCATATCGAAGATGCCCAGCCGGACGGTAACTGTGGGTTTCGATCCATAGCTATGGGTTTGGGGTATGACCAGAAAGAGTGGAAGTGAGTCCGCCAAGAGCTACTCGACGAGATGTTCATTAACAGAATGCGTTGGGGGCATATACTCGAATCATTGGACAAGGGATGTTACGAAAATGTGTATCGATCGATAAATTGGTTAAATGTTGAACCTGCACCTATGGCATGCTGGATGTGGTTGCCCTACACAGGGTTGTTGGTGGCTCAAAAATTTGGGGTGATTGTTCAACATTTAAGCAACGGTGTTTGTCAAACTTACTTCCCGATGTTCGATGGACCGCAGGTTTACCCGAAGCATTCCATTTTAACGATTGCTTATGTCGAAGATAGCCATTTCATCATGGTTAAGTTAGCGGATGATAGCCCGATGCCAGTACCAAATGGACTTTGGAATATATATCGAAGTATGGAAGCTATGGAATGGGAGACAATGTACATGTCTCGTATTGCACAGGGTAGGGCGTTACTACGTAGTAATAGAACTCGACAAAAAGAAGTTATTGACTTGTGTTAGGTGTAGCATCCGTGAAACATAGTGTACGCAACGAACTTATTAATGTTTCTCTTTATTATAATTTAAATATATTGTAACATCCGTCAAATATAGTGTACGCAACAATTTTTTTATACAATTTTTTTAATTAAAGTGCTTCATTTAAAATAAAAGAGTACAAAATAAAAGAAAACTATTGTTTTAAAGGGATTTAAAATTGTTGACTCAAACTAAAAATGAAATCTGTTTTTTTTTAATAAAAGGAATTAATTTTAATATAAATAAATGAATAATAAAAAATGTCAAATAAAAAAGGGAGGGGTCCTTCTGTATCGGACCGGCCTCCCCCAGGATTCGAACTCGCACAACTCGCATAGAACACACAAGCCTTAACCAGTTTATCCTCCTGTACAGGAGCTGATGAATTGGTTATAGTATATCCTTTATACACTTCATACGCTTTAAACCCAACAACTCCTATAAGTTGCTCATTGAACCATACGGCCCTCATTGAACACAAACACTTTCCCAACTTCAATAAAGTGGTAAACTAGATCTAAAATTTGAAAACTCACACACTAAAACACCAAGAACACACACACGCGCTCTGGACCACACGATTTTCACAAGACAAACTCTGGACCACACGATGAAGGTTAGTTTGTATTCCAAATTTTATTGCTTAATCTTCAACCTTTTTTTATTTTTTGGTTTTATTTCCGCCGTTTGTGGTGGTGTTGGGTTTGACGGTGGTGTTGGGTTTGATGGTGGTGGAGGATTGACTGTGGTGGGGAATGACGGTGGTGGGGAATGACGGCGGTGGGGGATTGACTTTGGTGGGGAATGACGGCGGTGGTGATTGACGGCTGTGGTAGTAGTAGTGGTGGAGGTGGTGGTGGCTGTGGTGGTGGCTGTGGTGGTGGTGGTTGTGGTGGTGGTGGTGGTGCTGCTGCTGGTTGTGGTGGTGCTGGTTGTGGTGGTGGGGATTGACGGCTGTGGTGGTGGTGATTGTTGTGGTAGTGGTTCGGCGGGTGTGGTGGTGGCTGTGGTGGTGGTAGTGGTGGTTGTTGTGGTGGTGGTTAGGCGGGTGTGGTGGTAGTGGCTGTGGTGGTAGTGGTGGTGGTGGTGGTGGTTAGGCGGGTGTGGTGGTGGCTGTGGTGGTAGTGGTGGTGGTGTTGGTGGTGGTTAGGCAGGTGTGGTGGTGGCTGTGGTGGTAGTGGTGGTGGTGGTGGTGGTGGTGGTTAGGCGGGTGTGGTGGTGTTGGTGGTAGCGTAACCCTACCCGACCCCCGGCCCGACACGTTTGCCGGGTCTAGACTTATATCATCGTTTTTTTTAAATGTGCATATGTTATTTTTATTATTGTGTTTATTATTTTTAACAATATATTTTCGGATGTCGGGTCTAATGCTATAATTGTATGTTTTATTAACAGGATATCGAAAGTCGGTGTTTTGACGGTGGTGGTAGCGTAATCCTTATGAAGAAGTACGCTGCGTTCATATTTCAGATTCAAACGCTTAACTGCGTTCGTATTCCAGATTCATGCACCGGAACGTCCACCAACGACAATGCTTCTGCACCCACAGTCTGTGACAGTGGAAGTAGATATTTACCGGTGACTATGAGGGTGAACTGGAATGTTCTTCCACCTCCACCAACGACAATGCTTCTGCGTCAGCAACCTCGAGGGAGAACTCCTTCTGTACGGATTGGTTCTTCATGCTGTGGAACCGGTTACTGAGATATCTTCTGCAACAACGAGGGAGCACCAGATCAGGTCGGAGGTTCTTCATGTGGTAATGGGGAAGCGGAAAGCACGTTTACCGTGGAACGCATCCTTAAACTTGATAGCAACAATATGGTGACCGAATAGAGATCTGAATAACCGATACAGTTTGCAAGAATTTAAGAATATGTAACAGTTAGCGATTTAGGGTTTAGGGTTTAGTCGTTACATTTTGTATTAAAATGACATGTTTTGTGTATTAATATAAAACGATGTTTCGTGTATTTATTGCGTTATGGTTAATAAATGACAAGTGAAAAATAATTAAAGTCATAATAATAATTGATAAATAAAAAATTTGACATTTTATAATACACAAAATTCATTTCATAAAATATCGTCATGGGTCAAAGACCGTACCCGACCCCCGGCCCGACCCGTTTGCCGGGACTAGATATAACATCGTTTTTTTTTTAAATGTGGATATGTTTTGTTATTATTATTATCATTATTATCATTATTATTATTATTATTTGTTATAATTTTTATTATTATTATTATTATTATTATTATTTATTACTGTTGTTATTATTACTATTATTATTATTACTATTATTATTGCTAAGTTAACGGGATGATTGTCCGATGTCGGTACGAAATGGACTTTGAAATACCTCACCGACGTATAGAAGCTATGAATGGGTGACAATGTACATGTATCGTATTACACAGAGTAGGGCGTTAGTAGATAGTAATAGAACTTCACGAAAAAGAATTTGTTAACTTGGCAAAGGTGTAACATCCGTGAAATATAGTGTATGCAACAATTTTTTTTAAAAATATAGAGTAAATTGCCATTTTCGTCCCTGAGGTTTGGGCACATTTGCCATTTTCGTCCAAAATGACACTTTTGTACCATTTTGCCCCCCACGTTTGTAACTTTTTGCCATTTTCGTCCAAATTCTTAACTGGGTTAGAAACAACCGTTTGATGAGGGTTTTTTTTTTTAAATTTCACAAATAAAGGGTCTGAATTGTAATTTCTTGTTAAACCTAAAACCATCACCTATCTGCTTTCTCTCTCTACATCCTTTAGAACAAACACCATAAACCTTATCAAAGCTTCCACCAAACACCATAAACCACCACCTCAATCCACCAGAAACCGACCACCACCGTAAACCTTCACCTGTAAGCATCATCCTCGTCAACCTGCCATTATCTGCCACTGCTGTTCCGGCGACATATAGTACCGGATTCCCTTCATCCCCGTCGAACCCCCCACCCAACTACCAAAACCGATCACCACCACCACTCTCCACCTTACACCACCACATCTCCCCGATTAGCCGATGTCCACCATCACACCGCCGGCGATCAACGACACTCTTACCCAAATCTCCTCACCTAAAAATCAGATCTATAAAAACTCCAACCCTTAATCAACTACCTTATGAGTGTTGACCTCAACTAGTTCACCACCACTGATCGGAAACCCAGTTCACCATCTCTTCATATATCCTAGGCAGCACAACACCACTAATCGGAAACCCAGTTCACAATCTCGGTTCGATTTTTTTTCAGGTGATTCCGGCCACGACACAATAGTGGTTGGCGATGCAGAGAGCTGGTGGTGTGGTGTTTGCGGTCATTGTGGTGCTGGCCGGAGGGTTGTGGTGGTGGCCGGAGGGTTGTGGTGGTGGCCGGAGGGTTGTGGTGGCGTTGGCTACAGGGTTGTGATGACGAAAGAGAGAGAAGGGGATAGGGAGGGGGAAGAGTGATCTGTATATATATATTAGATTTATTAATATTCTGTTTTATGCATTTAATTTAAAGAAATTTCAAAAATACCCCATTTGACATTATAAAGTAACTTGGTTAGGAATTTGGACGAAAATGGCAAAAAGTTACAAACGTGAGGGGCAAAATGGTATAAAAGTGTCATTTTGGACGAAAATGGCAAATGTGCCCAAACCTCAAGGGCGAAAATGGCAATTTACTCAAAAATATATTAATTAGGGTGTTTTATAACATAAAAAACCCTTAATTACCACATAAAATTGTTAAAAAAAAATAATTTCAAATGAGTCGTATAGGGCAATGAGGCACATATACAACACCTATAAGGTGCTCATTGATCAATAAGCCTCCCCTGGTTGACACCTTATGAGTGTCTCATTGACCAATAAGCATCCCCTGATGGTTTCCACTTTTAAAGTAGTTTTTGAATCAATGAGGGGCGTATAGGGCAAAAAGGGGCGTATATGAGTTGTTGTTAAAGCGTGTATAAAGGATATACAATAACCAATTTATCAGCTCCTGTACTGGAGGATAAACTGGTTAAGGCTTGTGTGTTCTGTGTTAGGTGTGCGAGTTCGAATCTGGGGGGAGGCCGGTCCGATACAGAAGGACCCCTCTCTTTTTTATTTGTCAACTCCTATACGCCCCTTTTTGCCCTATACACCCCTCATTGATTCAAAAACTACTTTAAAAGTGGAAACCACCAGGGGAGGCTTATTGGTCAATGAGACACTCATAAGGTGTCAACCAGGGGAGGCTTATTGATCAATGAGCACCTTATAGGTGTTGTATATGTGTCTCATTGCCCTATACGACTCATTTGAAATTAATTTTTTTAACAATTTTATGTGGTAATTAAGGGTTTTTTATGTTATAAAACACCCTAATTAATATTTTTTTTTTAAATTGTTGCATACACTATATTTCACAGATGTTACACCTTTGCCAAGTTAACAAATTCTTTTTCGTGAAGTTCTATTACTATCTACTAACGCCTTACCCTGTGTAAACGATACATCTATTAACACCTTTTCCAAGTTAACAATTTCTTTTTCGTGAAATTCTTTATTGTTGTTATTGTTATTATTGTTTATTATTATTATTTATTATTTATTGTTGTTATTGTTATTATTGTTTATTATTATTATTTATTATTTATTGTTGTTATTGTTATTATTATTGTTTATTATTGTTGTTGTTAAAATTATTATTATTATTATTGTTTATTATTATTATTATTGTTATTTATTTATTATTATTATTATTATTATTGTTATTATTTATTATTATTATTATTTATTATTATTATTTATTGTTGTTATTGTTATTATTGTCTATTATTATTATTAATATTGTTATTATTGTTATTATTATTGTTGTTGTTAAAATTATTATTATTATTGTTTATTATTATTATTATTGTTGTTGTTATTATTTATTATTATTATTATTGTTATTATTTATTATTATTATTATTATTATTATTGTTTATTATTATTATTTATTGTTGTTATTGTTATTATTGTTTATTATTATTATTTATTATTTATTGTTGTTATTGTTATTATTATTGTTTATTATTATTATTATTGTTATTATTGTTATTATTATTGTTGTTGTTAAAATTATTATTATTATTATTGTTTATAATTATTATTATTGTTATTATTTATTATTATTATTATTATTGTTGTTGTTGTTATTATTTATTATTATTATTATTATTGTTTATTATTATTATTTATTATTTATTGTTGTTATTGTTATTATTGTTTATTATTATTATTTATTATTTATTGTTGTTATTGTTATTATTATTATTTAATATTATTATTATTATTGTTATTTATTATTGTTATTATTATTTATTATTATTATTGTTGTTGTTAAAATTATTATTGTTATTATTGTTTATTATTATTGTTATTATTTATTATTATTGTTACTATTGTTATAAAGGGATTTAAAAATGAAATCTGTTTTTTTTTTTAATAAAAGGAATTAATTTTAATATAAATAAATGAATAATAAAAAATGTCAAATAAAAAAGGGAGGGGTCCTTCTGTATCGGACCGGCCTCCCCCAGGATTCGAACTCGCACAACTCGCAGAGAACACACAAGCCTTAACCAGTTTATCCTCCTGTACAGGAGCTGATGAATTGGTTATAGTATATCCTTTATACACTTCATACGCTTTAAACCCAACAACTCCTATAAGTTGCTCATTGAACCATACGGCCCTCATTGAACAGAAACACTTTCCCAACTTCAATAAAGGGGTAAACTAGATCTAAAATTTGAAAACTCACACACTAAAACACCAAGAACATACACACACACGCTCTGGACCACACGATTTTCACAAGACAAACTCTGGACCACACGATGAAGGTTAGTTTGTGTTCAAAATTTTATTGCTTAATCTTCAACCTTTTTTTATTTTTTGTTTTTATTTCCGCCGTTTGTGGTGGTGTTGGGTTTGACGGTGGTGTTGGGTTTGATGGTGGTGGGGGATTGACTGTGGTGGGGAATGACGGCGGTGGGGGATTGACTTTGATGGGGAATGACGGCGGTGGTGATTGACGGCAGTGGTAGTGGTGGTGGTGGCTGTGGTGGTGGTGGTTGTGGTGGTGGTGGTGGTGGTGCTGGTTGTGGTGGTGCTGGTTGTGGTGGTGGGGATTGACGGCTGTAGTGGTGGTGATTGTTGTGGGTGTGGTTCGGCGGGTGTGGTGGTGGCTGTGGTGGTGGTTGTTGTTGTGGTGGTTAGGCGGGTGTGGTGGTGGTGGTGGTTAGACGGGTGTGGTGGTGGTGGTGGTAGGGTAACCCTACCCGACCCCCGGCCCGACACGTTTGCCGGGTCTAGACTTATATCATCGTTTTTTTTAAATGTGCATATGTTAGTTTTATTATTATATTTATTATTTTTAACAATATATTTTCGGATGTCGGGTTTAATGCTATAATTGTATGTTTTATTAACAGGATATCGAAAGTCGGTGTTTTGACGGGGGTGGTAGCGTAATCCTTATGGAGAAGTACACTGCGTTCATATTTCAGATTCAAACGCTTAACTGCATTCGTATTCCAGATTCACGAACAGTTTCTGGTCAACGGACTGATCGGTAACGTTACTCTACTTGTCCTCCGATTTAAGCGGTGGGCTCCGATTTCGGTTGCTTCATAGGACTCACTTGAATCGTCTCGGAAATGGATTTCGGTTGGTTCAGATCTCTTTGGGTATATTCGAAACCAACTAAAATACGTTGAATTACTGAATCAACAGAAATAACTGAAATCGAGAATCAACTTCTTCATCATATTTTTCATGCATTTCCATTAGCCACAGTTGTACGAAGAAACTGTTCGATTTCACGGTTTGTTTGAGAACCTGATTCAGATACACAACGGGTTCGTGTGAGTCTAAGTAATAATATGTAATAGTTAGCGATTTAGTGTGTAGGGTTTAGGGTTTCGGCTATGTATTGTATTACATTTTGTATGAAAGTGCTGTGTTTTGTGTTATTTTATCAAAGAATGTTCACTTACATTTACGTTATGGATTATAGAGAATTTGACGTTTTATAATAACACTTGATAAAAAAAATGTAGAAGTTTTATAATACTAATTAAAAAAATGTTGACGTTTTATAATACTAATTAAAGACATAATAATAATTGATAAATAAAAAATTTGACATTTTATAATACACAAAATTCATTTCATAAAATATCGTCATGGGTCAAAGACCGTACCCGACCCCCGGCCCGACCCGTTTGCCGGGACGAAATGGACTTTGAAATACCTCACCGACGTATAGAAGCTATGAATGGGTGACAATGTACATGTATCGTATTAATTATTATTATTATTATTATTATTATTGCTAAGTTAACGGGATGATTGTCCGATGTCGGTACGAAATGGACTTTGAAATACCTCACCGACGTATAGAAGCTATTAATGGGTGACAATGTACATGTATCGTATTACACAGGGTAGGGCGTTAGTAGATAGTAATAGAACTTCACGAAAAAGAATTTGTTAACTTGGCAAAGGTGTAACATCCGTGAAATATAGTGTATGCAACAATTTAAAAAAAAATTAATTAGGGTGTTTTATAACATAAAAACCCTTAATTACCACATAAAATTGTTAAAAAAAATAATTTCATATGAGTCGTATAGGGCAATGAGACCCATTTACAACTCCTATAAGGTTCTCATTGATCAACAAGCCTCCCCTGGTTGACACCTTATGAGTGTCTCATTGACCAAAAAGCCTCCCCTGGTGGTTTCCACTTTTAAAAGGAATTAATTTTAATATAAATAAATGAATAATAAAAAATGTCAAATAAAAAATGGAGGGGTCCTTCTGTATCGGACCGGCCTCCCCCGGGATTCGAACTCGCGCAACTCGCATAGAACACACAAGCCTTAACCAGTTTATCCTCCTGTACAGGAGCTGATAAATTGGTTCTAGTAAATCCTTTATACACTTCGTACGCTTTAACAACAACTCCTATACGCCCTTTTTTCCCTATACGCCCCTCATTGATTCAAAAACTACTTTTCAGGTTTAACCAAATAGAGAATAGATCTAAAACCCACACACTAAAACACCAAGAAACACACACTGTCTCTCTCGTATAGCTCGGCTTAGAACGTATCAACCTATACGGTCCATATTTTCATAAAAGGTTAGTGTATTATTGCATCTTTCCTTCGTTTATTTTTTATTTTTTTTAAATTATGACCGGTGGTGTTGGGTTTGACGGTAGTGTTGGTGTTGGGTTTGACGGCGGTGTTGGGTTTGACGGTGGTGGGGGATTGACGGCGGTGGGGGTTTGATGGTGGTGGTGGTGGTTGTGGTGGTGGTTATTGACGGCTGTGGTGGTGGTTAGGCGGGTGTGGTGGTGGTTAGGCGGGTATGGTGGTGGTGGGGGTTTGACGGTGGTGGTGGTTATTGACGGCTGTGTTGGTGGTTAGGCGGCTGTGTTGGTGGTGGTTGTTGTGGTGGTTGTGGTGGTGGTGGTGGTTGTTGTGGTGGTGGTGGTGGTGGTTGTGGTGGTGGTGGTTTGTCGATTATTTAGATGTTAATTTGTTAGAAATTTCTTATAAGTTTATAAAAATTGTAAAAAGTTTATAATATGACACGTATTATATATTAATTTTTGCTGATATATCGTCAGACGAGGAGGAGTTTGGTGCGATACAGGTGCCTAGATTCGATGAGATGGCCGGGGGTGATTGTTCGGGTATTCCCTATATGGACTACCCGAAAAATTCTAGGGAGTATAAACGTTTTAACAGGTTGCGACAAATGAAGGTGGGTCGGCAGAGGGCGTTGTCATGGGAGGCTTTACGGGAGGTCGGGGAGGAGGAGAGAGCCCGGGGTTTGATCAGGGAGAATTCCCCGTGGGATCGCATGTTTTCGGTGGCGGCTGGGCCATCTTATAGGACCATGATGGTGGAGTTTCTGTCCACATTCGTGTTTCGTCCACGGCCGGCTGACCGGCCCAATTCGGATATGGACGATCCGAACGTGGAAGCACCGCCTCCCGAGGTATCTTTCTTTTTGTTCGGGCAGCGACAAAATTGGTCGCTGCGTCAGTTTGCTGTTGCCACCGGGTTCTATACCGATGATGAGTTGGTTCAGGACATCTATACCACCGCGATTTGGGCTATGCCTGATGATCAGTTGTTTGCTTGGTGGCCCACTCTATGTCCTGGACCCTTCGATAAGAAGGCCCGAGTTTCTGACATTCCTGACCCACTCGTTCGCTACATACACCACTGCATTGCCACGTCGATCTCTGCGCATGTCAAAAGCAACGAGTGGGTCACGAAGGTGGATTTGTTCTTTCTGTACTGCTTATATACGGGCACACCGTGCGCCCTCCATCGCTGTCTGGCGGAGTATTTCGCCTCGTACGGCAAACGGCAGAGGCGTAGCCGTTTGATTGGAGGGGCGTTTATCACGCGTATTGCCCAGCATTGCGGTCTGTATTACCAATTCCTTGATGATATGCCTGCCCCAGCACCACACGAGCTCTTAGATCTTAGGACGATGAGAGGGATGAAGATTGCGGTGAACTTTCCGGATATCGGGCATCGGTTTGTTGATGAACACCAACAGATTTATGAACCCCAACCGATAGTCCACCAGCCACTGCTCGAGGCTGGGGAGGTGGAGATGCCGCATATTGCTGACGTGCCTGCTATGGATGGAGACATGGAGCCTCAGGTTGACCAGGGGCATCCGCAGGAGCCGCCACAGATTCCACAACGCGTTTATCATGCAGTGCGGTTGCCTCAGTCCACCCAACGTCTCCTTGAGAGGCTGGTGGCGGGTCAGGATGGTATGATGGCCAGCTGGACACAGCAGTTTCAGCGGATGGACAGTCGGATGGACCGGATGGAGGATTTGATGGAGTGGGTGATGGCTAGTGAGGCCGAGAGACGTACCCAGGCGGGGTTGCCGGTTCGACCCCCGCCACATCCACGAGTGTATCCGGGTTTCGACATGGAGGCAGGTCCGTCCGGGACGCAGGCAGGTGGTGGGGATGATTCTGACGACAGCGATAAAGAGATGGAGGATTAGTATTTGTATTTGTTGGGTGAATTTTATTTTGTTAAACATTTGTGGGCATGTATGAACAAATATTTATTTCTTTTTGTTTATTTTGGTATGTTTAAACATTTGTAACTTGATGAATGTTTGTTCTTTTTGTTATTTATGCTTAGTTATTTATGCTTAGTCGACTTATTTTTAAAAACAACATTTTAAAAAAAAAACTTAGTATATATAATAACAATGAAAAATAACAAGACAAACAACACAATATTCGATTACATTTTTTTTAAACTTAATATATATAAAAAACGGCATTTATAACTAATATTCGATTACATGTCTTGCATAAACTTACATACTAACAATGAAAAATAACAAGACAAACAACAAAAAAAAAATCCAACTGATTATCAACCAGCTTTCCCTCTTACAAACAACACTTGAATGAATATCTTCAAATTCCGCTTCTTGCAATTTATAAATTCGAACCTCCTCTCTCAAAAAATTGACTTCGTTTTTAAGCAAAGCCTTCGTATCCATCAGTTCTTTGATGACCACACATGCTCGACGACACATGGGAGGATCGACCCACACAAAGAAGTTGCACTTAGAACGCTGACACGAAAAAAAATAAATCACTAATATACAAGGGTTAATGGAAAAAAAATACATTAAAAACATACCATACTGTGACAAGTGTAAAATTGACGTCCGGGATTAGCTTCAGTCCAAGATGTTCTTAGTGCAGCCGTCCTACCACATCTGCAAACAACCATTGTGAATTTGTGATTGTGAAGATGGTGTATATTTCTATGGCAAGTAAGGATGACAAAAATACCCAACATTTGCAACCAACATATACAAGCTTTAAAAAAAAAAAAAACCAAACCAATATGCCGCTCATAGGCCCATACGCGCGTATGGTGGGTACGGATCCTGACAACTTTTCAGCCCATATGGCTCGTATAGCCCGATGAGACCCATATCCACCTACCTTTTCTGAAAAGTTGACAGGACATTTATGACACCCCACTTGCATATGCCTCTCATCGACCCATACGGGTCTCATTGAAGTTCAGTTTCACTTCCTTTATAGTTTAACCGAGAACAAGTACAGTGTACATATCCAAATACAAAAGTTATTTTTTGGTAAGACGAGTTCTGGACCACACGATGACAATCCGGAAGGGGACCGCACGCGTCTCTCGTATAGTTTTTGCTCTCGTATCGGTCTATATGGTCGGAATATTCAAGGTTTGTTTACCCTTGTTTTTTTGTGGTTTTATTTTGGCGGTTTGTGGTGGTGTTGGGGTTGTGGTGGTGGTGGTGGTGTTGGGGTTGGGGTTGTGGTTGTGGTGGTGGTGGTGGGGGTGGGTCGGCTGGGGTGGTGGTGGTGGTGGTGGTGGTGGTGTTGGGGTTGTGGTTGTGGTGGTGGTGATGGTGGTGGTGGTGGGGGTGGGTCGGCTGGGGTGGTGGTGGTGGTGGGTCGGCTGGGGTGGTGGTGGTGGGTAGGCTGTGGTGGTGGTGGTGGGTCGGCTGGGGTGGTGGTGGTGGTGGTTCAGCTGTGTTGGTGGTGGTGGTGGGTCGGCTGGGGTGGTGGTGGTGGTGGATCGGCTGGGGTGGTGGTGGTGGGTCAGCTGTGTTGGTGGTGGGGGGTGGGTCGGCTGGGGTGGTGGTGGTGGTGGTGGGTCGGCTGGGGTGGTGGTGGTTGACGGTGGTGAGGTGGTGTTGTGTTGTGGGTGGGTGGTAGGCTGTGGTGGTTTTGGTGGTGGTGAGGTCGGCTGTGGTGGTAGTGGGTGGTCGGCTATGGTGGTGGTGGTGGTGTTGGTGGTGGTGTTGTTTGTTTATTATATTTTACAATATAATTTCTAATATTGAGTCTAACACTATAATTCTATGTTTTTTAACAGGATATCGAAAGTCGGTGTTTTGGCGGTGGTGGAAACGTAATTCTTATGGAGAAGTGCACTGCGTTCATATTTCAGATTCATGCGCCGGGACGTCGGTCTAGGGTGAGGTGCTTGGCGGTGGGGGATGCATCATCCAACATCATTAGCCAAGTCACTCGGAACTCTAACGGTGCACTCTTGATAGCATCTACCGACGCCCGGTAGTTCCGTGACCACCATATACCATCACACGTCTGAACCGGCTTTTAAACCGGACGGAATCTACGAAGAAACTGTTCGATTTCACGGTTTGTTTGAGAACCTGGTTCAGATACACAACGGTCTCTTTGCTTCGTCCACTAGAACTATTTGTGTATGCATTCTTTTGGTTACCAAAAGAATGCATACACAAATAGTTCTAGTGGACGAAGCAAAGAGACCGTTGTGTATCTGAACCAGGTTCTCAAACAAACCGTGAAATCGAACAGTTTCTTCGTAGATTCCGTCCGGTTTAAAAGCCGGTTCAGACGCGTGATGGTATATGGAGAAACTACGTTCGTATTTCAGATTCATGCACTAGAACGCCGATCTAGGATTACGTGTTATCGGAGTAGCCTGTTGACTCGTCAGCTCCAAGTGACGCTAGCCAACGCGGTCCGCCCCGTAACATGTCCTTCCAAGAGAGGAGTTCATTAGTGTTCTCACGAGCCTTCCACCAACGGGAATGCTACTTCGCTCACCATCCCGAAAAGACGCGGAAGGCTGGATGGTGGTTGATAAACGAAATGCCGACTCCACTACTCCAACCTCCTGATCCCTTATGCCATTTCAGTGTGGTAGATGTGAAGCAGAATCCCGTTGGAAGGTTGGGTTCGGTACACAATTTCAAGACAGCCGTGGCTGTCTTTATATTGTGTATGCTGCACCCATCGTTTTCCTGTACAGGAATTAAAAAATATGTAACAATTACCGATCTAGGGTTTAGGGTTTAGTCGCATTTTGTATCAAAGTTACATGTTTTGTGTATTAATATAAAACGATGTTTAATTACATTTTAAATTACGTTTCTTGTTGCGTTATGGTTAATAAACGACAATTGGAAAACAACTAAAGACTTTCAGAAGTTGACATTTTTTAACATACACATTGCGTTATAGAAACAATTAAACACATAATAATAATTGATAAATAAAAAAGTTGACATTTAATAAAACGTTATAATATACCCATTTAATAAAATTAAACACATAATAATAATTGATAAATAAAAAAGTTGACATTTAATAAAACGTTTAATAATACTTATAAAAAATTGGCATTTTATAATATATACAATTCGTTTTATAAAAAAAAATTGACATTTAATAATACTTATAAACAAATGGCATTTAATAATATACACAATTCATTTCATAAAAATATGAAGTTTTTATAATACTAACACAATTTTTTATAACAACATTTTATAAATTTTTTTTTAATTTTCTTAATATTTCACAACTTCCCCATACAAATACCCTATCAAAATAAAGTTCCACACACCCCAATCATTGGTAATCATTGGCTGACACCCAATGATTGGCATTAATTAGATGGCAGGGGGGTGTGTAAATACTTTTCAATCGTATTGGGCAATGAGGGGCGTATGAGTGGGGCCAGTTTCAGGCGTATTGGGCAATGAGGGTCATTTAGGGTTAGGGGGTGTGTAGATACTTTTGGGAGGGGGGGGGGGGGGGTTGTGGATACCTCCACCGTTATTTTACCATTGATAATCAAGTAAGATTGATGACAAGGTTCAAACATTTTTAATCAATTATGTAAATTCCAAGCACCGAGGTTCCTTGAGGCCTGAAATTACAATAGTATCACTGAAATATGTACCCTGTGACTTCTAACTTGTATCGATATATACTATTTTACATTGGTCTTACACTATGTCAATTGGTGACCCAACCTAACCCAACTTTTTATTAAAAAAGTTAATATCTTTTTCTTCCACCTACACAACCCAACCCTACTCAATTTTTAACACACATTCACAACCCAACCCAACCCAACCCATCCCAACCTAAAAAAAATGTTTTTGAACGAACTCGATTTTTTTAAAAATTTATATCGGGATATTCACAAAAAAATAAGAAATATCGTGTATTTAGTTTTTTTAAGTTTAAATATTATAAGTTATTTGATTAATTAAATTAGAGTTATTGGATTTTTTCACCCTCAACTAACGACCTTTGGCCGTTGCCACCCCCAACTAACACTTTGACGCCCGGCACCTCCAACTTGACATTCAGTTAGTGTTGGCACCACTCTGTTAACAGATTACTAACTCTGTTAGTTTTTGATCCTCCTTGCTTACCTGGACATCATTACGTGGCACATTTTCCATATAAAAACCCTTGATTGTCTGGCCAATGTTACTCCACGACGGTTGTCACTGTCACCTCCACCACTTAATCACCACCACCCTCCTCTTCTTCCTCACCACCCAAACCACCAGCGACGATGCCGCCGTCATGTCAAAACTCTCCACCACCCTCTCCCCCACCCCACCCACCTGGACAACTACCACCTCCTTCTGCAACTGGGACGGCATCCAGTTACAGTCATGAGTCCGTATCCCTATATGAGCATGTATAAATACCAAGCTCGAGATTTTATCAAAGCAGCCAAAAATTCATACCCATATAGATAATTGTTTACTCTTACATCTGTTTTACAGTTCTACAAAGAAACTATATACCAAAGTTCAGTTATAGCTATTATGATTCACCACTCATGATGACTGAAAAATCAATTACTCTCGAAAGGAAAAAAAAAAAAAAAAGAGGTCATTCTTTTCTCCAACTAATTAGCCAAACTTGAAACTGAGAGTGATTGCTTGTAAATTTTCATAACCAATTTTAGCTCTCTTTCGTTCTCCTGATTCTTAATTTTTCATTTTATGGCAACTCAGTATAGCGATTTCAATCTTTAATCAAAACTCTTTGAATTTGCTTTAATAATCATAAAAGATGTGCTGCTAAGCATTAACCACACTCTTGTGAATACAATACCTTAGCCGTCTAGATTCTTTAGATTTTTGCATAACTTGATGACTGTCATTAGTATGCAGCTTCTGAAAATCAAACAAATTATTAAAGCGACTACCCTTACTAGTTCACTAAAACATCCCTCCTCACACATCGAGTTCCATTATTTCTCCATTCATAACTTTTTCCCTCTGTATATCGAGCCCAAAAAAATAGCATGTCTCCGACCACGAAAATCTCTTCCATCTGTTCGCCAGTTCCAGTCCGACCAGCACATGGCTAATCGAATACAAATCACAATGAAGTTAAGTTTAGGTTCAGTCGAACCACACAAGAGCTAAGGTTAACTTGTTCTTAACATTACAAAATACACATTCATTAGCAAGTTGTTGAGGTACAAGCTCTAAGACAGTCCATAAGAATATCCTCATTTAGCGACCGGCCTGCACAAACCAAAGACAGATTTTGAGGGCACTCCACAAATTACTTGACAAATTATAAATAGGTGAAGATGAGGACCAACAAAGTGGGTCAAAACTATCATCTTTAGCTAGTACTAGTCAAAACTATTATAAGTTTACCTATGAACACGATTTTATTCGTTTGTTTTTCTCCACTTCTCCATTTACGTGCAGGAACTATCTCGTATATCTCCCTCACAGCCTGCAAATTAAAAACGCTTTTTTCACTTGAAAAATTATATCAAGAGATTAAAAAGGTGTTGTATCAAAAGATTACCTGTACCGTGTGAAGTTCATCAGAATTCACAACACTAAGAACACCTTTGCAACGATACACATCCATGTTGTATTTCTTATCCCAAAGGATCTCCTCAAGCCATAAACGCACCTACGAAGTTACTAAACATTATTATGACAAATATAATAGAAGCAACTTAATAGCAAAAGAAAAGGCTCTACGGAGAGTCTACTATAAATCATTGTTCAAAATACCTTATCAAGATCAAGCGGTTGTGAATCAGAAATACATATGGTTCTCACACCACTATCATGTAGATCTTCGGTAGTGAGTGACTTATTTTCCTCTAGCAACTGTTCCAGATGAGCAGCATGCTGTTAAGGCAATAAAAGTCACGAGCAAAAGTTTAGTCATTAAATAATAAAAGAAAATCATTTGGAATGAGAAGGGAGGTCATGTCACTAACCGAACCCTCATATGCTCTGCAATTTAATACTACGGATATATCAACTTGACACCTCACGGAATGAACAATATTAGCAAGTGAATTGATACTAATTATCTCCTTCTCGAGCTCCTCTAGAGAATCAGGAGAAACCAGATCAACCTTATTAAGAATTACAACATCCTACAGAAAAATTTAAAAGGCAGTGAGCATATATACAATATGATGATCAAACAAATTAAGAGTGAATGTTGATATAAATTACAGGTGGCAAAATGTGTTGGGGCCTAAGGCATGCATCTTCGTAGACAGTTCAATACGGGTTTAAGTTAGAACATTTCGTTTTCCAGTGCATTAATCTGTAAAAACATTTTGTCCATACAATCTAAGTTGTAAATACTTAACAATGGAGTGTGCACAGTCCATAAAACCGAACCGAAATGTTCGGTTTTCGGTTTTTGAAAACCCTTCGGTTCTGGTTTTTCGGATTTAGCAACGATTCAGTTTGGTTTTTCGCTTTTTGGAACAAAATTACGTAAGATTCAAAAATAAAAAGTATAATCCAAGATTTAAGAATCTTTCTTAGATGTGTGCATTTAAATTTATATATGTAAGTATTTAACATTTTTAATTAATATTGTTCACATAAACCTAACCTTATAATCAATTTTACGTTTCTCCAAAGTTTTTATTAAGACATTCTTTTATAATACTTTAAAAATCATTTAATTTTTATGTTAATTTTTGTTATTTCTTGTAGGCAATGGATAAATCATTTCAAAGATAATAAACATGTTAATGTTATCATTATATACCTAACATTCAAGAATAAAATTAATAATTTTTAAATCAATACATAACAAACAATAAAAAAAATGATTTTTTAGGTTCTTTGGTTCGGTTTTTTTCGGTATTCATAAAATGCAAAACCGTAACCGAACCATAAATTTTGGTTGGGTTTTTTACGGTTTAGTTAAATCAGTTTTTTCAGTTTCTGCTCATCCCTGCTTAATATTATGGAGATTAGTATTAGAAAAACATTTATGTGTATAAGTTATCACTTACTGCAAACGCTATTTGTAAGAAGGCTTCGGGAAACGTGGACGAATCTTCATGCTTTTTTAGTTGAAAACGGAGATTTTTGGCATCTACAACCTGTTCAAGAATAAATTTTAGTAATGCAAAGCTTAAGTAGTCAAGATTCGCTAGCATCTTAGATTTGTGGTTTTATATACGAATGATTAGGTTATGCCTCTGGCAAAAAAAAAAAAAAAAAAAAAAAACCTGCTTGAAGTTAAAATTGACCATTTTAACCTTACATTGGAACAAGAAACTTACAGTGATAATTGAGTCAAGCTTGACGGCTGCTTCCAACTGATCATCCAGCCAAAGAATAGATGCAAGAGGTGCAGGGTTTGCTAACCCTGTGGTCTCTAGTAATATATGATCCAGTCTACATACAAGATAATATTTATCGGAATCACATGCAAAATTTACGTATTTTCTATGCGAGCTAAGGGCATTACCTTTCTTTTCTCTGAACAAGTTGTTCCAAAGCTTGAACCAGACTATGTTTGACAGTGCAACAAATGCAGCCATTTGCTAGCTCGACCCATTCTTCAACAAGTGCACCGCCTTCACCTTCATTGATCATAGCTCTCTCAACTCCAATCTCTTCCCCAAACTCATTCAATATAACAGCTATCTTCTTTCCATGTTGTCCGTTTAATATATAATTAACCAGCTGAAACAAAATCAAATATTCCAAAGCAAAAATAAATAAATTTAATAAAAGTGTCATCACCCTCGATCATACAAACATTAAGATCGGTTGCATAGCAATTAAAACTTCACTGAAAACCTATTTTAATTGCTAACATAACTGATATCATTTACGTTCGTTGGTTTAACAAACGAACATGAAAAAAAAAATTCTGTTCGATTAATTAAATGAATGAACACAAACAAAGGTTGTGTTCGTTTAATTGCGTTCGTGAGCGATCGGTAATGTGTTTGTTAATGTCGGTTTCATGGATGTTTGTTTTGTTTAGTTTATGTTCAATCATTAGAAACATTAAGATAAGTAGCATACTAATTAAAGGTTAACTGGAATGTTCAATCATTAGAAACATTAAGATAAGTAGCATACTAATTAAAGGTTAACTGGAAACCTAATTTCATCATTTCAATTGCTAACATATCTGATATTAAACTGCCAAAAGCTTAACCTAACTTAATGTTCCTGTCTATACTATTTAGGATACAGTTGGCATAATTCGATATACACAAACTCTATACCGCTAAAGACTGAGGATTGATAATATAGAATTAGAAATAGTACAGTGGATTTGCCGGCGCCGAGATAGCCGGTTATGACGGTGACGCCGACTGGCGGAAGTTCGTCTTCGTTTTGGTGGTTTTGAGTGTCTAGGGTTTCGTTGATCGCGATGGCGAGTGGCGGTTCTCCGTCGTCATCCTCCATTTTCGTCTTCGTCTTGTGATTTTTCCACTAATCTTAGCGGGTGTTTGGGAGTGATTATTGTAGCCAACTTTGACTTTTTTTAATGTTAAAAGTGTTTGTCATCAAATTGTTACGGAGGGGAAAAGTTAACAAGTCAATCCATTGTCATTGTGACTTATTAATTTTTCCCAAAAGTTATAAAAAGTTTGGAAAAGCTAAGACAAACACTAGAATGCAAACGAGCTGAGCCGAGCCTGAGCTCTATCAGTCTCGAGCTCGAGTTCGGCTTGATTCGAGCTTTGTTTTCAAAACTCGAGCTTGGCTCGTTGGTATTTTCTCAAGCTCGAGCTTAGCTCGGCTCGGCTCATTTATTAATTATTAGTTAATATATTAAATGAAAAAATATAAATAATAGACTTTTCAGGCTCGTGAGCTCGATAAGTGAAACTCGGGCTCGAGCTCGTTTACTAAATAAACTTATTTTTAGGTTCGGGGTCGGCTCGTAAACAAGTTTAAATAAGATCGGCTCAGCTCGGCTCGTTTGCACCCCTACCAAACACCCGGTTAAACTTATATAATTCATAAATTATAAGTTACAATACTTAGGTTGCGGGATGTGATATAAAGCCCTAGGGCCTTTATCACGCCATATAAGCGTCACCTCAACGTCACTTCACATAGGGGGTTTTAAAACCCATTCCTTTAACTTACATGCAATGGTTTAAAGTCCACATCATCATTACCTAATTATTTTTTTATTTATATATTTTATTTTTTAATTTATATGCCAATTTTATTTAAAACAAAATTAAAAAACATAATTTCATTAAAATAAATAAAACATTACAAAGTCCTTAAAAATGCAAAGTTACTTAAAAAAATAAACTACTACAAAATAAAAAAACTACATATATTTTGCTTGGATTTTTGCCTTACGAGCCTCTAAAATGACTCGGTCCTCCTCTGGTAGGTGCGAAAAGCCTTTCTCGAGAAACTTCATATATTTCTGGATTTGTTTATCCATTTTAAGTTCTTGCTCATTTTCCTTGATCGAGAGAAGCTTATTGAGTCTATTGTCGAACTCGTCCAACCTTGACGGGCCACCCGATGGCGTTTGTCACGGCCCCAGCCCCGGTTTGACCCGGTCAGGAGCCGCGGGACAGGAACCCGTGGTATCTATGATGCGACAGCGGAAGATTTTACAGGATCTTTTTAAAACTCGAAAATACCCGATTATTTTATTTCGTAATTCGGGATAAACCCCGTATTTTACAATAGAGGAATTTCACAAGTAAATTCCCTGATTTATTAAAACATGTTTATTCATTTTAACTGAGCCACCTCTTCAAGCTTGTTAGTGCTCCGTAGCACGTTTTTCTTGATTTACAGCAGGTCGCCTGAAACATGTTTTAAAAATATTTTATCAGCGGGGAAATGTTGGCGAGTCATTCAAGTATGTAAAAAGACACATTAGTTATCAATTACAGCATAAGAGCGATTACAATGGCTTCTATCTTATTTTTATCTGGCGCCTTGTCACCTGGTGACGATGGTCATACCACTATTGGGTCTTTCCCCAAGTAGTGACGTTTATCACTGTTAGGATTTATTAGCCTAACCCGTGAGAAATTAGTAATGTGCACAATACCCCACTAGCCAGTGATTAAGATAACCACGACTTAATCCCTGTAATTATAACATTTGAAAATGGAGTATTGTAAAATACTTTTGATAAAAAGAGAATGACTCACATTGCGAGTTTAGTCGGGCAGAGTTTAGCCTACTGATTAGCCTTGTAACCTAATTTAAATAACAATGCACACGAACTAGGTCAGTAACTAATACAACATTTACGATAACTCACGAGATTAAAACCCTCACAACGAATGACAAAGTGCGATACTTAAACATCCATCGAATTCACGATGAATGACAAAGCATAAACCCAATGTGGGCAGCACTTAAACATCCATTGGATTGATTTCAATCGATCGGACATTGAATCGTAGCAGCGATCGAGTTATTACCCTGTTATCGCGGCAGAATTTCGTGCTAGTGTGTGTTTTTGTAGTAAACAGAAGATAACTCAACGTAGAAAACGAGTTTTAACGTCGAACCAACGCAGAAACTCAAGTGCCAAACTCCTCTATTTATACTGGAAAAACGGCGTGCTCGCGTGTCACGAGAGCTCTCGCGTGGCGCGAGAGGTCACTTTTAGCATAGGGTAGCCACGTCTGTTACTAGCTTAGCTGAGTTGACCGTTCGTTCAAATTCGATTCCTATCAAAAACTGTTTGGATAATACTAACTAGGGTTTACCCCCCCCCCCTGAGTTTTAGGGGCCCTGATCCTGATTCCGATTGTTCTGAAAATTTTAGGGGTTATGCAGGATTACTTGGGGGTCTCAATTAGGGTTTCCTATTAACCAAATTAAGATAAGAATTAATACTTTTAAATGAGAGTTGTTAGATCATCCCCACCTTAATAAAAATCTCGTCCTCGAGATTCATTGGAACAGGTAAGGATACTTTCGCTTCATCTCTGATTCCAGCTCCCAAGTGTACTCCGGTCCTCTCTTAGAATCCCACTTGACTTTGACCAGTACGAGTCTTTTGTGTTTGAGAAACTTAACCTTTCTGTCTTCTATTTGCAGTGGCTTCTCAGCAAATTTTAGCTTTTCATTTACCTCTACATCTTGAAGAGGTACTACCAGGGATTCGTCAGATAGACATTTCTTGAGGTTGGATACATGAAATACATTATGTACTCCAGCTAGCTCATCTGGTAGTTGTAAACGATAAGCGACTGGTCCTATTCGCTGAATTATTGGGAATGGTCCTACGTATCTTGGACTTAATTTTCCCTTTTTACCAAACCGAACTACTCATTTCCAAGGAGAAACTTTCAACAGTACTATGTCTCCAACTTGGAACTCTAACGGCTTGCGTCTATTGTCTGCATAACTCTTCTGACGATCACGAGCCGTCTTTAGTCTTTCCTTGATTTGAGTGATCTTGTCGGTGGTTTCTTGTACGATCTCTGGACCTGATAATTGACATTCTCCTATTTCTGCCCAACAAACTGGAGTTCTACACTTACGTCCGTATAGTGCTTCGAATGGGGCAGCTTTGATGCTTGAATGATAATTATTGTTATAGGAGAATTCAATTAAGGGTAAATGATTATCCCAGTTTCCACCAAAATCTATTACACATGCTCTAAGCATGTCTTCCAGAGTTTGGATCGTCCTTTCGCTTTGTCCGTCTGTTTGAGGATGATATGCAGTACTTAGATTTAGTCGAGTTCCCATAGCTTTTTGGAAACTTGTCCAGAAGTGGGAAGTGAAACGACTATCCCTATCCGATACAATGGAGAGTGGAACACCATGTAAGGATACTACTTCATCTACATACAACTTTGTCAACCTTTCCATGCTAAAGGTTTCTTTCATGGGTAGAAAATGAGCTGATTTGGTTAATCGATCCACAATTACCCAAATCGCATCATTACCTTTTCTGGTTTTGGGCAACTTAGTAACAAAGTCCATTGTTATGAGTTCACATTTCCATACAGGCATTTCTAATTGTTGGAGTAGACCTGAAGGTTTCTGGTGTTCTGCATTAACTTGTGAACAAGTAAGACATTTAGAAACATACCTAGCTATGTCCTTTTTCATTCCTATCCACCAGAAATTATTTCTTAAATCTTGGTACATCTTATTGTTTCCAGGATGCATGATATACCTAGATTTATGAGCTTCCTCTAAGATCTTATTCCTTAATTCTCCCTGTTTTGGTACCTAAATTCGTTTCTTATGGAATCTCCAAATTCCATCACTTCCTTGCTCTAATTCTTTTATTCGTCCTTTCATTCCTTCAGCAACATCCTGGATTGCTGTTTCCTGAACATCCTTTAATTGTTCCATTAAATCTAACTGTAGATTTAATCTAAGAGCACGAACTCGTTTTTGCTTTTCATGATACTTACGACTTAAAGCATCTGCAACTACGTTTGCTTTTCCTTTTCCTTCGTGATACTGAATATCACAGTCGTAGTCACTTAGGATTTCCATCCATCTCCTTTGCCTCATATTCAATTCTTTTTGCCCAAATATGTATCTTAAACTCTTATGATCTGTATAGACAGTAAATTTACTTCCATACAGATAATGTCTCCAAATCTTAAGGGCAAAAATTATGGCTCCTAACTCTAAGTCATGAGTTGTATAGTTTTCTTCGTGCTTTTTCAATTGCCTTGATGCATACGCAATTACCTTCTTGCGTTGCATAAGCACACATCCTAACCCTTGCTTTGAAGCATCACAATATACTTCAAAATCTTCTGTTCCTTCTGGTAAAGCTAGAATTGGAGCATTGGTTAATTTCTGTTTTAAGATCTTAAAAGCTTCTTCTTGTTTAGGTCCCCATTCAAACTTAACTGCTTTACAGGTTAGCTTAGTTAATGGTACAGCTATTTTGGAAAAATCCTTAATAAACCGTCTATAATATCCAGCTAAACCTATAAAACTTCTAATTTCCATTGCTGACTGCGGAACCTTCCATTTGGTGATCGCTTCTATCTTAGCAGGATATACGTGAATACCTTCGTGATTCACCATGTGTCCTAAAAATTGCACTTCCTGTAGCCAGAATTCACACTTCGATAATTTGGCGTAAAGCTTCTCTTTTCTTAAGAGAGTTAAGAGTTCATGTAGGTGCTGACAGTGTTCATCCTGACTTTTGGTATAAATAAGTATATCGTCGATGAAGACAATTACAAATTTATCCAAGTACGGTTTACAGATTCTATTCATCATGTCCATAAATGCTGCAGGAGCATTTGTTAACCCAAAGGGCATGACTGTAAACTCATAATGACCATACCTAGTCCTGAAAGCAGTTTTAGGTATGTCTTCTTCTTGTACCTTCAATTGATGATATCCGGAGCGTAAATCTATCTTAGAAAAATATCTAGCTCCCTGGAGTTGATCGAAAAGATCATCAAACCTAGGTAATGGGTATCGATTCTTAATTGTAACCTTATTTAATTCTCTATAATCGATACACATTCGCATCGAACCATCTTTCTTCTATACAAACAACACTGGCGCTCCCCACGGGGATGAGCTAGGTTGTATAAATCCTTTGCTCAGTAATTCATCTAATTGCTTTTTCAATTCTAACATTTCGGTGGGTGCTAACCGATAGGGTGCTTTGGCTATTGGTGTAGTTCCAGGAATTAGATGAATTCTAAATTCTACCTCCCTATCTGGTGGTAATCCAGGTAGTTCTTCTGGGAATACCTCTGGGTATTCTGATACTACTGGAATTTCCTTGAGTTCCTTACCCTTAGTGTTAATGATTACTGAAATCATATACACTATTTCTTGTTTTCTTGAGTAACTGGCCAATTTCATTATTGAAATGAATTTTAGTGGCTTCTGTGGCTTATCTCCTGTAATCACCACTAATTCTCCTGTGGGTGTATGTATTTCTATGGAATTCTTATCACAAAGAATTCGAGCATGGTTGGCTATTAACCAATCCATTCCTAACACCACATCGAATCCGGCTAAATTCATAGGTAACAGGTTGGCAGAGAATTTATGACCTAAAAGTTCTATCTTTCCTTCTCGCACAACCTTGTCTATTTTGACAGAATTCCCATCTGCCGTTTCGACTGTAAAAATCTGCATAAGTTTGGTTAAGGGTAAATTAAGTGCTTGGCAGAATGAAGTATTTATAAAACTTTGGTTTGCACCAGAGTCAAATAATACTTTTGCATAAACGTCGTGAACTAGGAACGTACCAGCTATCACATCTGGGATTAGCTTTGCTTCCTGAGTGGTTAGTTGGAAGGCTCTTACGTTCTTCTTGGTAGTTCCTTCTGCAGGTTTGGATTTGTTATCAGCTGGTTTGACAAATTTTGGGCAGTCTGGCCTAATATCTCCAGCTTCTCCACAGTTGTAGCAGACTGTGGATTTCTTCTTCCTGCAGTCTTCTTCTTGGTGCCCCGGGATTTTGCAGAAATTGCAATACCCTTTGCATCTTCCAAAATGCTTCCTTTTGCAGGAATTACAAAATGGAACAGTGGAAGATTGCCCAGTTCCCCTTCTCTTGAAATTATTACGGTTACCCATACGGAATCCCTGGGTAATCTTTTGGGCCACTTCCTTCTTTCTATTTTCTTCTTGTGTCCGTACCAGTTCATCAGTCAACGTATTGGCTAAATCCACCGCATCTCAATTGTGCGGGTTTCGCGGCCTTGACGATATTACGAATCTCGCCAATCAATCCCCAAATGTAGCGGGAAATAAGTACCAGTTCCGGCGAAGCCAGGGTTGGTACTACTCTAGCATACTCGAAGAATGTCGAAGTATACCCTCTACAATCAGCACCTATCATCCGATGATTCAGGAACTTATTCGTCATTTGTTCCTTTTCGTACTCGGGACAAAATTTTCTTTCTACAAGACTTTTAAATTCTTCCCAATTCATAGCATACGCCACTTTTCTTCCTTTAGCTTGTAGAACCGTATTCCACCATTCTTGCGCCCCTTCTTTAAAAAGATGCGACGCATACATGACCTTATCGTCTTCGGCACATTTACTTATCATAATTACTGCCTCGGTTTTCTCTAACCAACGCAGTGCAGCAGTTGCCCCTTCGTTACCTGCAAACTCGGCCGGTTTACAGGCAAGAAACTCCTTGTAAGTGCAACCAGGCGTTGCAGCTTTCATTTTCTTAAGGAGTGGAGCTGGCATTCCATCATTGTCGTGATTAGTATGGTTGCCGCCTCCGTTTACACTATTACTGAAATTATTGTCGTTTGTACGTTTGCTTGGAATAATTTGTTGAGGTGCAATTGGATTTTGAGCAGTAGCAAGGATAGCTGGAATAGCATTGGCTATTCCCTGAGCAACGATATTCTCGATATCTTGCCTATTCAGAAATTGATCCTCCTGATTTCGCTCAGATTGATTTACTTCATTAACGGGTTCATTACCGGCGTTTGCCATCTGGTAATTAATTTATATAAGTGATTAGCATAAAATAATGAATAATTTAAACATAACAAAACAATCGTACATAATCATTTTAACACGTATAGCCAAAAGTTATTAATTTCTTGATTTCCATTTTTATGTATTTATATAATGCATCCGTACACACTGTTATTTTACAAAAGTTTTATTTTAGTTATTTTACAGCCTTTATATTTTTTATTATTATTATTTTTATACAAACATAGTTTTACCACCACATTATCCCTAGTCCGCTAGCCTTTCAGAAACGATGTTCCATTTCATCGTACTTCCAGGAGATTTGTTCCCCTATCTCACGAATCTTATTCCCTGCATCCATTAGTTCTTCACCAAAATGGCGAAGTTCAGCTAAGTTTTCATTACTCATTGGTGGGTTTGGTGCAGGTTCTGGGTCGAACTGAGGGAAAAAGGTATAAGGATTATTTAGGAGGTTTTGGAACTGCCAGTCGTTGGTCCACCATTCATCCATTTCTCCTTGAGGTTGGGTGTGGATCAAAGGTTCTGGGATGGCTGGTTCCATGTTTATTGGAAGTTGGGTTTCAGCAGGATAAGAAAAAAGGTTTGTATCGATAGGCCTAAGGATATCACAGCTTGCCAGTATGTGATCCAGTTCTTCCTGTAATGGTAATTCCTCAGCTTGCTTAGAACTTTCCCCAATTTCCATCCCTACTTGCCTAGAACTTTCCTCAATCTCAATCCCTTTCCCTTTATCCATGGGATTCTCTATCTTGGGAATTCTCCTAGTTGCTGGTTTCCTTCTGCGTACACGCCTCCAGCCCACAAATCTTCTTCTTTTCTTAGCTTTTGATTTCTCCGGAGGTGGAGCTTGAAATTCAATAGGTTCTTCCACATCGGCCAAGTAACCAGTAAAATCTCTGGAAACTTCTATTTTCACAGGATAGAGATTAAGATTCTCTAGAGCTTCAGATAATTCATTCATGCTGTTTAGCATTTATGAAAAACACACAAAATTCTAGGTTAAAATTTTGGTAAATCACAGAATTAAAAATGGAATAAAAAATTTAATATTAATTACAACTATCTAATAAACCATTTTATTGAAACAAAATATTTATTTTTAGTACAACTAAACTTTGAAATATACTAGCGATTACTTATTATTTTAAAGTTTCTGGCTTATAGATAATATGGGTGCTAATACTGAGTCGGGGTGTTTGGTAGTTTAAAGGTTAACATTTTCTGCTACAGTTGCTAACATATAAAGATTTGCCTATTTTTCATCTAATTTATCTTCCCATGGTGGGTTGTTGCCTATTTCCTGGGTTTCCTGTGACTTCTTCATTTTCTCTTGACTTTTTCTAATAATCCAGCTTCTTTTATTAGGGGAAAGTGGTTCCTCATAATGTGCCTTACGAACAAATATTCCTTCCCTATATTTCGGTGAACTATCTAATTTATGATAGATGTCCGAAATTCTTTGCTTACCCATACTGTAAATTAACAAACAATCAAGATAAAATCACATAATCACAGAATGGCAATTTGGAAAATTAAGTATTTTTAAATACTTAATTGGCTTAAATCAGTGGCTCTTTCAATATGGCTCTGATACCACATTTTCCTGTCATGGCCCCAGCCCCGGTTTGACCCGGTCAGGAGCCGCGGGACAGGAACCCGTGGTATCTATGATGCGACAGCGGAAGATTTTACAGGATCTTTTTAAAACTCGAAAATGTCCGATTATTTTATTTCGTAATTCGGGATAAACCCCGTATTTTACAATAGAGGAATTTCACAAGTAAATTCCCTGATTTATTAAAACATGTTTATTCATTTTAACTGAGCCACCTCTTCAAGCTTGTTAGTGCTCCGTAGCATGTTTTTCTTGATTTATAGCAGGTCGCCTGAAACATGTTTTAAAAATATTTTATCAGCGGGGAAATGCTGGCGAGTCATTCAAGTATGTAAAAAGACACATTAGTTATCAATTACAGCATCAGAGCGATTACAATGGCTTCTATCTTATTTTTATCTGGCGCCTTGTCACCTGGTGACGATGGTCATACCACTATTGGGTCTTTCCCTAAGTAGTGACGTTTATCACTGTTAGGATTTATTAGCCTAACCCGTGAGAAATTAGTAATGTGCACAATACCCCACTAGCCAGTGATTAAGATAACCACGACTTAATCCCTGTAATTATAACATTTGAAAATGGAGTATTGTAAAATACTTTTGATAAAAAGAGAATGACTCACATTGCGAGTTTAGTCGGGCAGAGTTTAGCCTACTGATTAGCTTTGTAACCTAATTTAAATAACAATGCACACGAACTAGGTCAGTAACTAATACAACATTTACGATAACTCACGAGATTAAAACCCTCACAACGAATGACAAAGTGCGATACTTAAACATCCATCGAATTCACGATGAATGACAAAGCATAAACCCAATGTGGGCAGCACTTAAACATCCATTGGATTGATTTCAATCGACCGGACATTGAATCGTAGCAGCGATCGAGTTATTACCCTGTTATCGCAGCAGAATTTCGTGCTAGTGTGTGTTTTTGTAGTAAACAGAAGATAACTCAACGTAGAAAACGAGTTTTAACGTCGAACTAACGCAGAAACTCAAGTGCCAAACTCCTCTATTTATACTGGAAAAACGGCGCGCTCGCGTGTCACGAGAGCTCTCGCGTGGCGCGAGAGGTCACTTTTAGCATAGGGTAGCCACGTCTGTTACTAGCTTAGCTGAGTTGACCGTTTGTTCAAATTCGATTCCTATCAAAAACTGTTTGGATAATACTAACTAGGGTTTACCCCCCCCCCCCCTGAGTTTTAGGGGCCCTGATCCTGATTCCGATTGTTCTGAAAATTTTAGGGGTTATGCAGGATTACTTGGGGGTCTCAATTAGGGTTTCCTATTAACCAAATTAAGATAAGAATTAATACTTTTAAATGAGAGTTGTTACAGCGTTGAAGAAGATGTGTCTCGTGCTCGTGCAGCTGCCTTACTTCTATCCCAACTCTTTGGTCGTGGCAGCTCTTGCGGTTCTTTAAAATCCTCGAAGTCGTCGTTTAGATTAATAGTAGTATGAACATCAGACTCGGATAGTTCGGTAGTCGATGTTGACTTGGACTGTTTTGACATATGGGTCGTTGGGTCAAACGGCGGTACAAGATGCCACTTGGGAGATTTGCGAAGAAGCTCCCACGAAGGTATCATCGTAAACGCATGCCCATGATGCAATCTATAGTCGTTGTGGGTGACGTTCATAATGTCCACGTCGCTCAAACCGCTTCTTCTTCTAAGATTGTTGACGAGATTATTGTACGTTGTTGAAGTTGCTAATCTTGGTCCGCATTGCGGTCCACTTGCCTGAAATTCCGAAAATGAGTCGGACGTACGATATTCACCACGGCCCATTGCGGCGAAAAACTTCTCACGTACACGCCTCCAAAATACTTTTACATCTTGGTCGGTTGCTATAAAAATACAAAATGATTATAAATGTATAGTTTTTAAAAATATATTTATAAATGTATAATTATAATTTTTATTTTTATTTTTTTTATCTGAATTTCTATTTCAAATTCCATTAATAAATGTTGGTGCACCTAGTGTCTGTTAACTTCGTCTTAATCGAGTCTTATGTCTAGATAGGATAATCGAGCACATAACAGGATAGAAATTAGGGTTAGAATATGTTAATGTAAGTGATTCCGCTTGAAAGTGTATAGGTGCAGTTCAAGCGAAATCATAACATGTGATTTCGCTTGAAGCAACCTGTTACATCCTCAAGCGAAATCTCCATCATTATAAATAGGTGTTGTGTGTTGTCATTTCAAGCGAACCTAGTCTTGTGTATTGAGTCGAGGTGTTGCCGGATTTTTGTCAGCAATCTTTGTAAAGGCTCAGAAAATCAGTAATAGAAAAGAATTGAAAGGAAACAAGCTGTTTGACATTGTTTGCATTGATTCCGCCTTTGTAAATGATGATGAACTACTCAATTTGACTGTTTAGGGTCACCGGAACGATCCAACAAGTGGTATCAGAGCTCAGGACGAGGAGTTCATACCATTGCAGCTTGAAATCATCGGATTTTCTTACTTCTACTCATTCTTTTCTGATTTGGACATAATTTTATGGTTGAAATGGCCTGAAACTCTCACATATCAAACGAAACATAGTGTTAACTAATCCTTGAAAGATTTGGACCTAAAATCAGTTTAAAACTTGATCAAATACTTGATTTCGCTTGAAAATAGTTCGAACATTGCTGATGTCATCGTGATCTCGCTTGAACTTACACGTGATTTCGCTTGAATCTACTGCTGATTTCGCTTGAAATTAGCTTCTTTTATCTGATTTCGCTTGAAAATCAGATTTCGCTTGAAAGTTTTGAGTGATTTCGCTTGAAGAATACACATTTGTCTTATTTCGCTTGAGTGGGGTTTCGCTTGAGCTTGTATTGCTATTTCGCTTGAAAAGCATTTTAGCTTAAAATCTGATTTCGCTTGAAGCTATTTCGCTTCAACTGATTTCGCTTGAATTTGTTATTTTTTCAAAATCAAAAATTTTCTAAGTGTTTGTTGATTATTTCAGGTACGTGCAGATGGATGATTTTAATCCTTTCTATGATGTGTTTGCATTTACTGGTGGTTCGGGAGATGGCACATTAAACGATACGAATGAGAATACAACAACACCGAGTGCAAAGAAAATTCTCTATGATGCTATGAGCGTAGACAGTGCATATGGAACATACAACAAGCCGCCCAAGCTGATGGCGATTGAAGATTACAACAAATGGGCCAAAAAGTTTGAGGAATGGCTAAAGGCGTTTGCATATCCGAGTTGGAAGATGTTAAAGAATGGTTTCACAATGGCAATGCACTCCCCGGTGTGGTAGAAGATCCATCTTTACCGGTGTGGTAGAAGACGATTGTTTTTCTGACTCTGAAACCTTTGGTTTTGGAACACTTGATTTCTTTTCAACCACTTTTGGCTTCCATGTTTGTTGAGACGATGCAACCCATTTGTAAAACTTGTCATTTTTAGTTACCAAATTTTTAACAGGTTCAGTTTTGATCTTGGTGTTGTCATTTTTCAAAACCTTTTTCTCAACAACCATTGGAGATTTGCCTTTTGCATCAACCTTCTTCTTTTGACTCTCAGCAATTTCAGACTTAGGCTTAAAGTTGGTGCAATTTCTTGCAATGTGACCAACTTTGTTGCATCTAAAACATGTGCGAGTATCAACTACCCGACTTGTGCTTTCAGTCTGAGGTTGTGCGGCCCTCTCCTCAAAGAACTCTTCGTTCGATTTTGAAAAAAAATCAGATTCCTCATCAGAAAGTGAACTCGAACTGTTCACAAACACTTTTTTCTCAGCAAACTTCTTGTTTTGAAAATTCTTTTTCTGATAACTCTTACCACCCTGATAACCACCCAACCATTTGTTTCGATTGTTGTTATAAAAACGCGGTGGAACAACAGGTTTCTTGTAGTAAGCTTTATCTTTTTCATAATTCATTTGCCTTTTAGTCTGATTCAAACCTTCTACTTCAGACAAATCAATTTCAACCAGTTTGAAAACATTTTTCAACTTGTTCACATTAACATTCTCCAGAGGAAACTCAGAATCCGAATACAACTTATCAGATCCAGCCATCTTGTACATCACAAAACTTGGTTCATCACCTAAGTTGTTTTTAGATTTTGATTTCGGAATGTAATTGTTCAGAAAACACTCTTCATCCTCAACTGAATCACTATCAGACTTCAAAACACTTTCAGCCATGCCTTTCACAATATCAGTTTGCACACTATCATCAGATGATGATGAAGAAAATGTAACATCAATTGACTCTGGAAGTTTTATCTCATTTGTTTCATCTTCATCAATAACCAACCCTGATTGTTTCTTTGAATAATTGTTTAGAACTGGTGGTGGAACCTGATGAAACCCCACCCCAGTTCCATCAGTATACACATCTTCGCCTGCTTTGTTCTTCCCAATGGGTTTGGGAACAATGTGTTGTAAAACAAAGCTTGCGGAGCTGTAACTGTTCAGCTTCAACTGGATGCGTTCATTTTCAATTTTAACTTCTTGAAATTGAAGCTTCAACTTAGCAATCTCATCCCGTTGTTGGTTGATTAATTCTTCTTTAACCCTCAAAACACCTTGCAATTGACAATTTTCTTTGTATGTTTTACCATTTCTATCATCAGAATCTTTCACCGTGCGTTTTAGTTTCTCAAAACTTTCAGAATTTGACGATTTTCAAGAATTAGTTTTTCATTTTCTTTCATAACTCTTTCTACGTCAATTTTATCAGTTTCAATTTTCTCATTCAGTTCTTTTATTCTATCAGTTGAAGCTTTCAGCATTTTGTCACGGTTCAAGATCTGATCCTCAACATCTCTAACTCTTTTTGTCAGATCCTCAACAGTTTTGTCTTTATGACAAGCAATTGTCCTACAAACCTTGCAGTCTTTCATGCAATTTTTGCAGTCGCTTTCAGATTTATCATTCTTACCTGACACACTGTTAACATCATTCTGACTGACCTTGTTTTTCTACTCAGTGCCAGAACCAGAAACTACCTCTAGTTCCTTTGCAGCAAGCACCTTGTCAGCCATTTTCTTCAGATTTTCAGCAATAACCTCTTGTGAAGTATCAATAATTCCATCATTAACCTTCTTTGACTGCTGCTCTTTCACCTTTTCTTTGTCCTTTTCTTCATCTTCTTCTCCCCACCATCTTCTCTGTTGAGCTTCTTCTTCTTCTTCAGCAATTTGTTGAGTGAGAACTTCAACATCAATTGTTTTTGAATCAATCGCTATGTTACCATAAAGGTCTAGGTAACACTCTCTATCTGCATCCCATCTTTTTGCTTTCTTTGCTTCATTGTAGATCTTTGACATTCTAACCAATCTGTCTACGGCTATCATCTTTCTGTTGATATATTTATCTTTTTCATTCCTGTTGTCTTTGAAACGAATTTCTTTTGCTACAAATGCATAGCCCACTGCATCTTCCTCTGGTAACACATCACTCCAATCGTATCCCTCATCATCATGAATCACATCAAGAGCTCTAGATTTTTTCTTTGGGATTATCTTCAAGCTGCTTCATTCTGGGAGATTCGTATTTGTTTTGATGGTAGATTGCTTTCTTGTAGTAATCCTCACGGAAAGGATTTGCAGTATCATCAGTGTAAGCATTTCTGCACTCACGTTTAAAGTGACCTTTATGTTTACATTTGAAGCATGTCACCTTTGACTTGTCAAAGCCCAGTTTGGTGGAAGGTCCACCAATCGAATGTCTTCCTGTGATCTCCATGAATCTTTGAGCACGTCTCACAACACTGGCCATACACCACCTTATGTCGATCAGTTCCATCTCTTCCGGGTCGATCTGATCGTAATCTTCTTTTGTGAGGTTGGTGTTTCAAATCTTTCCCGCAACCAGACTCTCATACGATTCAAGCACAGAAGCTAAGAACACCATTTGTTGTTTAGCTGATTCTTCACTAAAATTCTATGTATTCTTCATATCCACAGCAATGTTGCACTGGAACACATTTTTTGAAGCTGAATTGCTTGGACTTGTTGATGAAGAACCACTGTGAAAACCACTACTTGAGCTTTCTTGCTTTGACATATTTGATCCTTCAGCTGAGAATGCTGTTTTGGGTGACACATTCTTCGGTATCCCATCTCCACGATAATACAACCCAACGTTTTGTTGATATGTGGAATGATTGACTTTGAAAGATTTCTTGATCTCCAGCTTATGACTTTCCAATCTCTCAATCAACAGATCAACTGTCAACTTATCTGACTCAATTGTATTCTTCAACATTAATGCAAAGTACTGCCAGTCATTATCATCCGGTAACGAGTCAAACAGCTTATCAACTAGTTCTTCACGAGAATAGATGATTCCATGTCTTGCCAGCTCCATCTTCAGATGTCCAAATCTTTCAATCATTTTAGACACAGACTCATTTTTCAAAGAGCCAAATAGATCAAACTCTTTTCTTAACAGTTTCTTTTTGTTTTTTACTATTTATGCACTACCCTCACATTTTATTTTCAATTTTGCCCATAGATCTTTTGAATTTGTGTACTCGATTAAAGCTATGATGTCGTCTCTCACAGACTGATGAATTAGTGCAATGCACTTCTGTTCAGCAACATATCTGTCAATCTCTTCATTCTCTGTCAAATTTTCAAAATCATTTCTTGCCATTGTGAAACCATTCTTTAACATCTTCCAACTCGGATATGCAAACGCCTTTAGCCATTCCTCAAACTTTTTGGCCCATTTGTTGTAATCTTCAATCGCCATCAGCTTGGGCGGCTTGTTGTATGTTCCATATGCACTGTCTACGCTCATAGCATCATTGAGAATTTTATTTGCACTCGGTGTTGTTGTATTCTCATTCGTATCGTTTAATGTGCCATCTCCCGAACCACCAGTAAATGCAAACACATCATAGAAAGGATTAAAATCATCCATCTTCACGTACCTGAAATAATCAACAAACACTTAGAAAATTTTTGATTTTGAAAAAATAACAAATTCAAGCGAAATCAGTTGAAGCGAAATAGCTTCAAGCGAAATCAGATTTTAAGCTAAAATGATTTTCAAGCGAAATAGCAATACAAGCTCAAGCGAAACCCCACTCAAGCGAAATCAGACAAATGTGTATTCTTCAAGCGAAATCACTTAAAACTTTCAAGCGAAATCTGATTTTCAAGCGAAATCAGATAAAAGAAGCTAATTTGAAGCGAAATCAGCAGTAGATTCAAGCGAAATCACGTGTAAGTTCAAGCGAGATCACGATGACATCAGCAATGTTCGAACTGTTTTCAAGCGAAATCAAGTATTTGATCAATCTTTACATTTTTTATTGTTTTTGTATTTTCTGAAAATATTACCCTACTCTCCCCCTAAATACCAAAACAAGTAAAAAATCGACAAACCATTGTAGATGATGATGTTGAGAAGCAATCTGCAATGGTTTGTCGATTTTTTACTTGTTTTGGTATTTAGGGGGAGAGTAGGGTAATATTTTCAGAAAATACAAAAACAATAAAAAATGTAAAAATACAAAAACATGAGATATTTTCAAAATCCAAAAACAATAGAAAACTGAAAAAAAGAGCTTGTGTAAAAAGAGAAAATGATAGTACATCGGCTTGACAGTTACAGTATGCTAAAGAAATGTAATGTTTAAAAAGTCTTAAACAGTCTCGCTGATGATGTGCCGATAGGTTTTTGCACATTTAGTAGGTTTGTTCGGGATATAAACCTAAAATCCTTACTTGCTTATTTCGTGGGGAACACTACTTGGATATATAGGTAACCCCTGAAATCTTGTTTGAAGGATCCCTCTTTCTGAGATACTAGGTCTTTATACTCAGTGATATCTGGGGTATTATTCCGGGACTTCTGATAATGCGGAAGCAATGGCCTAGTCCCCGAATAATACTTTCTGCATTGCTTGAAACATAGCCCCGCCCTCAGCATAAATGATGAGACAATAAAATTGCTAATCAATGCTGTTGTAAAAAAGATCCTCTAAAGGGGACACACCAAAGTCGAAGCCGTCATCTCTCTGCTGAACGGAAGTTCTGACCTGAGCTCTCACGGTTCTTCGCATTTTAACCCCTTACAGATATCATCTGTGGTATACTCACCTGTAAGACTGAATATTGGGATTTGGATACGGGAGTATATTCAAGAGGTGGGACACATGTATAAGTTTAAGTTCCTAAAACATCTAATCCGTATCCTGGACAGATTGAAATTTGTGTGAGAATTTAAGTGGATCAGTATATCGACAATCTAAGCGAATTGTTTAATTCTGAGTATGTAATTAAAGCTTAACGGTACTTGTGACTTGTTGAATAGCTGATATGATTCCCTAACACGCTCATCAAAAATATGTTTGTACATAGTTTACTTTTACTGCATTTTAGTTTTGTATTTCATTTCTAGTTAAGAAACTTTATACAAAATCCAAAAAGATTTTTCATTTCTGCTTTATTTTTGACAAACCAAAGTGGAGAGTTGATCTTCAGATTCGAATTGAAGCAGATGCAGGAAGTTTCTGGGCTGGATGATGAGTTTGGAGCTAAAACATGATAAGTTTGTGAAAGTTGAAAAGTTAAAGCAAGTTCATTAATTTGAAACTTGTAATTTTTCAGAAAATGTTTGAACAAAATGTCAGTGTGAATTGTTTCAGATCAACCAAGTTCATTAAGTTGGACTTGGTAGACAAATTGATTAATCAGGGTCATTAATTTGGACCTGAATACTTAAGTGGATTTCTTAACAATGAAGGTTAAAAGGTAAGTTTGGATTGAAATTATTATTGTCATATATCTTATATTTGGGTAGAGAATATGCAGGAAACAAAAGTTCCTCACGGCAACAAAATGTCAAAGTTTGGATCAGAATTTAAAGCCCTAGCTTATCGAGAGGGGGAGTCTGCGAAAGGAGGAGTTAGAATTCTGGATCAACACTCAAAGGGGAGATTAAAGATTAAAGTTGGAAGATAAAGATTGAAGAAGAGAAGATTTAAAGAGCTTTTGCATGTCAAGACAACTTGGAAAGAGACAAAGACTAAAGACTCGACGCCGAAGACTTCGTCAACATCCAAGGGGGAGTCTGTTGGTGCACCTAGTGTCTGTTAACTTCGTCTTAATCGAGTCTTATGTCTAGATAGGATAATTGAGCACATAACATGATAGAAATTAGGGTTAGAATATGTTAATGTAAGTGATTCCGCTTGAAAGTGTATAGGTGCAGTTTAAGCGAAATCATAACATGTGATTTCGCTTGAAGCAACCTGTTACATCCTCAAGCGAAATCTCCATCATTATAAATAGGTGTTGTGTGTTGTCATTTCAAGCGAACCTAGTCTTGTGTATTGAGTCGAGGTGCTGCCGGATTTTTGTCAGAAATCTTTGTAAAGGCTCAGAAAATCAGTAATAGAAAAGAATTGAAAGGAAACAAGCTGTTTGACATTGTTTGCATTGATTCCGCCTTTGTAAATGATGATGAACTACTCAATTTGACTGTTTAGGGTCACCGGAACGATCCAACAATAAACATTTCATACTTGTCAAGTTACATCAAAACAGAAGGTAGATGGGCAACAAGCTGCGCCGCCACCCCTTTCTGAATTGCAAACCCTAATCTCCGACACGAATCTCCAACACGTCGAGCCATGCTTGTGACAACGCAAGTTCTTCCCTAGGCGTCCACTTCTCGATCATCTTAGGAGCACGTGTTTCGCTCTCACCCTTCTTACGGTACCTTCTAGATCGTCCACCTTTTGAGGAAGTGGGTTGGGTTTCGGGTTCGGTTTGGGTTTCGGGTACATATCGATTTCGGGTATGTTTTGGGTTTGGGGTATGTTTTGGGGAAAAATGGCGGTTGGGAATAGTATCCATAAAAACCGGGAATCAGTGGCGTGGTCGGATGAGGGGAGGTTGGGGTGTTAGGTGGCATCAGATAATAACCAAGCTCACCCGTTCGCGGGTCTCTTCGGTAACGGTCTTCTTGCTCGTTGTTGGGATTGTTGCTAAACTTTGCCAAAACGGATGGTTGTGATCCCACGGGTTTTGGTTGTTGGGAAACATTGTGTGAATATGAAAAAAATTGTAAAGATTTTAGATAAAGAATAGAAGAAGAAGAAGAAATGAAAATTTGAGTAAAGGGGTAAGGTATTTATAGTTAAAATAAAAAAAAGTAAACTTATTTTTTTTAAAATGATCGTTGCCCAACGGTCTTCTTGACCAAATGCCTCAAACATGCCATTTTCTGGCCGTTAGCACGCTGGCGGACAAGGGGTAGCGCCCCCTCGATAACGTGCAGGGGGTGGGGGAGGGCGCCATGGGGCGATATTTTTGGTGATGTGGAGGGGTGGCGCGAGGCCACACCTCTGGCCTTATAAGTTACAAACAATGTTGCAGAAATCGGCCTATGCGGTCGATTAATCGGCGCCTATGCGCTAGTCGGTGGGTTACTGCCTAAATTTAAGCTAGTCGGTCAAAAAAATCGGTTATGATCAAAATAGGTCAAAGTCGGACAAAATCGGTAAAAATCGGACTAATCGGGCCCATGTTTTTTGACCCAAAAAACCCAATTTTTGAAACCTGACCCATGGTTTAAAGCCCAAATTTTAGTTATAAACCTATTTTAACATTTAAGTTTAGGTATTTTAACATTTAACCCCCTCTATCTTTCACTAGTTTACATATGGTTCCTAAACTTTTAAATTTGTTAATAAAAAGTATAAAGTTATCTCCTAAACTTGTAAATTTATTAATAAAAAGTATAAAGTTATCTATATATATATAAAAATTTGTAAAATTATACTTAAAAAGTCAAATCCGATTAATCCCTATTAATCCCGATTAATCCCTAGGCGGTACCTCACCGCCCGACTAGCGCCTAGCGCCTTCTACAACATTGGTTACAAATACTTACTTCTCATTTTTAACTTCTCAACACACAAAAACAACTTAAATAAGCTAACTCAAACACTATAAAAATAACTTATTAACTTTTATAGAATTAAGTTCACGTACAAAGTGTCTTATCGTACAAAACGTACAAAAGGCATGAAAAAGCCAAAAAAACGTGGTGACATTTTCGTAATTATTTACTCGTAGAATAATTATCAAAATTACTCTACAAATGATCTTGTAGTTATGTATAACATAATAAATATTTATTTTTATTATTTATATTATGTAACTCTATACTATATATACTCGTTTATGATTTCAAGCTTGTCAACTCAATGTAAACTTATTTATTAAATGGATTTCGAGTTGGGCCAAACTATCCACACACCAATTTTGCCTATCTACACACCTAAAAGGTGATTTTTGTCTTTACATGCACACCCTGCAGTGTCGAACTGTGGCCAAAACGGGGCGTTTTGGTCCGATTAACCAGACAAAGACTGACGGGTGTCTGACGGGTCTGTTGTCCGGACCAAAACGCCGAGCTTTGGCCGCGTTTTGGTCCTGTCAACCAGACCGGGTATCAGTCTTTTGTCTGGTTGACAGGACCAAATCGCGGCCAAAGCTCAGCGTTTTGGTCCGGTCAACAGACCCGTCAGACACCCGTCAGTTTTTGTCTGGTTAATCGGACCAAAACGCCTCGTTTTGGCCACAGTTCGACACTGCAGGGTGTGCATTTAAAGACAAAAATCACCTTTTTGAGTGTGTAGATAGTGAGATGAGTGTGTAATAGGTACACTCTTTCAGTTAACTTGAGCTTAATCTTGATCCTCAAGTAGTTCACTGTTTATGAGCTTTATTTTTCTTTAAGCTTTTCGCAATGATCTGACTCTTTTATCTCTTAAATAAATCTGAATAATGGATATATTATGTTTAAAAACATCATTTGTTTCATCATTTTTCATCAATTGTATATAAACTAATAGATAATATTACAAGGATAATTATTTTTCATCAATTTATATAAACTAATAGATAATATTACAAGGAGAATTAGGTGTGAAAGGAATATAAAAGAAATCGCATGAAGGTTTTTGTGATGAACAAGGAAAGATAACACCAAAGAAAGGTTATTTTAATGAAAAAGTAAAATGCGATTCCCACATAACAAATGAAAATCATACAGAAAATGGAAGAAAAAAAATAGATACAAAAGAGAATCATTTGATGTTAATACTTAATATATGTATTTGCACTAATATTTAGAAAGTATTTGTTTTTTGTTTGTAACTATATATATCTCAGGATCTAATATCATTTCAATTATGCCATTTTCTTATATTTGTTTGTATTGTATTTATCTCAGGATTTAATATCATTTCAATTCAGCCATTTTCTTATATTTGTTTGTATTATATATCTCAGGATCTAATATCATTTCAACTAGGGATTTGCCCGCCCGCGTTGCGGGACACTAAGCCGAATATTTCTCTATCATAACATGTTCGTCCGTGTTTTGGTTACCTGTACATACTACTTATAACACGATCTAAAAAAATTACACTGAGTCAACCAAATAAATTAAAACACTATCATACTTTTGCTTAAGAAAAACAAAAAGATAGAAAAACTATAAACTGGGGGCAAAATTGTAATTTTTCAGGATAAATGAGCGTGTGCCAGGAAGTCGCCTAACACGAATAAAAATTACACCGGGTCAAACAATTAAAATAAAGCACTACCACAATTTTCTCAAAAAAAAAAAAAAAAAAAAAAACGATGGCATAACTGTAATTTTATACTGGGGACAAAATAGTAATTTGACTGGGAAAGCAAAGAAAAACGATGCCAAAAATGTAAATTTAAATTGAGGGCCAAATCGTAATTTGGCTGGGAGGAAAAAACAAAAACAATGGCAAAACTGTAAATTTAAACGAGTCAAAATCGTAATTTTTAACCGAGGGCAAAATTGTAATTTTTAGTTGGGGGCAAAAGCATGATTTTATTTTGAACTGGGGGTAAAAACGTAATTTTAAACTGATGGCAAAATCGTAATTTTAAAGCGGTGATAAAATCGTAAATTGGTTGGGCCAATGGGGGAGTTCCAGGCAGCTGCCTAGCACCACTCCTCCATCTTGTGTCTGTAGTTATACACTGGGGGGCAAAATCATAATTTGACTGAGAAAGCAAACAAAAACGATGACAAAAAACTAAATTTAAATTGAGGGCAAAATCGTAATTTAGCTCGGAGGAAGAAAACAAAACTAATGGCGAAACTGTAAATTTAAACGGGGAAAAATCGTAATTTTGAACCGAGGACAAAATTGTAATTTTTCACAGGGGGTAAAAGCATAATTTTATTTTGAACTGGTGGTAAAAACGTAATTTTAAACTGATGACAAAATCATAATTTTAAAGCGGGACAAAATCGTAAATTGGTTTGGCCCAAAAAGACAAAAAAGGGAAAAAGGAAAAAAATAATAAACCACTCTTGTTCACGGAAGTTGTAAAATGTAATATTGTTAATTTGCTGATTTAATTTAAAGCAAATTACTTGCATTTTTGTGTTGCTACAGGATTTGATGAGCTCGGTACCAACCGGTACCGAAAATAACGTTACTGAAATCCTCAAAAGTGGGTACCGGTACCGAATATATACCTGATACGGTACGGTTCGATATCGGTCGGTACTGATACGACACCGGTATTTGAGGGTAAAAACCGGTGAATACCGGTGCCGAACTGGTACCGAAAATACACTGGTTTGGTAAATCGGGTACCGATACTAGTACCTGATACCATTTGCTAATCACTTAGTGTGTTACTATTCATTCCTTTCAAATTTTAGACTGCGGGGTATGGTGGGGCGGGGGTTGGGCTTGGGTTGGGGCATTTGTTGACACGTGGCTTGGGGTGGCAGACATGGGGCGACCCACATTTAAACAGGGTATGGTGGGGCGGGGGTTGGGGGCGTGGGTTTGGTGGGCTTCGCTGGGCTGACCCGGCTGGGCTCTTTGTATTTGTTTTTAATTAAAGAAAATTACATAAAAATTAAAGAAAATTACATAAAAATTACATAAAAAAAATTACGTAAAAATTACATAAAAAATTACATAAAAATTACATAGAAAATTACATAAAAAAAAATACATAAAAAAATTTCCTAACGTTTATATTTGTTTTTTATCTCTTCTCTCATCTCCAAGACTATTTCCAACTCGTCACCCTTTAGGTGATCAATCGGCTGGGATAGAATTTTCAAATCCTCCCGTCTTTGTCTCTGGGCTTCTCTAGCGGCATCTCTAGCTTCTTTGCTCTTCCGAATTTCGGCCCTTTGTTGTTGGAAGACGTTGAATGTATCCATCTTGGATGAAATGTCATCCAACTGGTCGCTGTATATTCCTCTATGCAAGAGCGAACTCCCAGCTGTATAGTGGAAAAATAAATTTTTTTTTTTTTTTTTAAGATAGCCGTTGGCCAACGGCTTCTTTGGTTTGTCCAATTAGAGCCCGCCATGTCAGCTTGGCCAGACCGCCCCACGCCCGGCTTGAAACCCATGCCCCAAGGGCCACGCCGAAACCCATGCCCACCCGGGGTGGTGGCTTGGGCGTTTTCCCCCTACCCACGCCCAAACTCCCGCCCCATACCCCGCAGTCTTAATATATAGGTGAATTCAACCATTTTTTTATAAACAATACATAACAATGACAGTTACTTATTAAATTAAAAAAAACAATTTAAAACACAGTTGTATCGTAATTTATAACATTAGACCTCTCGTAACAACTGGGTGAAGACTTCTCATGAAGTCATATATCATGGATCGCTCTATTTAGCACACAACTATATTTTCTTATATCATCTACTACCAACACACTTGTAATATAAGTATTTATAGGGGAAAATTATTGTAAAAATAAGCTTAACGTACAAAACATACGAATTGCATGAAAAGGAAAAAGTAGACGGTGGCAATTTTGTAATTATCAGTAACTATCAAAGTTACTCTACAAATGTACCTGTAGAGTAATTTTGATTTTTTGTAGAGTAATTTTGTAAAATTGTCTTGTAGAGTAATTTTGTAGGGTAATTATCAAAATTACACTAACCCCCCCCCCCCTTTCAGCCTCGTCTCGTCCTCTCTGTTCCCTCCTCGACGTTCTTGACGAGCCTCTCTCTACACACACATATACATACATACATCTTGTATTTACAAGGGGCTCATCCCCCACATCTCTTGGGACTCATCCTCCACACCTGATGACGTGGATGCCTATGTGACAGATCATCCCCAAATGACTACCCTCCTCCACACCCAACAGTCTTAGTGTTCATGGCTGTTGTAAAAGCTAATGTAAGATTTTACTAGATTGTTGAAAAATTGGTCAATAACATGTTTTCTAAGTTGTTGTCTGACTTGTCTCTATCCCCTCCTAAATTCGGTATGACTTGTAACTACTTATGAAAACATTTCTTTTAAAAGTATGACTTGTAACTAGTTATGAAAACATTCCTAATATCTCATGTCATGTCACCCACTTATTTACGTATTTAGAGAAGTCACAAGACATATATTACTTCATTATGTTCATCTCAAACACATGATCCAAGAATTTTTGTCTACGATAGTTCTAAAATTTCTGTATAAACTTAAATACTATAAATTATATATGTAGATATTGCATACTTCATGTTGTCATCTTTGATTGGACACATAGTTTTAACATATTTGTTTAAAAAATTAGTCAAAGTATGTTAATTATTAAAAAAAAAAAACAATTAAATTAGTTGAGGAGAAAACACGTAAGTGTACATATACTAAAGTAGGGTGTACAAGCTTATGATAGCATTAATATTTCTCCACGCTCCCTTCTTTCACATAATCACATGTGTTGTGCTCTCTTAATCCTAATTCCTAATGCACCATCCCACTCTACATCTCCATCTTTTTCATTTTATTTTCTTTCCTTCTCTCTCTCCTCATCTTATATATAATTGATAATTTATGTTTTTTAGTGAGTAAACTGCAATTTTACCCCCTGAGTTTAGGGGTCATTGGCATGTCTACCCCCCTAAGGAAATAATTGCATTTTTACCCCCCATTGTTCACTGTTATGTCGCAATCTTACCCCCTGCCGTCAGTCAATAGTTAGTTGACTGTTATAGGCAAGGGTATTTTGGTAATCTTACCCTATATTTATTATTATTATTATTATTATTATTTACCAATCGATATATACATACAAAGTCAATTCTCTCTCTCTCTCTTTCTGCTTTTCCTTATCTCTTTCTCTCAAGCACACCACCATCACCACCCCACCCTACCTCCACCACCACATCACCATGGCTCCGCACCACCATGGCCACCGCACCTGCACCACCACCGTAAACACCTCCATCCCCGATGCACAACCCCCACCACCGCGATACCCCAACCACAACCCACATATTCAGATCTGAACACCACCTCATTCATCATCATCTTCTGTCTTTTAACTCTTCAAATCTCCCTCTCTAGATTTCTCTACTTCTCTCTCTCTCCCCCACCGCAACCACCCACCCCCTTCTTCCTTCAACCCACAAGAACAGATCTGAATCCGAACAGATCTTACAAATCATCTATCAGCAGGTGGAAATGTCGTCGGAGAGAATTTCGGTGAGGTTAGCTGTTGGTTTATGAGTGGTAATTAGAGATGTGTTTAGATGAAATTGATTGAATATTTGAAGAAATGTTTGCATTACTTTTAAGTTATGATGTGGGTTTTTGCTAATTTTAACTTAATTTTGTGGGCTTTTGTTTTCACTTGAATTTTGGGGATAAACGTATATTTGGATTTGTTGAATGTTGAGCATGCTTATTTGAGTACTACCTTAGTATGTGTACTTGATTGTGTTCTCTGTGAATATATTCCATCAGCATTTTGTTTGATGAGAATTTAACTTCTTATGAATCTAGTTCATCAAAGAATGCAGAAAGGGTAAATGTTGACTTTAGAGATGTAAATGCAGAAAGAATGACAAATTAAGAACTTTTTGTTAATAATATTCATTGCTGCAGAGGTAACATTCTTTTTGTGGTTATACCTGTGTGTTACTAAATTTCTGTATAATGTCATAACAAACTGAATAATTTTAACCCACCTACCTTGCTTTAGAAAAAAGGTGAACAATAATGACCAAAGTTGTAATATGGTACTATCAGTGTAATTTACTCACTGTATAACATTAATAATACAAGAAGCTTCCTCCATTGTCCATGAAGTGGTTGAGAGTGTTGGAGGGTGGTGGCTGGAGGTGGCAGTGGTGGTTGTGGTGGTGAATGGCGGTGGCAGTGGTTGCAGGGGGTAATGTTGTGTCTTAACACAAAGTACAGGGGGTAATAACAAAGGACAAATTAGTAATTTACCAGTGGGGGGTAATTGTGCGACTTAACACGAATGTTGGGGGGTAAAATGGAAGGGTAATATAGTCATTTCAACTTAGAGTTAACAGATCTGTTATTGACTTTGACGCCGGGGGGTAAGGTTGAAAGGATCTGAGTTTGGTTTTGATTGTGTTTTGTGTTTGAATTAAGATGAAGATGGATGAGTTGTGCAGCGGAATTAAGATGGAAACAAACTTTGCACACAATCAAACGAGAGAATTGCTTTAATCAAACATTTTCCACAAAGAACCGAAAGATTGAATTTATTTCAATAACGATTACAATGCAATGTATGAATACAAACTCCCCCTCAGCCTGAGCTCATAGTGTTTGTTCGTGCAGGAAGAAGATTTTGCAAAGAGCTAATAGAACAGTACAGAGCACTGTTCTATTTATAGGCATGAGCAAACCACTGAAGCATCTAAGCTGACGTCACCATGAAAGTGACATCTAACCTCCTAACAAACTCTAACCTCTGATCTATACAACCTCTGCTTTGCTAACTACTGTTATTACATTTCATTACATTAAGACATCTAAACTACTGCTGCATCCTTCCACTGATGTGAACCCAGCAGTACTTGTCATGATCAGTAGAGCTTGACTCAAGGTAGTAGATTGAACAGCAGAGCTTTAGTCTTTCATCAGTCTTTTACATGATCAGTAGTTTGTAGGTCAGCAGTTTGTACGATCAGTAGATAGGAGGTCAGCAGATGTTGAAACCACTTTCAAGGGGAGAGACTTGTATACATAACATCTGCTTATTCTGGATCCACTGCTCTGATCCAGTTTTGGCTTTAATTATCTGTTCCTCTGGTAGGGTTCAATCCCAACAATCTCCCCCTGGAACAGATAATGCCAAAACCCTTCATTATTGTGGAACTTTATTGCCTCATCAACAGTTCCCTTATCTGACCTTTAAGTTGTAACTCAAAGTCTAGGGCATCTGTGTCATCTTCATCCCTACTAAGTGGAAGATCAAGGAGATCCTGCATATCTTCAAGACTTAGGCCAAGTGCTTGTTCCCTTGATATTTTCTTCACTTCTCCACTAGACCTGAACATTGTCAATACATGGGTCTGTTTGTCAGTTTCCCACTTTATTACTTTTGAGCCTGGTGGGTTTCTTGGGAGATTTTTATTGGAAGAGGTGTTAGGAGATGCCGGCCTATTGATGACTGTCTGAGCAGTACTTGCAGGTTGATTTAGGCCAAGAGTATCAGCTATCATCTGCTTAATGCCTTCTTTTACAAGCTCATCTCCTGCCATTAATTCTGCCATTGTTTCAGTAACCAGCTGTTTTTGTGGCCTTCTTTTAAAGATGGTTGCACCAGCTGGAGCAGTGGCTCTCCTGATTTGCAGCTTTGATGGTCTTTTTGAAACCTCTGCTTCAGGATAGTCAGGCTTTTGTGGAGCAGTAGGATCTGTCTTTCTTAATTTCTCCAAACTTTTATAGGTAGCCCTGACTTTATCTTTTTTCCATCTCATCACTTGATTTTTGGACCCATAATCAGCAGCAACCAATTCCTCTTTCATTCTCTTCAGCTCTAGTGTTTTGCCAGGCATATTCTTTTTGTGTTTTGACCAATCTGGAGGAGTGTGTTTGACCTTCTTATTTATCATTTCTTGAATCCTGGCTGCTTCTTTTTCAAGCTCAGGAATGGTCCACTCTTTGTACATATACTTTTCTCCCTTGTACTTTTTGGTTGTCATGATGTTTTCAATGTAGTCTTTTCTCAAAGTTTCAGCTGCTCTCTCTGAGATCTGTTGACTTACATTTTTTGCAAATTGCTCTAAGGATCTGACTTGTGTGAGCAAGAATTGGTAATTCTGCTGAATTTCTCTATCAGATTTTCCTTGTGCATTTCTTTTTGAGATATCCTCTGCTTGTTTAGCTTTGACTTTCAAATATTCTTCAATATTGTTTGGCCTTGGATATCCTTTAACTGATGGCAACTTCCTTTTAGCAGGGTCATCCTCATAGTAGAAGGATTTAATCTCTTCTCTAACTGCTTCAAGTTCTAGAGGAAATTGGACACCTGCAGGAGTAATGACAGGGATTGATTGTTGTACTGGAGCTGATGAGAGAGGAACCGGCTTTGGTATTGTAACAAGTGATAGAGATTTTGAAGATGTTGGTGGTGGTGATAGTGAATCATCATATGGTATGAAAATCCTTCTCCTTTTTATTGTAGGAGAGGCAAATGATGTTTTGGGTGGATCAGTGGTGGTGATTTGGGTGGCAGTGGTTTGTGATTGACTAGCAGCTGTTGAAACGGAATTAAGGTTTAAAACGGAATCAAACACAACATTGAAGTTTAGGGTTTTGAATATTGAATAACTTTAAATTATATGTAGATCTATAGAACAAATACCTGATCGAATTGAGAGGAAGGGTTCATTTGATTTAATCTAATTGATGTTGATCGATTTCATGAGAGAGATGATAAGAAACGGCTATTAGAGGATTTAGTGCGACTGTTTCAAAACCCTAGAATACGAACTTATATGAACCATAAGAAAATTAACATACATTACAATGTAATCATCAAAGGATTATAGATTAACATACCTGATGTTGCTTGATTCCTTCAGATTCAGAGGTAGGGTTATGGTAAAGAGATGGAGAAAGACGGTAATGGGCGAGATCTTTGTTCCGATAGATACAGGAAAAGAAATGGAGAAAGAAAGCAACATGGTTTCTAAGGAAAGGAAAAAGCGACGGGATGAGATTTAGGGTTTGAAGGGGAGCGGATGAAAGAATAGGAGCGTGTGAGGGAAAAGATAGAAGAACAATTGCCGCTCAAAATCAACCGAGCAGGAATATCACATTGCCACGTGGCATCTAGTAGCCTAAATACATGCCATGTGGCCTAAGATTGTTTTGTTTTATTATAAGGTATAGATTCACCTATGGATCGTTGCGGATTTTTAACTGTAAAGTGAAATTACGATTTTGACCTCGGAATTTGGCAGGTAAGGTGACTGATTTCAGTAATGCTGATGTGGCAGTTGATCAATACCACTTGTATGAGGCAAGGAATCTTCTTCTCTTGAAAAAGATTATTGATGTGATTGTATTGTTTTTGATTGTTAAAAATGTTGTCTTGATGGCTCAAATGAAGGGTGACATAAAGTTGATGAAGGATATGGGCATGGATGCCTATAGATTTTCAATCTCATGGCCAAGAATTTTCCCAAGTAAGAAATTTTCAACTTTTTTATATTTACTTTTATATAATAAAAATTCATATTTATATCCCTTAAATTACTAAATTTAATATAAAATCATGGAAATAACTATTTTTATGTTGTAGTTTATCTTCACGTATCTACTTTATTACGTATCATCATAAATGTGTTGAAATGTACCAACATGACCTACTTTAAAGAACATGACCCCTTAAATCACTTTAACTATGTTTATGTTGTAGTTTAGGTTCAAACACCTCTATAATTATGAGACACACAAAATAATTTCACATATCTACTTTATCTTCACGTATCATCATAAATGTCTTGAAATGTACAAACATGACCTGCTTTTTAAGAACATTAGGTACATACGTGACAAAAAGTTTGTGCATAAACAAAGAAAAAGTCTGGTCATTTTATAAGAATACGTAAACATAAAGTAGATAAAATAATTTTACGTATTTTTTACCTTATGAGTTAAAATTATGGCTAATAGACATGATCAACACATAAATATACCTAAAAAGTATTATTTTGATATTTTCTTAAATTTTTATCATGTGTATATCTAGATCTATCTCTCCATACTTAATATTGTTGAAATCAAATAATATCTTTGGGTTTTTTTATTTTTGTTTCACAGATGGAAGTGGTCAAATCAACCAAGCTGGAATTGATCATTACAACGCTCTTATTAATTCTTTATTGGCTCATGGTATGTGTATAGCCTACTTCTATTAATATTTCTTATATTAGAAGTTTAAATATACAATTTTACACTTTTTAAATTAAAAATTGATAATTATTATTCATGGATTTAAACCATAGGAATCGAACCATACGTGACCCTCTACCATTGGGACCTTCCTCAAGCACTACAAGACCAATACAATGGATGGCTCGACACTCGAATAATGTAAGTATTTATTTTCTTCCATCCATAATTTTATTTATTTAAAAAATATTTTAAACTTATTATTTTATTTTGCATTTTATTGTAACATAGAAATGATTTTGCAACATATGCCGAGACATGTTTCCAGAAATTTGGTGATCGGGTGAAGAACTGGATGACATTTAACGAACCTCATACTTTAACAGTACAAGGTTATGATGTCGGGCATCAAGCACCGGGCCGTTGCTCTATACTTCTTCGATTGTTTTGTCGGGCTGGAAACTCGGCTAGTGAACCTTACATTGTTGGTCATAATGTTCTTCTTTCACACGCAGCCGCCTTCGACATTTACAAAAGAAAATACAAGGTAAATTGAATTCAACCTGTTTATTTTAGGTTTCACTGTCCGTTTTAACGATTTTGACAAAAATACATAAAATTTGGGCCAAACAACTAGCTATGGTTTTAGGAAACGACAATCCATAAAAAACCAGACTGGGTTGGTTGGTCAGACCGGCCAGCTTTAGCGATTAAACGGTTTGAATTTTTTTTATTTATTTATCTTTTTTTTTTGTAAACCATTAGTTTGAATTATATTTTTTAAAATGATAAAGATAACTACAGATTTCAAAAATGAAAATAAATATATATAATTAATAGAAGTTAAAGGGCCGGTTCCAAGTTTCAAACCGGACAGAACCGTTAAAACAGCCAAACCGCAAAAACCAAACTGTTTAGATAATTAGATCTCAAATAAGTCAACCAAACTGTTTCAACAATTTTTTGAACTCCCATGTTTCCAAACTAATTGTCACAAACATATTAGTTTTTTGATGATCAACACTTTTTATTTAATGAAAACATGTTTTGTTGTTCAGGCAAAGCAGAATGGACGCGTAGGGATCGCGTTTGATGTCATTTGGTATGTGCCGGGCACAAACAAGACCGAGGACGTTGAAGCAACCCAACGATCACAAGATTTCCAGTTGGGATGGTTTCTTGATCCTGTAATGTTTGGAGACTACCCGAGCTCAATGAGGACAAGAGTAGGAGACCGGTTACCAAGATTTTCTAAACTTCCATCGACTCTACTCAAGGGTTCGATCGATTTTGTTGGTATAAATCATTACACAACATGGTACGCGTGGCATAACTCAACTAGGATCATTGGTGTTTTGCTCAACGATTCTGTTGCAGATTCGGGTTCCATTACCCTTCGTATGTCATTTAAATTTATTCTTTTTGGTTAATATGTAGACCCCAGACTTTTTTTTAATTGTATATTGTTGAGTTGCAGTGTACAACTCAACAATATACACATAACCGCATAAAAAAGTCTGGGTTCTATAATTCATGCTAGCTGTCTAATATACATTTTTTTTTGCGTTTTTCCAGCGTGGAGAAACGGGAAAGCCATTGGCGACCGGGTATGTAATTTTTTACATGGTATAGGCCAAAATTGTCACCTTTACTTGCTATTTTTTTTCTATATTGCAGGCAAATTCAATCTGGTTATACATAGTGCCAGAAGGGTTTAGAAGTTTATTAAATTATGTCAAGAACAGATATGGGAATCCTCTAGTGATTATCACTGAAAATGATAATTTTTCACTATGAGAACTTGTACATTGTAATATGGGCCTTAACGGTCCGGTTTTAACTATTTATAGAATACGCCGTAAGTCAAACTGTCAGTAGCGGTTTTTATCAAATATCAACCAAAACCAAAATCAAGCGAAACTGTGGTCTGTGACTAACGGTTTCGCTTCGGTCAGGTTCACGGTTTGGACTTGTTGGGTCTTATACTCTTATTCGCAATTCCGTAAACATAACTGTTTGGACTTTAGAAACTCCTAAACCAACCAACCGAATAAAAAAAAACCTGACCCCGAAACCAAACTTAAAGACCGGTTTGGACAGTTTCTAGGTTTCAACATCTAAGGTATGGTTACTTATATGCTTTTGTTCCCACAGGGATGGATGACCCAAACAGCCCATTTATCTCTCTCAAAAAAGCACTAAAAGATGAAAAAAGGGTCAAATACTATAATGACTATCTCACAAACCTGCTAGCTGCCATAAAGTAAGCCCATTTAGATCTCTTACTTTGAAAATGCTTTATATGTTTGTACATTACATTGATCAATGCCCTTAAGTTCTGGTTTGGTGGTATTTGCAAACAGAGAGGATGGGTGTAATGTGAAGGGCTATTTTGCATGGTCATTGTTGGATAACTGGGAATGGGCTGCGGGTTATAGTTCACGATTTGGGTTGTATTTTGTCGACTATAATGACAAGCTCAAAAGATACGCTAAGGACTCGGCTATGTGGTTCAAGAATTTCTTGACCGCGGGTTAGAAGATCAACACATCAGATCATTTGTTGGTCGCGTTTTCATATCTATGAATACACGACCGGTAAACCGAAAGAATAGCTTCTATTAATTTTATTGGATTTGTTTGTATAATATACATGAATGACTGATTATTTTTTATTTGCTTGTATGCTATGTGGATATTGGATGCTGTTTACAGTTCTCACAAAAGTGTATTGTAAAGGGTGGGCATTCTCTCAACATCTCTCTCACACAAACATATACATACAACCAATGTTTTATATACCGGTTCATACCGGCCGGCAACCTCGAGCCCGGTACGATAAGGGCCGGTTAAACTAGCAAACAGTAAATGTCGTGTGCTGACGGTAATACCGGTTCAAACCATTGTACCGGTTTGTTATTCTACTAATTTGATTTTTAAATTTTTAATAAAATCCGGATAATTCTGAGATTTACTATCCATATTTCGGTAAAGATGTGAAAAATAACCTAGCAATCATTGATCACTTGCCACAAACAATTCCAGCCTCCTGGCTTTCCATCAAGGCTATTAGTACTTTTGGAGTCGTTTTTGGATTTTTTTTTTCTATTACGGTTATGGAATCATATACTTCTAGATTATTTTTTGAGTTAAAGTTGTGTTATCATGAAATTATAAGGCTAACTAGTCAACTAAGTATTACCACCCGGTACTACAAGTTGAACCGTTTATAAGCTTTACCTTGTACAGTTATACATAGCACGCTTGGATGCACGCTTGGATGCGTTTGAAAATGAATGTATTTGACAGCTGATGTGAGACGCGTCAATGCGTTGAAAATAGATGCATTGAAAATGCTCTTAGGGCACACGGGGTGGTCCGTTATACCACCCCCATCACTCGTTAAACAAAAACGGAACACCGCCGCCGGCCTAAGTATAACTCGTTATATTATCAACGCGTTTTTCCCATAACGCGTGAAACTTCAAATGTTGACAAATGTTGTATGTTTGAATGTTTGACACCTGTACACTTTCCAGAAATCAATGAAAGAATATTGCATATTTAATTGAAGTTGGCTTTTTTCCAGAAATCAATGAAAGAATATTGCATATTTAATTGAAGTTGGCTTTTTTATCACTATTGATACCACCCCCCCCCCCCCCCCCCCTACATTTCTATCACTAGTGATAGAATATTGGGTGATGACATGGCATGATTTTATTGGACAATGGGAGTGATAGAATCTATCACTAGTGAACCACCCCTCCTCCCCTTATACATAACCAGAAAATGATGATATGACGTTATGTTATACAGAGGCAAAACCAAAACGCCTTTAATTTATTTTGGTTCGGAAAGAAATCATAAATTGGACATAATCGTACACAGACACGCGTACACATCGATATTTATGGTAAAAATGGAGGAAAGCATACAAATAAAAACAAAATTATAACAAGTGTCTAGTAACGGAGCATGTAAGTGCGACGGCGGAACCAGTTGTAGTCTGGCAATAGCTTCACAGGCCCAGATGCTGCAATTGCTATGTCCTGCAATCACCAAAAACAAAATATAAAATTCTGGAATATTCAAAATAATAATCCAACTTAAAATCAAAACAAGAGATATTACCTGGTCAAATATAAATTTGTTAGCTACACGTTTGATGGTAGCAGCATTGACTGCGTCAATTCTTGCAAATAACTCAGCAAATGGGATTCTACGCCCATATGTAATCAACTGTAAAGAAAAACATGAATTATACATAAGAACTTAATTTTTTTACAAGCTACCCTTCCATCAGTTATCCCATAGTAGTTTACAATAGCTTATAAAAATATGACAGCTTACAAGAAAAATATCTACTTTGTGATTGCATGTACACATAAAATTAGCTAAACATTAAATTTTAGTTTGGTTATCAAGAATATAACATGTGAGAAATCAATGAACAAATTGGGTCAGAAAGAATTTAATAAAAAACATGACAATAAATTTCTATGATGTGCTAGCGATCAACAATTAAACAAAATGTAAAAATTAAACATAAATCTAAACAGGTTTAAGGTTGTATAGTATCAGGTATCTGGTGTACCTGTCGTCCAATGTCTTCAGCAGTTGGGCTGGTTCCATCTATGTGAAGAAGCAATGACGATTTAAGCTGCAAACAGATGAAGATTGTCATAACATAAGCTTGATGGATATATCGTGCCAATACATTAAGGATTATAAATTCTGTAACTTTGTTATTTGACGCCACTTTATCTTGCAATTAGCTACTAAGGTTTAAGGTTATGTACTTTGTCAGAAGTCCAAAATAACATTTACCAAATGTGACAGTAATAAAACCTTTTATTGGTCACAATTGCACATGTCACTATAGAGGTGGAAACAACAACTTGATAGAATTTTTATGGGATTTATTAGATGAGATTAAAAAAAGCGTATATATGATTAGGAAATGAAAACGCTAACAATTCAACGTGAAGACATGGAATAACATAAGTACCTGATTTTGTGCACGTATAACATCATCATCATTGACTCGGTAACATAGCTTGCTTATCTCTTGCATTATTGCAAAAGCCAAATCGTCCAAGCAATCCGGCTGCATAATGAACAAAAAGCATTAGCTAACAATCAGTAATAAAAAATCCAATCGTAATATGTCGTAAGAAAGCACTATATGGCACACCCACAAAAAATATTAGTAACCTAAATGAAATGTGAACTTAAGCTCACCTTAGCAACAGCATAGACACCAAATAGTCCAGTGTCTTTATAGTTGGTGTTGAAAGCCATCATGCTCTCAGCAAGTTCACTAATCCCCACCAGCTGAGCGAGCTGAGAGCTGTTATAATTCCCAAAATTAAAAAAATTAAAAAATGAAGTCAGATATATATGTGCAATAACAAAAAAAATCTATATGCAAGTTGGAAGCTAAGAAATAAGCAAAAAAAAAAATCATTGTTCAGCTTCTGATAGAATCAATCAAGGCACCTACATCACCAACAGCAATAGCAAGACTAAAAGCTGCTAAGCATAGTTATCAATAGTGAATAGCGTCCACTATTTCGTGTTTGGCAATAAGGTAGTTAAAAAGTTTAAAAAATGAAAAATAGCTGTTTATAAATTTTATATACATAGATAATGTTAATTTTATACTTTTTATGCATAAACTTATAAGTTTAAGGACTAAATGTAAACTAGTGAAAGATAGGGGTTAAATGTTAAAATACATAAAGTTATTTAACCCTAAAACTCTAAAAGGCTAGAACGCAAAAACACGCAGCCGCTCTTCTTCTTCTTCCTTGTTTATGGCAGAAATTGCAGCACCGGAGCCAGAATTCGTGGTCGAAATGACGCTATAGAGTCGCTAATTAACATATTGGATTATTGGGAGATATGAGCGACACGCTATGAAGCGCCCGATAGCGAACGCTATGCTAAGGGTATCCAAGAACAATGAAGCAAACGAATATGATCCCTAGTCTCGTACAATTGCATATTGTTGGGTTTGACCAACCAAGAAAAAAAAAGGAATACCAACCCCATATGTTTGCCGCCACCAGCAGTTTTGTTCCATGATCCAAGCATAGCTTGTATGACCATTAAAGCTATAGAATCTGGATCTGTCCATGCTGCTCCATTGAACGCAACAGCAAATTGAGCAAGTGGCGCATCATCATCCCTCATACGAATCTGATTATTTCACATTTTCAGTAACATTGTTATAATTAACTATCAGAAAAGAAAATGTTTGTTCAACTGTAAAAAAAATTCAAGCTAAAGAAAACTATAACACACACCTCAGAACCGGTGAATATTGCAGGCTCCTTTTCTACCAACTGTGTTGTAGTAATAGGATTGGCAGATAGTTTTGTGAACAAGTTCTTCGCCTGCTCTACAACGTCCTCGTGCTTAACAGCTCCAGAGGCTGAAATGACCTGTGACATATAAATAAATTACAACAAAACGTTACTTTATACAATATATTATAATTGAAACTATGGGGATTTAAAAACTAAATTTTGATGACGAATTATATTATTAATAACTTAATATACAAGTTGAGTACCATTCTGTGGGCTGCATAGTGGGTTGAAATGTAATCTTGAATATCTTTTTTTGTGATCTTCTGAATGTTTTCAGCCGGTCCAAGAATGGTCCTACCAAGAGGAGTGTATTGAAAAGCAGTAGCGTGCAAATGATCAAAAATTACTTCCTCGGTCTGTGCTCCAACCTAAAACCAACATTGCAAGAATAACACAAAACATTCAGTACAACAGCTGCAAAAAGATTATACTAAAGCAAATCAAACATTGCGGCAAAATTTTATACAGACTATAAACTCTAAAAAGTAAGCACCCTTTTGCTTGAAATAAATATAAGCAGAGAGGTTGAAATGTAATCACTGGAAGGCCAAACTATCCTCATGCTTACTAGTAACTTAGCAACTCTTAAGCGTTTAGTGGCTTAGTAATACCATAACTACAGGTGTGTATAACAATCCCAACTTAGTTGTAGCATAGTGCAGACCTCAATGCAATCATGCTACCTATTTTATTGTTTAATGTCAATCACATGACCTCTTCATCCAAAGACCTTCATCAACTAAAGTACATAACTTCAAATTCAAAATCTTGTTTAAAAACAAAGTTCACAAACATGCAACTGTGTCAACATACACTACCACCACACACCAATCACTACACCAAGATTAACACCACACAATCCACCCCCATTTTCCCTATCATCTCAACCACCAACCTCGAACCCCTAACCTTAAGAAGTCACATCTTAAATGCTAACCAAACAAGCCACAGTTCAGTATCTACTAAATAAAAACCACATCTTGAATCCACACCTACAACTATCCATCTCTTCCCTAAAAATTCACATACTTAAAACTACAAACTTAACACTCCTACAACATAAAGATCAAATCTTTATCATCAATCAACAAACACAAATATATTTTCAATACCTCTTCCATCTCACGAAGAATCACACCACGTTCCCGATTAATCAACCGCTCATCGAACGTCGAATTCTGCAAAATATCCGATAGTATATCCAACGCCTTAGGCGCATCACTGCCCATAACTTTAGCATAATAAGTGGTCTGCTCTCTGGACGTATATGCATTCAAATGCCCACCCATATTCTCAATCTCCTCTTCCAAACTCCTCACAGACCTCTTCTCCGTCCCCTTAAATATCATATGCTCCAAAAAATGCGCCACACCGTTCGTCTCCTCTGTTTCAAACCTCGACCCTGCGTCGATCCAGACTCCAACGGTGGCCGTTTGCGACGCGAGGTTTGACTCGGTGGCGATTCGGAGGCCGTTGGGGAGAGTGGTGACTCGTGTCTCGGGGTATGTGAGGATAGATGTGTGATCGGTTAGGGTTGGAAAGGGAGAGTTGTGTTTGAGGAACTTAGGGTTAGGGTTTTCGAGACGTTTGAGCTTCGATTTGACTTGTTCGGCGATGCGGTCGTAGATCATTTGGTTTGGATGCGGTGGAGCTGGTGCCGGAGTGTCGGAGACGCTGGCGACGGCGGTGGAAGCAGATCTGGTGGCGGAGAGGGATCGTGGAGAGCGGCGGGAGAGCTTGAGGAGGTGGCGGATCGCCATGGCTGGTGGTTCTGTGATTGCAAATCTGAAATTAGGGTTTGATTTTTTGTGAGAAGATGATGATTTAATCTGAAAGAAACGGGTCGGGTCGGGTTATGAAATGGGGGTCGAATTGGTCGTTTTTATCAACGGTTTTTACTCTTTTGATTTTATTTATGTGATTATTTTTTTGTATAAATGAACTGGCCTAAGACCCCGCGAGTTTCGCGGGTGGCTTAACACATAAATATATAACTTAAAATTGTTGAACTAATCCTTTGAAAGAAATAAACGTTCAAGTAAGGAAATCCATCTCTCTACCCGCGGGTACGCAATGTATCAAATGAAGTTAGATTCAATCTAACTTTAAAAAATTAAGCTAAAAATAAGGTAAGGCATCTAAAGTTTGTTGAGTTTCGAATCAAACCATATACCAAGTAAGATGACAGATGTTGAAATAAGCGATTACGGGTTCTATAGCCCAAGGTTCGAATCAAACCATATACCAAGTAAGATTGTACATGATGAAAGAAATCATCCAAAGTTGACGGCCTATGATAAACATATATTTTAACAAAGTGAGATTCTATAGCCCAAGGTTAGGATATGACTCAATACATGTACGATCTTGTAAATATGACTCAATACATGGACAATCTTGTATTCACAGCTCGCTAAGGTGAATGAAGTTATATATTTAATCCTTGCTCCTTTACCTGTCTTACTTTGACTATAAAGGTCAAAACAATAGTTTTAGAAAATTGGAATTGATATGAAGATATATTAAAATTCTATAAGAAAAACTTATTATGTAAGTTAAATTTGGCCAAAACAACACACCTCATATAAGACAAGCTCAATGAAGCTCCTGCAGAATGTGCAATTTGGTCACCAACATCTCTTCTAATGATTGCTTCTTACCAGAATTTGCACTTACTACATATCTACATGAAAAGGTGGCATTTTGCCAACCGACCATACATATTTTGATAATTCGATCAATAATAGAAATACATAAATACAACAAAAAATTATAATTTTATTGTATAAACATTATTGTTTTATTTATATTGATAGTATGATTTGATTGATTATTTACTTTGAAAGTAAAAGTAAACCAAAAATTCGGTTATCTGGAGTTTCTTGTTTTAGTCTTTTAGTCTAGTATGACCATAAAAGTCTAGGCATTGCCAAAAAAATTACCATCAAAAAATGATAATGGCTTAAAAAGTTTAAATTTACTAACACTTTGCAAATTTCAAAAATTGCCCATAACACCCTTTACAATGTAATCCCTTTTTGAATGGTCAATATTATTAACACACATCAAGTCTAAGTACCCGTGTGTTACATGGAAGGTCTCACAATAAATTTTATCATTTAATAGTGTTGACATAGACACACAAACTTTTAAATGAAAGCAACGTTCCATTAGTAAGGACCAAATCCGCAAAATACCAATTTGGTATTTCACTAACTCACTTATTACCCACATAACCAAGTATTTTATAATAACCTATGGTATTAGTTTGGTTTGGTATAGTACCGAGTGGACATAGCAACCGAAAGTGCAACTTCGAATATTAAAGTCGTGATATTCCAAAAAAAAGATATCGACGTATCTTCTTAATCAATCTAGAACCATATAAACGGTATCGTTATCAATTCCATTCTACGTACTTAATTACATTGTTTTTGCTCATTACGTTATCGACACTCACTATAGCAATTTAATATTTAATAAAAGATATTTAAAATTAAACTTACTAAATGCAACACAATGTGTGATAATATGCCAAACATGATTGTAATGAAACACAAATCTTTTAAGGCAATCTATGTAGGGAGACCGCGAACCAACAATTATAATTCGCAAGCAACATGAAATGGGTTCCACATATCTTGATTTATATGAAAAGATATAATAAAAACTTTATCAGAATGATATAACCCTCCACAATTATATTACCTTAATGAACATCAACATGAATAACTGGAACCCGTTTGCAACCTGAATCCAAAGTGTATCGAATCGCAAGGCCCGCATAGCATAATCACCCATCTGTTTACAATGGGAGGCAATATGCACACAACATAAATTCAAAAACCTCGGAGCAGGGAAAACAAAACTAAAATAAAACCTACAAATGCAAAACAGCACATCACGTACTCGCTATCTTGTTTCATATCCATTGTCGGGTTTGGGAAAGAAATGGTTCAGATCTTGGAACCGGAGCCAGAAACTGCAGTGGTTATCGATTATCGAATTTAGAAACATATCCACAACCTACAGAAACTTGGAATTGCAAATCCAGCTCTATACATGAAACCAACTAATAATAATCTCACTGCTTATGTCCCAAAAATGACAGCTCCTCAAATTTTACCAGATCAACAACCAGCTTACATGATTCAGGCTCCACCTGGCAATGTGTGTCATACCCCCAATGACTAATTGAGATACAAGATAATGAATCAATGTCAACCTATACAAACAAATATTCAATCGGAAAGAAGTAAGAACGAAAACAAACCACTGAATGCATACCTGGATCGCATTACATGTGAATCCTCAACGGTTGTCTCTGTCATTGAGAAGACGCGGCTACAGCGTGTTCGCTAAAGACGAAAATCTACGAAAACGCGACATGATTATGCATTTATAATGAAAAAAGCTACCGAAATTATACAAAGTATCAAAAATTGTAGAATTTATGCATATGAAACATCAAAGTTTCAAGAACTATGCTTAAATAAATTTCAAGACACACACATACAGATATGTCATATGAATAAGTCAGACCTTATTGTATAAAGATGTTAGCAACCATAAGTCAGACCTTAGCCAGAAAATCTTGGTCTGGTTGTTCACTCGATTATAAAATTTTAATGGCTGTAGCTTGGCCACTTCTTAAGACACCATGGTACACTTTCCCAATCAGTATAATTATTTGTGTCAAATTCATTAACTCAAACCCCAAAACACGACCTTTTTTAACCTTTTTACTTTGTAATCAAGCTAACATAATCATATCCTATTTGAACTAATCATAATCCAGGTTGTTTCTATACAGTAGCTTTATTTATGTACAGAGACCAGACACATACCTTCTTGCAATAACACAGAACCTAAGAAACTGGTGATAGATATTCTTTTTAAACCCAATGTGGGTGCATGGGGTGCATCGCTTACTGCTTGTGGTTTGTACTCATGTTATGAGGTAGCAAATGGGCTCGAGAATCTGGCTAGTGTGATCGTCCAACTATTTACTTAATGTGTTGAACACAATTAAGAAAGTTCAAAAACTACTCGACAATTAAATTTATGTGTCATAGGTCTAAAAATAAGAGAATTACAAAAGAAAATACATACAAATTTAAATTACAAATATAATCCCACACACCTATATAGTAATCATAAATATTTAAATATTACTGGTACAAAGTTCAACCAAAATGCAACAAAGCCACCAAATATCAATTTTTTTTAATTATACGGAAGTCCTAAAATAACCTCTAGTGCATAGTAAGACCTAGATTGCACATGAGAGCAAAGATAGTCTCTTTCAAAACAACTGGAACAAAGATCAATAACTTTCATTTCAAATTTACTAAACTTTTCATAAATGAAACATGATGATCCATAATGGTATGTGATCCTTAATGGCATCTTGATGTCAAATGGCAGACAAAACTTTTATACAGATATTTATCTTTCTTGAATGTTGAAAGCAATGTAATAAACTTTGGTACTATTCAAATCGATCTTTTATGTACAAATCCAACAATTATCGGAAGAACTCAAGTGCAGTGTGGACAATTATGAGTTTAGTTGGCACTTGGCACGACATATACTATAGTTTGCTCATATCGCGTTCTTTTTTCGCAAGCTCAAATACAACAGATTAAACAGTTGATTTTCTCGTTTTGTCCAACCTAATAGCCCTAAGATCTAGAAAGGGAAGTTTATTCCATGCTTATGCACAATGGAGATTGGAGTGAAAAGCAAGTTCATAGAGTACATTGTTTGCAAAAGAGAAATGATAGTTTTTTACACTTTCTAGAAAATAACACAATAGGTTGAGCAACTAACCATACTTGTTAAATCGGTCCATCGGTTGGAACTCCTCAAATGCTACCTTTGGCAGCGATTTCAGTTCTTAACTTATGAATGGGTTTGACTTGGGAGTTGGGATGTGTTTTGTTTCAGACTGCATTTCATGGTTTAGCTAAGAATTGTATGTCTTCAAGTACTTGAGGGAAAACTGCATGATATATCGTCACTGATTGTTAAATTCATGTTTATCAATCAATCAAATAAAGAACCTTAATCAATAATAAACCAAATAAAGAACTTAAAATCACATATTAAAGAAAGTTTACATGTTCATAGACCTTGATAGTTAATGATCATACCCAAAAAGTCAACTATTCATGTAATGTGGACATAGTCTTCCTTAAAAAAGAAAGCATAAAAATGATCAGTTGTTTGTTTATTTGAATTGAACAGATGAAATGGCACATGGCATTGTGACCTTTGCAGGTCTCTGAGTCTCTCTATCCTTAAACCTAACCTTAAAATTAAAGAAGCATATAATTTTGCATCACCTCGAATTGTCTTCAAACATCTATATAATAATAAAAAAAATCAGTAAATAAATCATACCTTAAAGAGAGATCCAAATCCAATTGATGTAAATTTAAAAGATTTATTTTAAGTTTTTGTTGCCTCGTCAAGCAAATGGGGGGAAGGGACCAGTTACAAAAAAAAAAAAAAAAAAAAAAAAAAAAAAAAACACTGGGAATAAGGTGAACATATCTTGATGTGCGGAACAACATAATCTTTGTTTTTGTCTAGAAGTTGCTGAAATTGATACCGACACTGGATTTTAAAAGTAATTCGGTTAGTATTGTTGAACAACTTAGTACAATCATATAAGTTAGAAACATTCTATTTCCCTAGAAAAAATAAAAAGACAAAAAGTAAATGCAAAAAACAAACTAAGGATATGATCATGAACCAATGATATATAAAAGTTAATTAGATGAATGACCTTTGTAGATCTTGAACGTGCCAAACTGAATATGTAACACCACATGAACTTCCCCTATATTAGCTTTAGAGTATGCATCAATCGCTTTAGCATATTGATCCCACAACGCCACAGCGACCTCCACATCACTTGAAAACATAGAAAGTTGGTTAAATATCTTGAGAAAATTAAAATAATGATAAGTAAATAGGTATATAAGTATTATAAATAAAAAGAACCCACTCAATATCTTTTAGGTGCTATTTGTTTTTTTCTGCGGGAAAAGGTCTGCAGTCTGCGGACCACATCTGCAGGCATCTGCAGGAGAAGAGGTGGACCAAATGTCTGCAGTCTGCAAGGAGAAGAGGGTTTGTTTTTTTTTCTCTACAAAACCACTTTCATCTTTGGGCTTTCTTTCCCAAACCTCATGACTGGTCATCTCAATGTTGAAACAATGCACAACGTATCCAATCACATCTAAAATGCAAATAAAAAACAATGTTAGTGTAAAAGACAGGAAAAAGAATATGTGGAAAGAACTTTTATAAGAAAAAAAGCAAAATTATAAGTATAGATTACTAAACCAACCTATTCTTGCACCCTGAGTAATGGTTTTTTTACAATTAATTTAATTGGGGTAAACTCAAAACCATTTTGAACCGTAGACCTGTACCAGGTGGTGCATTTTGATGACATATGTAGTGTGATAGAAAGTAATCTTTTGTGAGCATACAAAGAATGAGCCAAACTAACCACTAGACTGCACCAAAAAAAATACACAAACTAAATCAGATTCCTCATAGGCTCATATCCCATTTTTTATGAAAAAATATACAACAATATGTTCATACACATCTTTCAGATCAAAACAAACATTAGCTTCAAAATCATCTAGATGTATAATCCAATTCACCTTCTTGCCAACAGAAGAAGTTACTCACATTAACAGGTTAACCCTAACCCACCACTGCATAATATCCTCTACTTAAGCGTGCAGCCAAGATAAGCAAGATTCATATTAAAGTAAAAAAACATCAATAAGTAAAAAGGCAGAATACCTCTGGTCGTAAAATGGTAAGCAGGGCAGTTGGCCAGATGATGTCTCTAATTGCGGTACCATATGATCTATTTTAAGAATATAAATAGATATATATGTAAAATGCTTTTTGGCATGGGTGCGTTGTGTTCTGTTGGTTAAAGGGTCACCAGGTGCACCAATCTTGACTCACGATTATAAATGAAGCCAATACATATCGCTATTAATTGATGTTACGGGTGATTGACCCGTAAGTTCCCTTACCAATCTGCTCCAATTTCTCGAAGAAGTCAAGACTTCGGGAGCCCCAAGTTGGGGATTCGGTGGTCACCTCTGGTCAGATCTATCACCTGAAAGTGGAAACAATAATAATAAAGGAAACATACATCTGAAACTATAGCTGATAAGAAAGCTATTATTGCTTCATAAGTTAAAGGCCCTAAATTCCGCATTTATTCAGAAAAGAAAACACGGTATTATATCATAACTAATACAGTAAGTCTAGATTGTTAATGTAACTGAATTATGTTAATACAATATTATATCAAAACACACTATTATATCATAACTACTACAGCAAATCTAGCGTCTTGCAATATAACAGTTAAACCAAGATTCCATATAACTGATTTCTTACTACCTTCATCTGAAAAGTTGTCGATCCTACTAATTCTTGTGAACTAATGATCTCCAACAACCTCAGCCTTGCTAATATCCCATGTGGGTGTCTTTTGTCCTTCACTAATCTTAAAACTCCCACTAAAAGCCTCAAACTTGAGGAGATTTGACAATTTCAGCGCCAGTAAACAAAAGCTCCATCAGTTTCACGCAATCTAGGGTCATTTCTAATGACCCCTCATTCAAAACATGAACCATTAATGAGATCTTAGTGGGTTGTAACAGATTAATTATAGAATCCGAAATTAACTGCAAATTGACCAAAATCGCAACTGCTTCGGATCCAATTGCATGGCTAGTGAAAGGTCCTCACAGTGAGGAAATATGGCTTACTCCACCATTCGCACCTACAATTTTCTTGGTTAATGTGCAGACTTCAATATATGGAGGCAAGAACCACCAAGCATAAATGTTTTTTTGGAAAACCACAAAATCTCCTCGCTCCTTTTGGTGGGTCAATTCAAATCTAGCTCCAAATAATCACCCATCTGTTTACAATGGGAGGCAGTATGCACACAACATAAATTCAAAAACCTCGGAGCAGGGAAAACAAAACTAAAATAAAACCTACAAATGCAAAACAACACATCACGTACTCGCTATCTTGTTTCATATCCATTGTCGGGTTTGGGAAAGAAATGGTTCAGATCTTGGAACCGGAGCCAGAAACTGCAGTGGTACCATCTCTGGTAACAGCAACAACCTCCTCAAATGTTGTTCTCAAGTGGTTCACAAGTGTATGCTTATCCATTGGAAAAGATCTTGCCATCACCTTGTAGAATTTAAAATTAAAAAAAAAAAGAATAAAATTTAATCAAACAGTTTTGAAAAAAAATGACATTAAGGAACACAAAGGCACCTGAATTTTAGGAATAATTTTAAATAACTCATCCTCGGTCTTTTCATGAAAGTCCGGGCCTTCAATGGCTATGCCATCATCTGTTAACATCCCACATTCTCTAGCAATTGCTTTCGTAGTGTTTATATTATCACCTGTGACCATTCGCACGGTAAGGCATAAGAATTGAAGAATGTAGAAGATGCCCAACCACACTATTATTGTTTGGGATTGTTGGAGAAGCTTCCATGGCCACTGCAAATAAATACAGCATAATCAAGATCAAAAATTGAAAACTTCAACCATGCCCCTTTTGACTTTTGTAGTCAAAACAATTTTCTGGTTGAATCCAAAACTAATGGGCATTCTTTTTTTATCTAGTTTGGTCATTATACTTCAAGTGGTGTATAAATTTTGAAACTCTACAATAAATAGCAAGTTAGCAACACACTCACGTCATCTCTAATTTGGTCATTAATTGATATAAACTTGTTTAATTTCCAAAAAGAACTCCATAACAACAAATGTATCTTTTATCCGGTAAGCGTCTAAACGACCGAAAAAATCAAGAAGGGTTTGGAGGTTTACGTCAACAATCTACCTTCTTTAATTTACACACATAGTCACATTCATATTACTGGTAGCAAAGTAAAATAACAATGAAATTAAACAAAACTTCTACTAAACGAAACACATAAAGAAGATTTATAGAGAAATTGGGAAAATTACATACCTAGAAGTGTTTAATAAAGCTTTCGTTAACCATAAGATGATTACTTCTCCTTTCAACGCTGGAAACTCTATTGGTTTCTTCTTCTTTCACTGCAGAAATTAACAACAAAACTTGAAAACCCTTAAAAAATTGGGGGCCTTTAGTATGCACAAAAAAATTGAAAATATTCAGAATATAAACCCTAAATCCCAATCGTTTCCATCAAAATCGAACCACTTAATACATGCTGAACCATTAAAATCGCCAGGACATCACCAGTGGAACCTACACCCGCAGCCGTCATGGTCACAGAGAAACCCTAGACCACCAGCATCAAAGAATAAGAAGAAAACATATTCATTTACAGCATCAAAGATTAAGAAGAAAACATACATTGATTTAGGGTTTATGAGAGATACAGCGATGGACATGCAGAGATGTATGAAATTGAAATTAGGGTTTTAAGGATTGATTGAAGAGAGAGGACATAGTATTAGAGCGTGTTTGAGAAGCCGCGTGATTGAAGGAAAATAGGAGGATTGAAGGAAAAGAAGGAGAAACGGCTGTGTGTGAAAATAGGGTTTTAAGGATCCATTGAATAGGATTGCGGCTCAAATGAAAAAAAGAGGAGACCATCAGATGACACGTGGCATCAAGCAGTCTAAGTACATGCCATGTGGCTTAAGTTTATTTTGTTTTATTAGAAGTAGTAGAAGAGTTGATTATTTATTCCGTAAAAACATAAAACATATCATTATAGATCTATGAATATAAAACATAACATGATAATTAACATAAAACACAATAATTTTAGTCGTTCGATAATCAAAGTTTTATCATCCAAAACACAAAACAAAACTCACATTTATGGTGTTTTAGTAATCTTCATTATATTATTTGTGAGTTTTTTGTGTTTTATGATGTTTTACTTTTTTTTTTTAAGAATTTTGGACTTTCTAGTCAACTGCTAGCCAAATATATAAATACCACATAACATATGTTCGGTCAACCCCTCCTCCCCCAAAATCAAAAGTTACAATGACTCTTTTCTTCTATTCACTATTGTTAATATTAGGTGAATGCCATTGTCACGACCTAATCCTCGAGGTCACATCAAGTAGCTTCTACGTGCGTTTGTGTCGTCTCTTGTTATGATAATCGGGTGTTTCGGTTTGTTTTGAAATTTGTCGGTCTTTCTATCGGAGATCGTGAGAAAGATGCGTTGTTAGGTGCTCCATTTTGTTTTCCTATTGAGGCTGAACCTAAACCTGTGCTCAAAAGATAGTTGTCCATACACTAAACATTTCACACAACACTCGTTTTTAACCATCCATGTTGAGGCAACTGATGACTATGATATTTAGACAGCGATATTAGGGGTGAGCAAGTTTAGGTCCGGACCGAAAATAACCGAGAACCAAACCGAAAATATACCCAACCCGACCCGAACCGATTTTCATATAACAAAACTAAAGTTTAGGTCCAAGTCGGTCCAATTTTTCATATAAAATCGGGTCGGGTCGGTTCTCGGTTCTTTTCATAGTGAAACCCGACTTGGACCTATAGACCGAACTAAAGTGCTACTTAAAAAAGATTAGGCCATAGCCCAGTAGCGATTGGGGCTTGAATCCCTAAAATATATAACATACAATGGCTGCATGATACTCCCACTGATACATTCATATAGAGAAAGAAATCATCTGCATTGAATTTGTAGTCAACTTCTTGGCTGCTACTGTGAATTACTCGATACTTTTTGAATTCTTGGATGTTTAAGTTATAAATTTTTGGTTAGAAGGTTTTATCTACATTTGGTAGTACAATTCATCAAAAACAACAACCTTTGGTAATATGTTTTGTCAAATTTTTCACTTGGACACTTTATCGAACACTTGGTGTGCAAAGAGATTAATCATGGATAATAAACATTAGATTGAAGCATAAACACCCCATCAAGCATGAAATACTTGCAAATTTGTATCCGCTATTACAAAACTACTTAATATACAACAAACATATTATACTTGCGTAGTCAAATTAGTTCAAATTAGACATGACTATCAATAACATTTGAATGAAAATTAACAAAAAAAATAACTCACCACCGTTAATGGATTGAAATAGAAACATAGATTGAAATGTATATAAGGCCGAAATCAAAGAGAATGATGTGTTTCTTCATCATCGGATGGTTTGTGAATGTACAATAGCCTTCCCAAGTTCATAATAAAACATGCTAAAAATGAAATATGTCGGGTCGGTTCTTATACTTAGTACCAGACAAACCCAATTACATAAAAACCCGGAACCGACCCTATATTTAGGGTAGTGAATCGGTTATGTATTTTATGTTTGATCGGTTCTCGGTCAGGTCAGGTAATGGTCGGATAGGGTTGGGTTTTGCTCTTTGATCACCCCTAAGCGATATGGAAGGAGATGATGGTTTTGTTTATAGTGATTGTATTCATGTGTAATTACACTCGTAAATAATGTTGCACTTGTCGGAACCTTGGCTTGTATGGTTTTATCATTTATTTAATGGCTATCCAAAACTTACTTCGATAAGATTTATTTCAATTGCCCCTTTATCCATTATTAATTGATACCATAAACACTTTCAATTAAGTGAGAGAAGTTTTACACTTTTACTTGATTACAGAAATATCAAATATGTAATCATAAGTGTCTAGTTCTTGTATTGTGGTACTAGTGGGAATGTCCGCGCGTTGCAGCGGGTGCGTTTGTTTTGTCATCTCATAATTGTTATTGGGGTTTGTTGTGTGTATGGTGTTTGTGGGTTATTCGTTAGTGTGACGTGAAGTAAGAAGCAACAACTTAGTAGTAGTAGGGTGTAAGTCGTAGATGCAAGTTATTAAAATTTGAAACTCATATATATATATCGGTTATGAAGATTTTAATCGAGTACATTATAATTATTAGGAAGCAGGTTGTGTGTTTAAGATAAATGCAAGTATTTTTATTTATTCATTACACCAAAAAGTTAGCGGAGACCTAACGTACACCCAAGATACATCGCCTATGTAGCACGGGAACAGGTACTACTTTTCCGTATAAAAGATTATTTAATTGGACTTGTCTTTGTTTTGTATGGTTATACTGTAACACCCCGAAATTATTTTAATACGGGAATAAGCGAAAAATGAATAAAATTTAATATAGATGGTGAATTATGAAAAATGATAAGTTAAATCATAGGAAGTGTTTAAATCAAACACTTAACAAGCTTGAGGGGGTAATATGAAAAATTATAATGAATTAAGGGTTAATAATGCCTAAACCACAAACACACACTCTGTACGTGTTTTGGGATCGATCAAGAACAGGAGAAACAAGGGTTTACCCTTGTTCTTGCAAAACTCATCAATTAACAAGGGAATTTAATGTTAATCGGCTGCATATCTTAAATTTCGATCATCTAAGCATACCTAGTGAAGTGGTAAGTCGAATTTCTTGATTTGGTGAATTGTAGAAAAAGGGTTTCAACCCAATCATGAATTTGTGGTATGATTTGTCTAAATTGGATGTTAGGGTTACTCCCTAGAGTAGAAATCATGTTTGATTTTAGTTTAATTGAAAGAAAATTCTATAAACCCACTTGATGAAAAATTAGCATGAAATGATGATCAAGTAGAAGTAAACATGTGTAATCTTGATATATGATCTTGCTTATAATACACGAATACTAGATAAATTGATGTAGAATAAAAGAATTGTATGAACTAGATTGATTATCGATGATATATAAGATGAACTAGTAAAAGTCATGCTTTGAATACTTGTACATTATGCTTTATTAATGTGACGCACACTAAGTGTTTGATGAAATGCTTAAGAGAATAAATGTGTGAAATTCTGAAAATTTGTGATAATGTTTGTCACTTGAAAATGAGAAATTTATGTAAATGATGGAATGAAAGTGTTGGGCTAAATGAATGAATGCGTTTAATGTAGGCGTGAAAGAAGAAGGTTCCAACACTAGGAAGTCAGAAAGCTCACAAGATCGAGGTACGTTAGTGTACACCATATTTCTATTTTTATGATGTTGTCATATGTATAATAATCTCAATTGTATTGTGTTGTTATGTTAAAGTTGTGAGAATTGAAATCTATAGTCGTTTGAAAGTAAAAGTAAGATCCGTCGTAAACGGATTGTGAGGAATGAATAAATTACGAAAGATAATGCATCATATCCGGTTCTTTCTAGTCGAACCGGGTATGGGAGGTTAAGTATGTAACGAATGAAAGTTTACTTGATCCGTCTTTTCGGATTGGAGTGTAAGTGTAAGAATGTAAAGAATATGATTGTTCGTCATGAACGAATCAAATGAAAGATATGTTAAAGATACAAGTATCCGTTATTAGCGGGTATGTAAAGAAAGGTATATTTAGTCTCTATTGAGGCAAGCAAGTAATGAACCGCTTAACGTTTTTTTAATGTAATGGAATGATGCAAAACCGTGAAAGAGACGAATCGGTGTATTAAATTAATTGTGTTAGTGACGAAATACTAACTTATTTGTTTATGTTGAATGTAGGTAAATCCTCATCTTAGGCGACTTGGCAAGTTGGAGTGAACACACGCACATGCTATGACCTTCAAGCGCTTCCGCTATTTTGTAGTAGTATTATGGGTCAAAATACTTGTTGTGTATAACCTTGTTAGTAGTTATACTTTTTAAACTTGATGTTATGTTTTTGGTCGCGTCTGTCAAACGGGTTGTAGATTTCTTTTATATAGGTGATAGTTAAAACAGGGATACACTCGTCGTATGGACGGGTCATGCCCAAATTTTGTTAAAATTGCGCATCAATGTTATTAGTATTTTTACCTTTCAATTGTGAAAAGTTTGGACATTTTTAAAAGTTTATGTTTCTAGTGTCTTTTGGATGTCATTTCTATTAGACGCAAATGCGGGCTTAACATATACACTAAATAATAATTATCTATCTATAAGTAAGTAGGAGAATTATCTATAATAGTAGGGTGTCCGCTCGATACAGCGGGAACACCACTTAGATTTGGTGCTTTTAGGGATTGCACGTCCGAGATTTAGTTAAATAAGGTCCGGTTCAGCTTTGAGCCATAACCATGTTGTGTTCAGATTATAAACTTACAAAACCCCTGGGTAATAATATTGAAAAGATGATGTTAACCGTACCGTACCAGGATCAAATTGAGCAGTCATTTTAAATTAGTGATATTTTTTTTAATTACATGTGTACTCTGATTCATCGTATCATTATTCCATTAAATCTATGACATTACAGAATAATGATCCAAATTATTTAAAGAGTTTGTTTGAAGATATGCCAATGATTATAAATTTAACTATACATATAATTATCAATTTTTATTACTTAATTCAATTTACACAAGTGGGTATGATCCAACATCGAATTTAATTATCTATCAGCAATTATCATATTTTCTCCTTATTCACTATCAGGTTGCTTGAATATTAATAAAATGAGCTTCAACAGGTTCTACTTCTTCTAGAGACCCTCTGCTATTAGAAACATGCATGATATATGAGTAAAAACTAATTTTAAAATCATAACTGAAGTACGGTACTACTAAGGAATAGTCAAACTAATAGAGTTAGCATTTGTATCCATCATGCATAATAATAATATGTTACTTTGAGAAACTATACAAAAAGTAGTTAAGAATAAACCATCAGGGTAATAATACTTTGCTAATCGTCTATAAGCCAACTTTATCTCCTCATCATCAGCATCTCCTTCAAATTCTGTACAAGTACATCTTATACGGAATCAAACATATTATCGACAATAAGTAGAATAAAATTACTTTCATTATAAGCAGAAATAGATTGAAGATGAGACAACAACAAAGATAATACATGAACGCTTGCGGGCTGTGTCGGTCATTCAAAATAGTTAACAAATTTTATGAACAAGGTTACAGAAGTGGGATTCAAATAAGCAAATTGGGTCGCGAATATAACTGACCTGAATGGTGCGGTGGTGGTCACGGAGGAGTTGCGCGGTGACGGAGCTAGAGCAACAATGGCGAAGTGGTGCGGCGTGACAGAATGCACCGCGAAACCATGGGCTACGGGTTCGAGAGGAACGAAGGGAACCAAAATCTAAAGGTCGATGGAGGATAATCCTTCGTGACCTTGATTGAAAAGAATTTAAATTGATTGATAATCGAGAACTTTATTCCAAATCTGCTGATTAGTCTGGAGATGATAACAATTGAAATATAGATAACAACTTAGCAATAGGTTGATAATCGAGAATTTAACTTGTGAACGAGGAAAAAAACAATGGAATTTGACAAGTCAGCCTATTTGTTTTCCTTTCTTTTATACCCAAAAGAAACACTTAATGCATTTTTTTTATTTGATAGAGTAAGTGCCATAAATTCCATCGGTTATTTGATGAATTGTTTTGCAAATTAATTGAAATTATTATCTTTCTTCATATTTAATTGAAATTACGAGAGTTGAAAGGGTTTCAATTAATTGAATAATTTGTGTCATTCTTAATTTAATTCAATTAATGAAAGATAAAGGATCAAATGTCTGAATAACCTTCAAAGTGTCTTAAAACTTTGGACAATGTCCAAGTTTCCCCCTCTAAAATGGCTTGCTTCATTTGTACATGATGCTTTAAGATTTGTACCTATGGCAAAATTACGAAAAGGATAGAAAACCCAGTTCTCTTAATCTATATCTATACTACCTTATTAAAAAACTAGGTTTTCTACCCTTATGGTAATTTGCCACAAGTATAAATTTTAAAGCATTGTGTACAAGAGAGAACAAGCTATGTTAGAGGGGGTGAAGTGGGACATTATCTAAAGTTTTAAGACGCGTAGAGGGCAATATAGGGATTTCACCCCTGCTCCAACCAATTTCTTCCATTTCTTTCCTTTCGTTCTTGAATGAATGCCACATGAACAGTCGAAATTCAGAGCGTGATGGAATACGTTTCACAAAATTGATGATGAATTAAAGATTTAATTAAATCGAAACCCTCCCCTTGAACCCTATAATAGATGAGATAAAAAAAAAGAAGAGCATCCCCTCAAGCAAGCAAGCAAGACATCATGCCAGAAGATGATCGATTTACGGTTGGGATACCGGAGTCTTAATTGAAGGCTGCAACCGATTCATCTCATCATACGAAACAAAGGTTTCCTATTTTCTAGCCCTCTAATTTCACAATTGAACCTAAAGTAAATTCCCTTTTGTCTCAATTACATCAAATGTTAGCTTACTAGATCTTATAGGTTGAAGAAACAACCGACATGTATCTATTTTTTGTGTTTTGTCGAATAGACTTTCTTTTGCAGACATGCCATTATTCATTCAGTTATTATTGAAACCATTTAAGAACATCTTATTTGGATTATATCAACAAGAATATATGAAGCCACTACTTGGATTAGGAAAATGATAGAAGTTGTTAGGGCGAAAGAGGTGCCTGCAGTTTTGAGAAGTGGCCTTGTTCTTTGCTATGTGTTCAATAAGGTTATCCTTATAGCTATGAAATTGTCAGTTTTGAGGTGTAAATTAAACTGAATATGATCACCTTTGTTTTTTGTTATTGTGTAATGTTTATCACATGGGGGATAAGGCCTTTGCCTCAAGAGCGTAAGCACAAATGGTTTCTTGCATAGTAGTTTGTCTATAACCACTACTAAGAGGATGAAGCTGCATTAAGGTTTGTTTAGTATAGATACATAATCCCATTTATATGTTCTTTTTTTTATTGTTTTTGAACTTTATTGGCGATTTAGACTCTTTTTACATTTAATGGGTTCATTCAGGTCATGCATATCTCTAATGGCCAAACAACACAATTTAGCTATAAAAAGAACATGTCAAAGGGCTCGAAGCGGTTGATAGTCACTTTATTTCAGTTTTGATGCTTTATTTGCATAACGAATATTTTAAGTTCTCAGTTTTGATGTCTTTAGCAACCTGTAGGAATACCGTTTCATTATGGTCAAATAACTTTCTATATGCTCGTGGTACGTTGTTGCTCATGCTATTGACCAATCTATGGGTTTTATAAGGTTTGATTTTATTGGGATTTGGTTATTTGTTTGGATTTGAATTTTGTACGATGTCTGGTGCCGTCACAAATAGCCTATAAAAGTATAAATAAAGTATGAGCCAAAAACGTATAACATCGTTGGCCTAAGAATATCATTTATGTCACGACCCCACCCTGGATGGAATCGGGAGCCCCGAGCAGCCAAGTGGTACCGGTGGTTATTTTGAAAAGTAGTGCAGCGGAACTTTCATCAGGACCGTGAGTTAGGAAAAATATCAGAGTTTAGAAAACATCGGATTTTATTTATTAAATAGATGGAATAAATCCATGTTTTAAAAAGGTAGCTTTAATAAGGGATAACCCAATTACATAAAACAATATTTCTTAATTTGATTTAATTAATAAAATAAGCCACTTCTTGAAGCCTTTCAGTGCCGTATCCAACTCTTAATCCAATCTACTGTAATTACCTGAAACGCGTTTTAAAAAGGTTTTGTCAGCAGGAAATACTGGAAATACTGGAAATACTGGTGAATCATTCTTTTACTAAAAACGACGCATTGTTATAATTTACAGTATTAAGAGCGATTACAATGTTTATACATACCAACCATCTACCTACGGTATTTATCACTCGACCACCTATTGGCTATCTCGTTGTCCAATGGTGTCTGTGATTATGGTCATATCACCCCTTGGCTAACCCGTTGTCCAATGGTGACAGTTATCAAGTATTGTATACAAACCCCACATACCGGCTGTAATTTGGTGACTACAAAGACTTAATCCCTGTAATTATAACTTTGAAAACATTTAAGAATTTATAGAGCACTTTGATAAAAAGAGAATGACTCACATTATAAGCATGCAGATTTATACAGGCAGAGTTTAGCCTACTGGTTAGCGTTGATATTGCAGATTTATACAGACAGAGCTTAGCCTATTGAGTAGTCTTGTAACCTAGTGCACACGAACTCGATAAGTAACTAATACAGCATTTACGATAACTCACGAGATTAAAACCCTCACAACAAATGACAAAGTGCAATCACTTAAACATCCATCGGATTCACAACGAATGACAGAGTATTCCCCGAGTTCGGGTGGTACTCAAACATCCTGTCGGAATCACAACTAATGACAAAGGATAGCACTTAAACATCCGGTCGGATAGTTTCAATTGATCGGATATTGAATCGTAGCAGCAATCGAGTTAATACCCGGTATTGTAGTAGCACCTCACTAATTTGAGAGTAATATTCGAACAGAATTAGAAAGAGTTTGAAAGTTTCGTCGACACCATCGAACTGCTCAGGAGCCAAGCTATTTATAACTGAAATTGGGTTCTCTCGCGGCCCGCGTAAGCCTCCGGCCAAACCTTACGCGGCCCGCGTGGGAGTGTGGATCAGATCGGAGGTTGCTGAGTCACCGGTGGTCGCGACACGTGTGACGACACGTGGCCTTCATGCATATCCGGAGACGTATAAGCTGTCGCGGCCCGCGTGACCTTCCGCCTATTCTTTACGCGGCCAGCGAGAAGACCACAATTCTTGATTTCTTGATTTTTGATATGGATTGGGGTTTCAGGGGTCCGGGTTTTTACTAACGGATCAATTTGGGACCTTTTTGAATATAATTATATCACAAAGAAAAAGGGAATAAAATAGTGAGAAAAGAGAATGGACCCACTTTGTAACTTTAGGGTTCAACTAGAAAGCCTCCTGGTATAAATCTTGGGTATAACTTCTGAGCTATAAAAATATATAATGCACTCATGTTAAGTATAGTACCCCTAATTCAACCTTGTCCCTATGTCACGAGACATAACCCTAATGAACTTAGTCAGGCAGAGCCTTGACATGCGTTATGGGGCTCAGATCAATCGGAAAGGGTATCGGTGATCGGGAGTTAAAACACTTGAAACGGGGCAAGGCTTTATTATTATTATAGGGTAAATAATAAAATAAAAAGACAAGAATATATAATATATGTAGAGAGTGAGATCGAGATGGTAAGAAAGAATAGATCTGTGCAAAATTTTGAGGTATATGATCCATATTTATAGTTTACATGATTAGTTGAAATAGAATCTGCTTATTACACGTATACTACCATTCTTCCATTTGTGAGTGGATGATATTGAAACATCTTGAAGGATCAAACACGTATATCTTTATTACATGCACATATTCCACTTAAGCATGTAAATTTAGTTTATTTGTTTTATTTTTATTATTTTATTTCATTCGTAAGTTTATTATTATTATTATTTTATTAATTTATATATTATAATTAATTCAACTGCTTCAGTTATTTGGCGTGTATAGCTTTTAAAATATAACGTTTTATAGAATAATAAATATGTCATCAGAACGAGAATATTTTTGTCTATATTTTGAACCAAGTTTTATTAAAAACGGAGTAGGTTCAAATATAATATATTTTTATAATTTAATTATTAGACGATCACTGGGCTCGTCTAGGTACTTCATATTTCTAATAGTCAACTTACCCGTAAGGCCGTAATCTACCTGTCTAATAATTATAAGTTTTATATACTTTATTTTAATAGAAAGGTCACCCATATACAGGCTAATTAATTAGTATAATATTTCAACCAAATATATATAAAATAGTTTTTAGAACTATTTGGGTCGAATAATTATATTAAAAATAAAACTAGTTACTAGTGGTTAATAAATTTAATCAAACCTATAATTCTTATATAAAAATAGGAATGTTACATCCTCCCCACCTTGTTTTAAATCTCGTCCTCGAGATTTGGGTTATGATATTTCTTTATGTCATATTTTAGTCTATAAAAACAATATTAAGGTAGATGACACAGAATTAAAATATCAAATTTTGTGAATACGAGTTGTACCATAAGTAGGATTCAATGGTTCAACTGAATTAGTTCAAGAAATCGATGACAACGAATGAGATGAAATGATATAATTTCCAAGGTGACTAGGTTCAAGCCAAAAGATATATGATCAATAGATATTTAAAATGAATGTGAAGGACTTTTTAGAATCAATAAAATTCTTTGTCAAAAGAAAGCTTACTTTGATTGGCAACTGAGGAAGACTTAGAATCGACAGGTTCAAAATGAAATAAAAGCATGAAAATGATTTGTCAAATATTGAATTATGATATGAGAAAATCAATGTGCTGAGATGAGTGAATTGCAAGGATACATGAAAAGACAATAGAGTTAGTGTACATAATTGAATTAAGACGATTTTTTTTAATTAAAGACAACGTGTACGCATAATAGATAATTTAATTCAACGAACTAACTAGAAATTTTAAAGATGACATATACCGAATGTTAGATGATAAGATCTATAACATGAATAATTGAATAATAAAAAATAAAATTTTGAGAATCAAAATACAGTTGTTACACTTAAGTGGGCCATTTAAAAATAATATAATAATGATTATGTATAATGTCATCTTCTTTGTTTGAAAAGGTTAAAGAGCACAGTAGTAGCCATTCTTTTTCTTTAACTAGAAAACTTCATAGTACTATTTTGTAACAGTTGATGTTATTTGTAAAGGTTTCTATTATGGTGGGGTAGTCATAAATATAGTACGGTCTTGCCATTTTTTATTTTATTTTTTATGATGAGTTGAAAGACAGATGTGATTTTGAATGATTCGAATGATTGTGATTAGCCCAAGCTACAAGTTTATACCGATATCGCAAGGTGTCGTAATGATTGAAATAGTTCAATAATTATGGTGATCGAACAAATTCACCGTGTAATCAACTGAAAGCTTTAAAAAAAAAAAACTCTAGGGGTTTACGTCTCTGATCTGCATAACTCTTTTGTCGATCTCGATACATAATACTTCTATAAGTATTTAATAGTTGTGGAATATTTAAACAAGATGAACAATTACTTATAAGTATAAAATGTCTTGTCCATGAATACTTAGACAGTTATTTAGATAATTTTATTCGTCCCTCTAATTCTTGTATTGTTTTATGAAAATATGTCTTCTCCTTACAGTACAAAGTATATATGTTTTTATATATATAAAAATATTTTTACATATAATTAAAATTTACTAAATAAGTATGATGGCTTAATTTATATACATTAACTAGTCATTATCATGGTTGGATATTGGTTAGTGCTGCCTTGTTTAAGCATGTGTGATCAGTCCTTACCTAACTAAGGCTAGGCTACCCAATACCTGCCCCTGACAATAACCCTAGTACCTAAAAATAATACTAACACTACTACTATTAATATATTATTACTAATAATAAAACTAATATTAATTACCAATAATAAATAACTAAGCATAAACTTAAATGAGAGTATACCTCAAACATAATTTTATACATATATATAAAAATATAAATTCTTCACCTCAATGGTTTAACAAAAATTTTTAAATATAGTAATATTATATTATAAATTAGGTAATTACTTATGTAAGTTTTCATATATAATCAATTAAATTTATATAATGTTTTTTTTTCTCTAGTTCTCCCACTGCCGGGATTAGCATTGTTGTTGTCGTGCCCAATCATATTTTCCAAAGGTCTTGCCTTGAAAGTCGTGTGTGATATACTTTGACGTCTATGGTCATAAAATCATGTGTTTTCTTGTGCACTAGCACAACTTTACTTGCTTCGTTCTTGCGTATTGGAAATTCTTATACTTTTGATGGCGTACCAACTTAAAGGGTTTCCATTGTTTATATTTTCACATGAGTTTCGAGGTAGATGATCAAACGAAATAATGTTTGATATCGGAAAAGATATTCCTGATAAAGAAATCTAGACACATATGCTTGTGCTTTATTCCAAATTGTCAATCCTTATGGTTTTTGGATTTCCTTATAGATATACATATCTATATAATCATATATTTCAAATGCTGTAATATACATACCTTTTATAAGGTCAATGTATTTAACAGATTCCTATTTCCAAAAATAAGTCAGATATCAGGTCATGATACTATTTAGGGAAATCTTGTCACTTGTTTGACATATTATTTACCCCGTCTTATCCGGTTCTCACCGGAGAGGTAACCCCATTATATCCGGACAAGCTGGAGAGTCTGCTACACCATACCCAGTCTTGTCGGAGAAGAATTTTATATTTCCCATAAATAGATTTTTCTTAAATCATGATTTGGAAAGTGCATTATGACTTTCAACAAAGACTAAGCAAATTAATATTCACATGACGGATCATATTTTAGAACAAAGTAGTACCAATAAATAAGAAATAATAGTGGTCAAGTGTTATTGCTTATTAATTATACTTGCAACGTTCTATTTATTATCCTTACAGCATACCAAAATCTACCACACTTTATTTACACAAGTATTTAGCTTATCTCGAAGCTGATACTAAGGCATCTTTTCTTAAGTTCAAGTCTAAATGTTATCCTGTGTGCTACCAGTTAATAGTAATTTCCTAACTCTTTAGGTATTATTATCACAACACCTATTGGCTTAAATCAGTGGCTCTGATACCACATTCTGTCACGACCCCCGACCCCACCCTGGACGGAATCGGGAGCTGCGAGCAGCCAAGTGGTACCGGTGGTTATTTTGAAAAGTAATGCAGCGGAACTTTCATCAGGACCGTGAGTTAGGAAAAATATCAGAGTTTAGAAAACACCGGATTTTATTTATTAAATAGATGGAATAAATCCATGTTTTAAAAAGGTAGCTTTAATAAGGGATAACCCAATTACATAAAACAATATTTCTTAATTTGATTTAATTAATAAAATAAGCCACTTCTTGAAGCCTTTCAGTGCCGTATCCAACTCTTAATCCAATCTATTGTAATTACCTGAAACACGTTTTAAAAAGGTTTTGTCAGCAGGAAATACTGGTGAATCATTCTTTTACTAAAAACAACGCATTGTTATAATTTACAGTATTAAGAGCGATTACAATGTTTATACATATCAACCATCTACGCACGGTATTTATCACTCGACCACCTATTGGCTATCTCGTTGTCCAATGGTGTCTGTGATTATGGTCATATCACCCCTTGGCTAACCCGTTGTCCAATGGTGACGGTTATCAAGTATTGTATACAAACCCCACATACCGGCTGTAATTTGGTGACTACAAAGACTTAATCCTTGTAATTATAACTTTGAAAACATTTAAGAATTTATAAAGCACTTTGATAAAAAGAGAATGACTCACATTATAAGCATGCAGATTTATACGGGCAGAGTTTTGCCTACTGGTTAGCGTTGATATTGCAGATTTATACAGGCAGAGCTTAGCCTATTGAGTAGTCTTGTAACCTAGTGCACACGAACTCGGTAAGTAACTAATACAGCATTTACGATAACTCACGAGATTAAAACCCTCACAACAAATGACAAAGTGCAATCACTTAAACATCCATCGGATTCACAACGAATGACAGAGTATTCCCCGAGTTCGGGTGGTACTCAAACATCCTGTCGGAATCACAACTAATGACAAAGGATAGCACTTAAACATCCGGTTGGATAGTTTCAACTGATCTGATATTGAATCGTAGCAGCAATCGAGTTAATACCCGGTATTGTAGTAGCACCTCACTAATTTGAGAGCAATATTCGAACATAATTAGAAAGAGTTTGAAAGTTTCGTCGACACCATCGAACTGCTCAGGAGCCAAGCTATTTATAACTGAAATTGGGTTCTCTCGCGGCCCGCGTAAGCCTCCGGCCAAACCTTACGCGGCCCGCGTGGGAGTGTGGATCAGATCGGAGGTTGCTGAGTCACCGGTGGTCGCGACACGTGTGACGACACGTGGCCTTCATGCATATCCGGAGACCTATAAGCTGTCGCGGCCCGCGTGACCTTCCGCCTATTCTTTACGCGGCCAGCGAGAAGACCACAATTCTTGATTTCTTGATTTTTGATATGGATTGGGGTTTCAGGGGTCCGGGTTTTTACTAACGGATCAATTTGGGACCTTTTTGAATATAATTATATCACAAAGAAAAAGGGAATAAAATAGTGAGAAAAGATAATGGACCCACTTTGTAACTTTAGGGTTCAACTAGAAAGCCTCCTGGTATAAATCTTGGGTATAACTTCTGAGCTATAAAAATATATAATGCACTCATGTTAAGTATAGTACCCCTAATTCAACCTTGTCCCTATATCACGAGACAGAACCCCAATGAACTTAGTCAGGCAGAGCCTTGACATGCGTTATGGGGCTCAGATCAATCGGAAATGGTAGCGGTGATCGGGAGTTAAAACACTTGAAACGGGGCAAGGCTTTATTATTATTATAGGGTAAATAATAAAATAAAAAGATAAGAATATATAATATATGTAGAGAGTGAGATCGAGATGGTAAGATAGAATAGATCTGTGCAAAATTTTGAGGTATATGATCCATATTTATAGTTTACATGATGAGTTGAAATAGAATCTGCTTATTACACGTATACTACCATTCTTCCATTTGTGAGTGGATGATATTGAAACATCTTGAAGGATCAAACACGTATATCTTTATTACATGCACATATTCCACTTAAGCATGTAAATTTAGTTTATTTGTTTTATTTTTATTATTTTATTTCATTCGTAAGTTTTTTATTATTATTATTATTATTTTATTAATTTATATATTATAATTAATTCAACTGCTTCAGTTATTTGGCGCGTATAACTTTTAAAATATAACGTTTTATAGAATAATAAATATGTCATCAGAACGAGAATATTTTTGTCTATATTTTGAACCAAGTTTTATTAAAAACGGAGTAGGTTCAAATATAATATATTTTTATAATTTAATTATTAGACGATCACTGGGCTCGTCTAGGTACTTCATATTTCTAATAGTCAACTTACCCGAAATCTACCTGTCTAATAATTATAAGTTTTATATACTTTATTTTAATAGAAAGGTCACCCATATACAGGCTAATTAATTAGTATAATATTTCAACCAAATATATATAAAATAGTTTTTAGAACTATTTGGGTTGAATAATTATATTAAAAATAAAACTAGTTACTAGTGGTTAATAAATTTAACAAAACCTATAATTCTTATATAAAAATAGGAATGTTACAATTTACTCGACAAAGGAGAGAATATCTTATACTCAATCTTCCAGGAACGCATTTCATCAACCTTGACCAACTAGTATGGGCCATGATGATGGTAGTAGTTGTTAAGCATTGTAGAGCTCAAAGATAAAGGCTTTTTCCAACAGAACAAGTGCAATAACTGCGGTTCTTTGTTGATGTAGATTTACTTGAGGTTAGATTCTAAAGCTAATTTAAAAGACAATATGAATTTCTATGATTCTTTGTTCAGGGGTATAGGTAGGGATGAGCGTACGATAACGAAATTCCCGTACCGAATTTTTTCGGTACCTGTACCCAGTTTTGACGAATTTCGGTACCGGTAGGTGATAGGAATATAACTATACATATGTTATTTTTCAGCATGTGTTTATGGTGATATAATGATGAACATAAGTTGGTCATATCATGTTTATTAGATTATTTTCTTTTTATGACCACCTTTTGTAACCTAGGATCTTTAAAAGGATTTTTGAGCTTTGACTTTTATTAATAAAGTAATTGGTGTATGGGTAGTGCCAAGTTTATGAGAATATGGTACTACTTTGATGCTGCATATTTCATTTTGATGTTTATTACGAAATACATCTCTATTTCTTATGGCACATGAAGCATTATCAATTATTTACCCTTATTGATTAGTTTTTTTTTTCCTATAACTCACAAGCAAGTTTGTTATAAGTTTTTTTTTATTTACTGTATTGTGACGTATGCTAATGGATATGGTAGAGCCGTATCAACGTGCGAGCATTCCCATACGCGCGGGCCAAAAAAGGACGTTGAAAACATAGTATTTTTTATCCAAAGACTTGATTATGCTTTAAAATTTTATATAATTTGTTTCTGCAGCTCAAAGGTCCATCTATTAAAGCCGAAACACAACAAAGTAAGCAGATTTGACCAGGTTTAACCTTCTGTGATTTCAGCTAGCAAACTGACCAGCTTTTCATTTATCTTTTCGTAACTTGTGATTCAACAGGGCTCATCACGGTTTCAGTTGGGTTGGTGAGTGAGCGGAATCGGGTGAGTCTCAGATTTGTTTCTGTATACCGTTTACCATTGGATATATCTGGGGTAGGCAACGGGTCAACATGGGACGAGTCAAAATGTGAAACTTTGATAGTTGTGTCAAACCGAACAGGACAAATTATGTTAATGTGTTAAAAGTTCTGACAAAACTTAACTGACCCGATAGAGATATAACATAACCCAAATAAGCCCGTTTATACATAAACGGGCGAAAACTCAGAACTGACATGTAATATTATAAAAAGCCACGCGTGTTAAAACACTAAACCAGTTTGTGATTTGTGTAGTTCAGGAGGAGGGCGGAAGCCAAACGAGCTGAATGATATAAACTGGACTGAAACATTTAACCATGCTGACAAAGGGCTGACAAAAGCTTATAGAACTACTGTTGGCAAAATCTCAAGTTACATGTGGTGCTGTTGATATTTTGTAGACCATCAAAGACATGATCTCTTTTGTTGCCTCGTGTATTTTAAATAGACGGTTTCCACTTTCTGGCGTCTTTTTTCATTTCAGGTAGTTCGGCCCCCGCCGCAACGCGCGGGCATTCCCACTATAAGGTATTATAGATATGAAGTTTGGTAACAACAAATAGTTACGTATTATATTATTGTGTTGTTAATTGGTTAGTATGGTATGTTTAATTATCTTATATATATATATATATATATATATATATATATATATATGTATATATATATGTATATAGAGGCCAGTTAACGTACAATACAACTTAATGTACATCACGTACGACAGGTAATTACGCACGTTCATTTGAAAATCACGCACATTATAAACTAAAAAACCCAAATCACGCATGTTGGAAAACATTAATCACGCACGTTATACACATAATCACGCACGTTGTCGTACGTGATGTACGTTAAGCCGTAATGTATTTTACACTTTTCCTATGTGTGTGTGTATATATATATATATATATATAGGGAGCGGTTAACATACTTCACGACTTATCCTACTTCACGTACGCGACAAGCTTAACCATCAGATCAGGGAATTAATCACGCATGGATCAGTTAATCACGCATGGGAGTAGTTAATCACGCATGGGAGCATTTTAATCACGCATGGGAGCAAAATCACGCACGTTCAATTGAACAAAAAATAATCACGCATGTTATTTATATATTATCACGCAAGTTGTGTTTGTGTCGCGTACGTTAACGTACGTTAAGGCGTTTTGTACATTATACTTTCTCTCTCTCTCTCTCTATATATATATATCAATGTTTTCACAACAAACCGGACAATGAATCTAATGGCTTTCTGGTTCTAAAGATGTTGATGGTAGTGTAATGGAAGAGGTTTGTGGAGCAACAATGGTGGTTAGAGACCACAACCACTTTTTAGCGAAGTAAGAAACCACACAACGTTTCCGGTGGAACCTTTGAAGATTGACGGTGACAGCGGTGGTTAGGGTTCCTACAGTGAAACCGATTTTCTGGCGACTAGTCTTTGACGTTCATCATCTAGTAACAACATTAGCTCATGCATATTCAAATTAGAGAAAATTTAATTAAACTCTCAAACCCTAATTTTATACTGGTGTGTTAATTTTCTATGCTCTTGTTTGCCTTGGAGATACTGATCAACGAGAGAGGAAGCCTTAAATTTCATAAATCCTATTAAGTTTTGTGATTTATTTTATTTAAATATGCTTGATCTTTGACTTAAGTTAATTAGTGTTTGATTACTCATCATTTGGTGATTTATATTAATTTTGTTGGAGCTTCTATAGCTCCATAATATATTAATTTGCGTTTTAAGACACATATACAAAATGTACAAATAAATTCGACATATTTTTCACTTCGATACGTTGTAACGCTTTTTATGCATTCTTGGTTGCTTAAAGCTAGAATTATTAGATAACTTTATAAAGATTAAAACATTCGGTGAAACCGATTTTTTGGCGGTTAGCCTTTGACGTTCATAACATTTTGGGTAAAGTTGACGTTCATAACATTGGTTCATGCATATTCATATTACATTAAACTCTCAATGTTTAATCATTTAAGTTAGTTAATTTGTTCATATTGGACTAAAGTGGTATGTTGTTGTTTTGAACTTAATATTATCGATGGGGAGTTTAGGGTGGAGGGTATAATTAATGTGCGGTGAGTGGAGCGGTGAGTGTGAGTTATCGATCGGTGACTATACCCGGTTGATGAAGTTGAGCGGTGAGTTGGAGAGGGTATGAAAATCGGTGATAGTTCACCGAATTGATTGAGTGAGAGTGATGTGATTTTTTGACCGTTTTTTTTACCGTTGCCTTTTTTTTAACGTTATTTTTTACCGTTCCATATTTTTTATATAAAAAGCCCATATTTTCAATCAATTTAAACACATAACTCTTTCAAAAATCTCTCTTTCTACACCCACAAACACCATGGGTAAACAAATCAAAAGTGAACCCAAGAAAAAAGGTTCCGCTAGACGAGGATCGGATTCAAGAAAAAAAGGTTTCGCAAACGAGACAAGGTGATTTTAGAGGTTCAAGTGCACCGGTTCAAACCTCCTACGGATATTCACCAACCACTCAACCTCAATTTTTTTACCCCCAAACTTCACAACCATCTTTTTTTAGCACCCAACCTACTTTTCCACCACAAATATTTTCACACCCAAGCTTCACAACCGAGTTCGATCCATTTGGATTTAGGATGTAACATTCCCAAAAATTTCAAATTTAAAATAAAGTTATTAAACGAGTAAATTACGGGTAAGTTGACTGTTAAAAATATGAAGTACATAGACGGACCTATGAACCGTTTAATTATAAAAATATATTATATTTGGACTTACTCCGTTTTTAATGAAACTTGTTTCAAAATTGTTTTGGTCAAAAATTACCGAAGCAATTAAGTGATCAAATTAGTTAAGTGAGGTAGTGTGCTAAAAAAGTGTGTTGAAAATATGCTGGTTAAGTTGTTTGGAAAAACAGTATTCAGGATACGGCTCAGGATATTGAGCTGTATCTACGATCAAACAATGAGCAAAAAGTAAAGGGGGTGACACGAGATATACGAGGAAAGCCCTTGATCAATCTAGATCGCCGGCATAAAACCTCGGGAGCTGACAATCGCAGCTGCCTTGTTCTTCTTATTGCTTTAAACTTCAGGATACAGTGCAGGATATTGACCAGATCGCTAAGTGTTACAATGCTTTTGTGCGAGAGTGAAAATTGCTAGAGAACAAGTGTAAGAGTGTAGTGAGTGTTGATGTGATGTCCTATTCGATCTGGTATACCCACCTATTTATAGTAACAAATTACAAACGATAATTCCTATAAATATGGGATACTCCGAATATTCCATTGTAAACGTTGTAGACCGAGTAATGCGGCTTCAACGTCTTTATTTGAACGACTTGGACCGAGTCTTCCGCGAAATGATTCCTTGTGAACGTTGCTAGCTTCCAACCCACGTACCTGCACATAATCCGTTAGTGATCCTGAGGATACCATTCAGGATGTTACCAATATCCTGAATCAGCATCCCGGATATGAACATATATTATGTAACCAAGATAGAATCCAAGATATTTCTCAGGATATGGGCTCAGAATTTCACCCATAACAATTGTCCCCAAAAATGTTACCGTTTAGTATCCTCACCACTAACGGTTACATTTTTCACGGAGATCGATGCAATTAAGAGATAAGACCCATGATGTGACCGTTTGCAACTACTCAGCCTATATTTACTCATTGCACCCTATATCTTCTCATCTCCATCTCTTTTTTAATCACTATCGACAAGGAAAAAGGTAACATTCTCTCTCTAATCTCCATCTTTATCTTCATTCTCCTTCTCCGGTCAAAAATTCAAGCGATCAAATGCCGAGACAGACGAGATCTAGTTCCGGTGATTCAACTCCCACATTTATCCAGCAGAATCTTCTCCAATAACCGGAGAAAGAGATATGCTCTTTTGATAGTGCCCACTTGGCAGCTCTCAAATCTTCCGGTATCTTTCCGGAAGGAACGGTATTCCGGCCGTTCGACCGGGAAATCCGGTTGGATATGGTCTCCAATGAGTGGTTATGCTTTAGTGCTTTTCCCTTCACCTTAGGGTTACAGTTCCCCTTTCCAGATTTCATCACGGAATTCTTCAACATTACCAAAATCTCCTTTAGTCAAACAATGCCAATGCTTTGGCGTGTTCTGTCCGTTCTTGACCAGATCAAGAAAAACCACATCCCTGATCTTTCTGTTCGTGATCTCCCCCTAGCTTACAAGCTTAGATGCCACGGATCATGTAGATTCTTGTTTTATTCCACTTCCGGCGACCCGCTGATACTTCGTGCCACCAGGAACGAGGATAACTGGCAATCTAAGTTCTTCTTTGTAAAAAGAGACTCAATCCCTGGTGGAACGGAATATCCGGTGCACTGGTTGAAAAGGGTAGGATTTAGGGTTTAAGGATGATCCTGCCTCTTATCCTGTTCCATATCCTGAACTGACCAATTTTATTTTTTGTGTTGTGCATACAGCTGACTTTAGGAAGATTGCTCCTCCCCTTGCTGATTCAAAGAAAAGGATTGACGCCATTAGACTCCTCCCAGAGGCTGAAAGAAGTTTCAACCCATCTCCGCCATCTCCAAGTCCTCTTTCTAGTGCAAACATGTCTGGTAAGGATCCTACAAAATATCTTGTACATACATGTTTTTTATTTGATATACTTAGGAGAAATTTTACTCCCTGTATGCAGACTCCAGCAAGGTTCCAGTCTATCTAGACCTCGACGAACTTGACAGCTATCCTACTCCAGTCATGGTCAAGAAAGAGACCCCTGCTGCTACCAGCTCCAAGCCGCTCCCAGCTCCCAAGGCTAACCCGAGGACCCGTGCTTCCACAGCAAAAAAGAGGAAAGGTCCTGAAGTCAGTGCTCCAGGCCCAGAAGGGTTCTCCTACGATGAACTCAGCTTTTCTGACTCCTTAGAGCCAATGACATCCTTCCTCAACAAGGTAATATCCTGCCACATATCCTGCATATATATCCTGATAGGATATCCTGACAGGATATCCTGATTAATATATTCTGACTCGTACCTGAATTTAATGTGCAGGGCCTCCAGCATTTGCTCCACCTGTACAATGATGCCTGTGGTACTGTTGTACTTCATGAAGCCAGGATTAAACAGCTCGAAAGCACCGTCGCCGACCAAGGTGCCATTGCTGAAGCAAAGACCCGGCACTACGAGGGCATGTTGAAGAAGGTCACCCAAGATGCTGAGCTCAAACTTGCCACTGTCCAAATGGATCACGAGCAGGCCATGGTTTCGTTTCGGGAAGGAATCAAAGCCTCTGCTATCGTCTCCCTGCTGCAAGCTCGCATCAAAATGGCCTATGAGGCCAAGGAGACAGGCCTTGTATGCCCATCCTGTCCGGTTGAATCCTAGGTGGCCAAGCTGAAGGAGCTTGGAGGCAAAGCTGTGCCACTTCCTGTTGAAGCTGGTGAATCCTCAAAGTCGGCAGAGGCGGCAGACAGGGCTGGAGACAAGAAGGATGCTGGAGCGGATGCTGGTGAGGATGCTGCTCAGGATACTGAAGCTGAGAATGCAGAGAAGGTTGGAGAAGATGCCGCTGTGTGAGGGCATCCAGGTGGGCAATGATGGATATATGTGCCAAGGCCGGAGCCCACCTTTTTTGAATTTGAATGTTGGTCTGTAATCCCTAAAACAATTTACTTTTCCTGCACCTGAACAATTTACATTTCCTGCGTGTTTTTTTAACAATACAACAGTCAAAGGTGCATGGGTCTCGGTTTGAGATGAAACCTTCAACTGTTGGATAAATATGTTTAAAGACTAATTGTGCTTTTGGTGGATGGATCTCGGTTTGAGATGAAACCAAAAGCACAAACTTTTGCTATGTTAATATAACTTTTCTTTTGACCTTACCATTGTTGTTATTAGTGTACAAATTTTACTTATGAAAACTGCTTTGTTTGAACATTCCTGGGAATGTTATGGGAACACATTCTGAGAATATCCTGACCAATATCCTAAGTGATATCCTGGTTAGGATATTGTCGTATCATTTAAAAACTCAAGTCATTTGAAAAAAGGAGAGATCATACCAAAGGCTCTTAGAGAGTCAATTCCAATCTTCCACCTTAGGAATGTCCCCAGTGCACACTTACAAACTTGGATCCAATCTTTGAATAGTACAATGTATGTCCCCTGTGTATGATACAGAAATGCAAATGTATTCACACTTTGGCTTGAATAAATTTCAAACACCCCGAGGCAAAAACCTTGATATCCTGAAATGAATCCTTAGCATACTGGGGATAAACCCTTAATATCCTGGGGATAAACCCTGATATCCTGGGGATAAACCCTGATATCCTGGGGATAAACCCTGAGTTTCATGCGCTACAGGCGAGAGTGTATAAACCCCAAATCTTAGAAAGGTGAAAACCTTTTAACCTTAGAGAGTATGAAAATACCCTTTCGTGAGAGAGGGTGATCAATCCTCATATACCTTCAGGATCCAGGATATAGCCAACAGTAACGAAATTGTCAGCCACTTTTACATGAACTGGTCCCGCTACCTTGTACTATACCTAGATAACTTGCGCTCCAGGCAAGGTGTTTAAACCCAATTCAAAAGAAAGGTGAATACCTTTAAACCTTTGAAGGGATCAGGATCCCTTAAACGTGAGAGAGGGGGCCAATCCTCTAATCTTTCGAGTTATCCTGAGTGCGTATCCTGGAGCTATATCCTGAAACATATGCTGCAAAACAATTGTAAACTAAGGTGGGTGCTAGCCTGGCTAACACCCCTCCGATGCTTAAGTCAGTATTGGGTTCAAGATAATACACAAATATATTTAAAAGAGATAGAATACATACCATTCTGAGATAGAAATTAAATTCTATTCTTACTTGAAATAGAGCTTTAAGTGTATTGCATTCCAGGATCTCGGTAGTATATCCCCTTCCATATTCTTGAGTCTATATGCTCCTTTCCCTGCTTCTGACTCAACTTCATATGGTCCTTCCCGTTTTGGAGCTAGCTTGCCATCGGCAGGATTAGTGGTATTTTGAAAAGCCTTTCTTAGCACCCAATCACCAACTCAAAATCTTCTAGTCCTTATATTCTTGTTATATGCTCTGGATATTCTTTGTTGATATGCTGCCATCCTTAGCCTTGCTGCGTCCCTTTTTTCATCTATAGTATCCAAATCTTGACATAAGGCTTCAGGATTCTGATCAGGATCCTGCAGGATAGATCTTGCAGTAGGTATCGCCATTTCCGTTGGAATCATTGCTTCTGCTCCAAATACCAAGGAAAATGGGGTTTGGCCTGTCGCATTCTTTACCGTTGTCCTATCAGCCCACAAAACAAAGGGTAATTCTTCTGCCCATCTTCCTTTTTTGGCTCCAAGTCTCTTCTTTAAGTTATTGACAATTATCTTGTTTGAGGATTCTGCTTGTCCATTCGCTTGAGGATGCACCGGAGTAGACGTGATCATTTTGATTCCCCAACTCTTGCAAAAGTCAGTAGTCCTCTTGCTTATAAACTGAGACCCATTATCACAAATGATTTCAGCTGGTACCCCAAACCTGGTCAGGATATTCCTCTTTATGAAGGATACTACTTCTTGGTCTCTAACTTGGACAAATGCTTCAGCTTCAACCCACTTAGAAAAATAATCCGTCATTGCTAGCATAAAGACTTTTCCTCCCGGAGCTTTTGGTAACTTCCCTACTATATCCATCCCCCATTTCATGAATGGCCAAGGGGATGCTACAGGATATAGTGGTTCAGCTGGTTGATGTAGTATGTTACTATGCCTTTGACATGCATCACACCTTCGAGCATATTCTGCAGCATCTTTCCTCATCGTTGGCCAATAATATCCCGTCCTTAATACTTTGGAGAACAATGACCTGCCCCCAGTGTGGTTACCACAATCCCCTTCATGTATATCCTGAAGTACTTCTTTGGCTTCAGGATCCTCCAAGCACCTCAAATACGGTCCTGCAAGAGATTTCTTGTATAAAACATTATTTATAATAGTGAATCGTGATACCTTCATCCTAAATGCCTTAGGATTTTCATCTCCGGGGATGTGTCCTTCCTTGAGATATCTCATGATTGGAGTCATCCAGGATTTAGGATCCTTTTCAGGATACTCTGCTCCAGGATCTTGAATACCCGCTACTTCTTTATCCAGAGGATTCGTTGCAGGATACAAGATATGTAATATTGGTATTTGGGTCCCTTCTGGTATCCTGATTGATGATCCCAGGTTTGCTAAGGCATCTGCTTCAGCATTATCCTCCATCGGTACCTGTTCAAGTGTAAAAACATCAAAATATCCTGCTAATTTTTTAAGAATATCGAGGTATTCGATTAATTTCTCACCCTTAACTGCATAGGATCCATTAAAATGATTAGTAATTAACAAGGAGTCAACATATACTTGCAAATTCTTGATACTCATATTCTTAGCCAACTCTAATCCTGCAATTAAAGCCTCATACTCTGCTTCATTATTAGTAGCAGGAAATTCACACCTAATAGCCTGGGGTAATATGTCCCCCTGTGGCGATTTTAGTAGTATTCCCAATCCTACTCCTCTTACATTAGATGCACCATCAGTATATAACGTCCAGGATCCTGAGGATTCTCCTAACTGTTGAACTTCTAGGTCTACCTCATCCTGAATGTCACTACTGAAATCAGCCACAAAGTCAGCTAAAGCCTGAGACTTTATGGCATTTCTAGGTTCATATACTAAATCGTAAGCACTTAACTTTACTGACCACTTGGCCATCCTGCCTGACATCTCTGGTTTCCTAAGCACATTTTTAACAGGATAATTTGTTTTAACATGAATCCTATGTGTCTCAAAGTAATGTCTAAGCTTCGTTGATGCCATAACTAATGCTAGTATCAATTTTTCTAAATGAGAATACCTAGTTTCAGCATTTAACAAACTTTTACTAACATAATAAACAGGATATTGCTGACCTTCATGATCCTTTACAAGGACGACACTTACAACATTCCCTGATACAGCGAGGTATAGGGATAGTGGTTCACCATTCTCAGGCTTCATCAGTAAAGGTGCAGTTGAAAGATATTGCTTCAAATCCTGCAGGGCTGCTTCATGCTTCTCACCCCATTTAAATTTCCTGTTCTTCTTCAGGATATCATAAAACTCTTTGCATTTCTCTGAAGATCTTAAAATAAATCTGTTTAATGCTGCCACTCTCCCTGTTAATCGTTGAACATCTTTCATATTTGAGGGTGACTTAATATCCAAGATGGCTTTAATCTGCTCCGGGCTCGCCTCTATTCCTCTTTTGGTCACCATATATCCTAGAAATTTTCCTGCCCCCACTCCGAAATGACACTTAGCAGGATTTAGCTTCATGTTATATTGGTCCAGGATATCAAATGCTCCTTTAATATCCTGGAGGTGATCCTGGGCTTTCTTTGATTTTACCACCATATCGTCAATGTATATCTCCATGGTGTCCCCCAGCTTGTCTTTGAACATCATATTTACCAATCTCTGGTATGTTGCACCTGCATTTTTCAAACCAAAATGCATAGCCGTATAACAATAAATACCTGTTGGTGTCATGAAGGCAGTATCCTCCTGGTCAGAGGGTTCCATTTGAATCTGCTGAAATCCTGAGGATGCATCCATGAAGGTCAACATTTCATGCCCGGCAGTAGCATCCACCATTGCATCAATGTGAGGAAGAGGAAATGGGTCTTTAGGACAAGCCTTGTTCAAGTCTGTGTAGTCTACACAGACTCTCCATTTCCCATTTTTCTTCTGTACCACAACTACGTTTGCTAGCCATCTTGGAAATTTAACTTCTCTGATCATCCTGGACTTCAACAGTCTTTCCACTTCCTCTTGGATAATCGTATTCCACTCAGGAGCAAATTTCCTTCTTTTTTGATGAACAGGCTTGAATGATCTGTCAATTCCAAGCTTGTGAGTGATAATATCTTTGGATATACCTGTCATATCCTCATGCTTCCATGCAAACGTTGACATCCTGCATTTCAAAAAGTTAGTTAACTATTCTTCAATATCCTGAGGGATATTGGTTCCTACGAGCACCGAGATATCAGGATTATCCTGATCCAGGATAATTTTCTTCACATCCTGCTCCGGATCCTCCACGATATCCTGGGCCCGCATCTTTAATTGCTATGCTGCACTAGGCTTGGTCGAGGATTTCATCGAGGATGAGTAACATTCTTTCGCCTCCTGCTGATCACTATCGACTTTGACAACTCCCCAAGGGGTAGGAATCTTGATGCATTGGTGATATGTTGATGGCACAACCTTCATATCGTGAATCCATGGTCTTCCCAGTATGATGTTATAGCAGGATAGAGAATCCATCACACAGAAACGTTGTATCGAGTTGACTCCTTCAACATATACTGGTAACTTTATCTCTCCTACTGTGTTCCTAGCTTCTCCACTGAACCCAACAAGCACGGTGGACTTTGAAGTGATATCCATCGGAGATACATTCATTCTCTTCAGAGTCTCTAGTTGGATTATATTGACGGAACTGCCATTATCAACCAATATCATACGTACAAAATGGTTAGCCACATATAACGTTATTACCTAGCATCATGATGAGGATCCTGGACAGTATCCCTGTCATCAGCATCAAATGTGATCACTTTGTTAGTTGTGAGAGTAGTCATCCTGACAGGTTTATCTCCCCTCTCAGCCTTAGCTTCTTTTGCATGTCTCTTCGCCGCCGAATACGAAGTCCCACAAATGTCGGATCCTCCCGAAATGAAGTTAATTATCTTGGCATCCGCGGGAGGTGAGGCTGCTCGCTCAGGATCCTTCTCAGTATCCTGACCCTTATTCTTCTTTCTTCCTAATAGATCTTTCAGATACCCCTTGCTTAGAAGGTAGCTTATTTCTTTCCTTAGAGCAATGCAATCCTCAGTTACATGTCCGAAATCTTCGTGGAAGGCACACCATTTTGACTTATCCTTCCAATCGGCTTTTTGTTGGTTCTTTCGAGGCCATCTAGCCTTGTCTCCTAAACCCTGCATGGCATACATCAATTCAGGAATGTTAACAGAAAAGCAATATTCAGATAATTCAGGATATTCTTCAGGATCCTCGTCTTCGATAGCGTTCACTTTCTTATTTTCATTTCTACCATATGGCTTAGGGCGATATGGCTTAAATGAGGATTCTGACTTCCTGTTAGTTGTCTCATAGGTGTTGGATGAGTTCATCCTCTCTTGCATCTTTCTGTCATCCTCCAATCGAATAAATCTTAGGGCCCTGTTTCGAGCTTCGTCCAAGTTCCTGCATGGGTTCATTACAAGGTCTTGGTAAAATTGAGAATCTTTTTACAGCCCCATCTTGAAAGCTTGCACAGCTGTTGCAACATCAAGATGCGGAATGTCTAAAGATTCTCGGCTGAACTTGTTCACATAATCCCTTAGGGATTCTTGAGGCCCCTGTGTTATCCTGTAAAGGTCACTTGTTAGTTTTTCAAAGCTTCTACTACAAGAAAACTGACTATTAAATAAATTCACTAGGTGAGCAAATGATGTAATCGAATGAGGAGGAACATTTAGGAGCCATTTCAAGGCTGATCCTGTTAAGGTAGAACCAAAACCCTTGCACAAGCATGCTTCCTTGAGCTCCGGAGGGATAGGGTTAATTTCCATCCTTTCCCTATACTGGGCAATATGCTCTTCAGGATCCGTAGTTCCATCATAAAGCTTCATGTTGGGGGTTTGAAATCTCTGTGGAAAATCAGCATCACAGATAGGATATGAAAAACGAGATATCCTGTGGCTGTCTTGGGACACTTCCGGGATTGGCTGGACCACTCCAGGCACGCTGGATATCATGTCCTTCAACTTCTGAAGCTCCCTAGTAAATGCTGATGTTACACCTGTATCCTACAAAGACCCACTATTGTTAGCAGCATGAGTATTATTATTATTTGACACGTTACCCGTCTGAGGATTCTGCCCATATCCTGAAGCATATCCTGAGCTCCTCATGGTTGACATCCTGACCGAGGAGGGTATTTCAGGAGTATGATTCTGAGGAAGGCTGGGCACAATATTCCCCCTATTATCCTCAGTGTACACAGCCGAACTGAAGTTCAAAGTTCTGGGTTGTAGTGGAGTGACAATATCCTCAGCGGATCTGCTCGAGCCGGACTTCAGGAGTTGTATTTCCCTCAACAGCATTTGGTTTGTTTCCTGTTGCTGCCTCATTTGTTCCTGCACACTTCCGAATAAGGTTAGAATTTTATCATTAGAAGCTAAAATCAGAGCAGATCCCTGAATACTCCGAGTAGGGATAATATCCTGAGGTTGTGAAGAAGATTGCATCCTTGGAGGAGGTGGTGGAAGCACCGGACCAGTAGTAGCAGAAGTTGTAGCAGACACAGTGGAGGAGCTCATGTTTGATCTTGAGGCCATTGTAAACAATGTGGCAAAAAGTTTTGAAAACAGAAAACCGATTAGCGATTTCACAAAAAATTTTAGTAAAGAGAGCACCACTTGCCCCACGGTGGGCGCCAAATTGTTTTGGTCAAAAATTACCGAAGCAATTAAGTGATCAAATTAGTTAAGTGAGGTAGTGTGCTAAAAAAGTGTGTTGAAAATATGCTGGTTAAGTTGTTTGGAAAAACAGTATTCAGGATACGGCTCAGGATATTGAGCTGTATCTACGATCAAACAATGAGCAAAAAATAAAGGGGGTGACACGAGATATACGAGGAAAGCCCTTGATCAATCTAGATCGCCGGCATAAAACCTCGGGAGCTGACAATCGTAGCTGCCTTGTTCTTCTTATTGCTTTAAACTTCAGGATACAGTGCAGGATATTGACCAGATCGCTAAGTGTTACAATGCTTTTGTGCGAGAGTGAAAATTGCTAGAGAACAAGTGTAAGAGTGTAGTGAGTGTTGATGTGATGTCCTATTCGATCTGGTATACCCACCTATTTATAGTAACAAATTACAAACGATAATTCCTATAAATATGGGATACTCCGAATATTCCATTGTAAACGTTGTAGACCGAGTAATGCGGCTTCAACGTCTTTATTTGAACGACTTGGACCGAGTCTTCCGCGAAATGATTCCTTGTGAACGTTGCTAGCTTCCAACCCACGTACCTGCACATAATCCGTTAGTGATCCTGAGGATACCATTCAGGATGTTACCAATATCCTGAATCAGCATCCCGGATATGAACAGATATTATGTAACCAAGATAGAATCCAAGATATTTCTCAGGATATGGGCTCAGAATTTCACCCATAACAAAAATGTAGATACAAATATTCTCGTTCTAATGACATATTTATCATTTTATAAAACGTCATATTTTAGAAATTATAAGCGCCAAATGAGTGAAGCAGTTAAATTAATTATTATATATATATATTAAATAAAATAACAAAATAATATTAAAAAGAAAAATTGACACCTTACCATTGAAATTCAAATGAACGTACACGTATATGTGTATGTGGACAATTTAAACTTTAGTAGCAAGTTTCCAATAAGTATTTATAGAATGCAAACTCAAAATTTTCGGTACCTTCTCCATCTCCCTTTATGTCGCCCCTTTTCCCTCTCAATTCTATAGTTTTAATTTTTATTTTTATTTTTACCCCATAATAATAATAAAGCCCTGTGCCGTTTTAAGTGTTTTAACCCCTGATCACTGATACCTTGTCCGATTGATCTGGAGCCCCTTAACTCATGTCAAGGCTCTGCCCGACTAAGTTCGTTGGGGTTCTGTCTCGTGACGTAGGGAAAAAGTTGAATTGGGTTACTATACTTAACATGAGTGCATTATATATTTATTAAATAGCTCAGAAGTTATACCCAAGATTATAACAAGAGGCTTTCTAGTTGAACCCTAAAGTTACAAAGTGAGTCAATTCTCTTTTCTCACAGTTTGTGAGTCATTCTCATTTTTATCACCTTTTTATGATACCTTTATATTTAAAAATGCTTTACAAAAATCCTAAATTTTATCAGTTATACTTACAGTGATTAAGTTTTTATATTCTGCAATAGTTGCCTGTATGTGGGGTTTTTATACATTACTTGACCCTCGTTACCATTGGCCAAAAAATTAGCCAATAGTAACATGACCACAAGCACGGGAGGGAAATTGTGCCCCAGTGGCCATAGCCTATAACTAATATTATTTTTACAGTAAATAATTAATAAATTTAATGTATGATTGAAATAAATCTAAATAGTGTATATATAAAATAGAGTTTTATTAATCATTATTAAAGTATATTAGTTACATTAAAGAAAATATATATAATAAACCTAAATTACTATTAACATTATAAAATAATGTTAGTCTATAAATGTATACCATAATAAAATATGTCAAATATAATATATTCTACTATACTAAGATTATATTTTTAATCTTAGTCACGTTAATATATTAAATAATATCTCAATTATTTAATAAATATATTATAGAGTTAATTGCCCGGATGGTCCCTGTGGTTTTTCATTTTTTCATCTTTAGTCCTCAACTTTTCAAAATAGCATGTATGCTCCCTGTGGTTTGCTCACTTGTTACTCGGATAGTCCCCAGATTGGATGACAGTTATTTTGCTCAGTTAAGTTTGAATGAAATGACCAAATTACCCTTTCTTATTTAAAAATAATAAAATTCAAATAAATCATTTACCCCACTACCGTCACTTCCACCACACCACCACCACCACCACCACCATCACCTCCACCTCCACCTTCACCTCCACCTTATCCTCACTTGTTACCGCCCATGCTACACCACCGTGCCGCCAATTTCATTGGAACAAAACCACCACCATTGCCACCGGAGCCGAGGCAGTGGCTCATTCTCATGAGAAAAAAAGCCTGCAAATTTAATGCAACTCATGGATTTCTCTTGATACCACCTCCAACCTAAACACATTAAAAAAGTACAACCACCATTGCTGTCAGTACAACTACTTTTCATCATCTATGTTAGCTAATTCCATTCTTGTTTTTGCTGCTTCCAGACCAACATGTTGCAGATTCACAATCAATGCTGTATCTAACCCTCTGTTTTTTTTTCTAGTTCAAAATAGGAATTAATTCAAATTCAAGAACAAAGATGGAAATAGTGATTCTGGATCAAATTTGTAAGAAGAATAATCAAAATTAAGTGTGTAATCTTGGATCGTGTGTTCAAGAAGTTAAAAAGATTCAAAGAATGATTTGGAGAAAGAAACAGGGGATCTTGAAAATTTTGAATTTTGATAAATTTGGGTGGTGAAAAAAACTGAAAATTGTCAATTGTGAAGTGGGTTTGGTTTAAAAGGAGATAAATGTATAATCTTGGATCATGTGTTCAAGAAACTGAAATGAATAATTTGAAAAAAGAAACAGGGGATCTTGAAAATTTTGAATTTTGATAATATGTGTGGTGCAAAAGAACTTAAAATTATCAATTGTGAAGTGGGTTTAGTCTAGAAAGAAATAAATGTATATAATGGTTTAGAAAAAGAAACAGAGGATCTTGAAAAGGAAGAATTTTTGACTAATTGGGTGATGAAATTGAAGAATTTTAACAAATTGGGTGGAGAGATTGAAAAGGAAATGGGGATGAGCATGGACGGTAACAAGTGAGGATGAGGTAGAGATGATGATGGTGGTAGTGGTGGTGGTGGAGGTGATGGTGGAGGGGTAAATGATTTATTTGAATTTTATTATTTTTAATAAGAAAGGGTAATTTGGTCATTACATTTAAATTAACTGAGCAAACTAACTGTCATCCACTCTGGGGACTATCCGAGTAACAAGTGAGCAAACCACAGGGAACATACAAGCTATTTTGAAAAGTTGGGGACTAAAGATGAAAAAATGGAAAACCACAGGGACCATCCGAGCAATTAACTCTATATTATATTTGATAAAGTTATAACTATTAATTTGATAGAAAATGATATATTTCATTTTCTGGGTTAATTGGTTTTGTGCCATAGAAAATATTTGACAAAGTAATATTATGGGACACTACTAAGTTCCAGTAAGTCGTCCAATTGAGTCCTGAGCTCTTTCATTTCAGTAGGCGCTAAACGATAAGGGGCTTGTGCAATTGGTGCAGATCCTGGGAGAATATCTATCCTAAATTCGACTTGCCTCTCAGGAGGTAATCCAGGTAGTTCATCAGGAAAAACATCAGGATATTCAGAGATAATTGGAATATCTTCTATCTTGGGTTTCGGATCGTTTACTGACACTTGTGCCATGTAAATGATGCATCCGTTCTTCAAACACCTTGATACTTTGAGAATAGACACATTGCTGGGCAAACCATACTGTGTATCTCCTTGAATAGTGACGGATTCGCCAGAAGGGGTTTTGATAATAACTAGCTTTTTATCACAGGCAATTTGGGCTTGGTTATGCGACAACCAATCCATGCCCAAAACTATATCAAACCCAACCAATTTCATTGGCAAGAGGGATAGCGGGATAGAATGATTCTTAATGGATATGAAACATCCATCAAGAAGAATTGAAGCTGTTTCTAAGGTACCATCGGCAAGCTCTACCTCATATCTTATGTCTAGAGTCTTAATAGGCAGATTCAGTAACTTACAAAACTTATGGTCTACAAAAGACTTATCAGCACCTGAATCAAATAAGACTCTAGCATAATTATTATTAATGAGGAAGGTACCTGTTATGACGTTCTCGTCATTCACCGCTTCCCTTGCGTTCATCTGAAAAACTCTCGCATTCGTTTTCTTTGCCTCCTCAGGCTTCTTAGCATTTTTGGGGCAATTTGTCTTGATGTGCCCCTTTTCATTGCAACCGTAACAGGTTGCATCCTTGATGTTCCGGCACTCCACAGACTTGTGCCCTTTCTTCTTGCAAATCCCACATGGTTTAGCTTGTGGGTCTTGGTTGCACTTTCCAAAGTGCCTTTTGTTGCAAGTCTTGCACCTGGGCTTGTCATTTGACTGCCCTTTCTTAGAACTAAAGTTCCCTTTGTTCTTCTTGTTAGATTGAGGGGACTTGTCTTCCTCCCTCTTCCTCTTCCCGTCATCGGTAGTTTTATTTGCCCTACTTCTCACAATATCAAGAGTAAGGGACAAAGATAGATCTACAGCAGATCTATATGTAGCAGGCTTAGAAGCCTTGACATTTCCTTTCACTTCAGGGGCTAGACCACCGATGAAACGCGCAATACGTTTGGGTTCAGGAGTGACCAAATATGGTACAAGCCTTGACATCGAGTTGAAACTGGTCACATAGGACCTACAGTCCAAGTCCTTCATCACCAAAGTGAGAAAGTCAGTTTCAATCCTCTCAACTTCATGCTGAGGACAATATGTGTCTTTCACAAGATCAACAAACTTGCTCCACGAAAGGTTATACAGATGAACCTTTCCAGTGGACTGTACCAATGCTTTCCACCAAGTGAGGGCATCGCCCTTGAAGGATTGAGATACGAACATAACTATGTCTTCCTTAGCACATCCACTGATGTCAATCACAGTCTCCATTTCGTCTAACCACTTCACGCAGTCGATTGCTCCCTTTTCTCCTGTAAAATCCCTCGGTTTACAGGAAACGAAGTACTTATAGGTACAACTCTTTTTGTATTTAGGAGTCTGATTTAACACCACTTTCTGAGATTCAGATCTCTGGTTGGATAAATGCTGAGATTCATCCCTTTTTGGTGCATGCGACTGCGATAAGGGTTTTGTATGAGTTTTGGACCGAACATTACTCGGTTCCTTGAATATTTTATCCACCGCTTGAGCAACCGCGGTGTCAATCATTGCTTGCAGTTCAGCATTTGTAAGATTGATTCTGGCTTTGTTATTGTTCTCTTCCCGCGGATGACTGTTTGCTTCATTAGATCCAGCCATGATTTGGGTACTAAAATTAAACAATAATGGTTTATTTAAATTATATAATAAATCACCACATTGATGATTAGATGGTCATGATATTATTAAACCATATAGACCATTTTAAGTAATAAATAGCAATCAATGGGATATAATTCTTTATATTTAATAGACAGGGGAATATAAATTACAGCTGTCAATGTCATAAAAGACATTTTTATTTAGCACAAGGCTCGTCTCGAAGGACATTTAGATAGCGCAAAAGGCCATGTCACAAGGACGATTAGAATATAACCAATGATCTCTTGGATCAGTGATCCTTTAAGGTCGAATAAGGTTCATCATCTTCTTGACAAAAAGTTTATAAAATTAAACTATCATTGTCATTATTACACCTTTGCTTAAAAGCATACATATCAAATGGATGTTTTGGGTGTGTTCATCATATTGATGTTTATTAGCCATGATTCATATTGATCATATAGGCTATGGGGGTGACTTGGGAAAGTCCAAGTACGTTTGAAAGTTTGGGTGGTTTTTCGTACTGCACAACCAGAAATGTTAACATGTTCTCAGATGTTAACAGGGAGTTATTTTCTTAAAAAGGTTGTACCATTACAGCCATTAATATTTTGGCTAGGTTATACCCTTAAGAATTTCTTTGGCAGATCAATTAAAATTGAAATGATATAGCATGATGATGTAATAAAATACATATTAAAAATCTAAAAAGAAACTTCATGAAAACATAAAACTAGTACAAAGATGCCCTAAACGGGACTTGAAATAACTCACTGCCCACGCAGGGGCTACAGAAATAGAAAATAAGTCCACGCAGGGACTCGGTACTGAAAATAAAAATGTCCTCACAGGGACTTGATTAAAGGACAATTCAAGATAAAATAAACAACTTCCTACTTCTTTTTGCCTTTGATGAGATTGGCAAGGCCCTTGAGAAAGTTGTTATGCTTCTTTTTGGTTTCATCTGCTTCACGTTCAACCCTGTCTAACCTCTGCAGTATTTCTTGGGTTTGCTCCTATTGAGGAGGAGGAGGTTGCTGGTAAGGTGGGTATTGATACCCTTGCACCGGATATCCAGTTGGGTAAACTGGTGGGTAAGAAGAAGGATAGAGTGCATTATACTATGCAGCAGTAAGATATGGATCATGGGTTCCATAATCCATTGGATATCTAGATGGGTTATACCCAGATGAACCTGGGTATGTTGGTATTGGGTTGTCAAAACCCACTGGCGGTGGCGGTGGTGCATAAGAAGCTGGTGGGGGATTGTCTTCCGGCACCGCATGTGAGGGTCCACCCATTTGGGGGTCCTCGGAAATAGGAGGGTACGAGCTTGAACCATGAGGGGAACTGAACCGTGGTCCCCCACGCACAGACATTCGTGCATTCCTCCTTCGCCTAGGCGGCTCGGGAGGTGGTTGAGGTGGTTCCTCAACTGGAAGAGGTAGTGGGGTAACCGCTTGAAGATACGGTTCATTCAAAGGAGGTTGAGCAGGAGAGTTATGATATGAAGGAGTGGATTCCCACTCATACTTGGCCCACCTTTCGGTAAAAGAATCGGGCCCTTGGTACGGCGATCCTTGGTACGGAGAACCGCTAGAGATGCTGATTAGGTGACCCGGTGTTCCGGTTTGCAGCTCTAGATCGGGGTCGTCGTCCATTTCCATCTCCTGGGAGAAGTGATCTTCAAGTCCTAAGGGATTGAAACCAAAAAGATTGTTGACATAGTCATTGGGGTTGAACTGAGCTGGGGAATAAATGGAATCGGAGTGATGGAAAGAATGAGAGTGTAAAGAGTGGTGAGATTGGTTCGAATGGTGTGATTCTTGAGAGTGATGGGAATGTTGGGGCTCGTCAGGAATGGGTAGCCCAAAGTATGGAGGATCCGAAGGTGAGGATACTAGCGAAACAGAATGCCTCGCCGGCTCGAAGTTATGACTCCAATGGTCCCGAGAGTCGGAACTAGAGAAAGTTGCTGACGGGGTACGCCGATGGGAGGGTCCCGCGTGGCCTGATGGCCCTGCTCTCATTGGTCCCTTTCCTTTACCTCTTACACGTGGCGGCATTTTCCAGTTAGTTAACCTGTCAAAACAAGTAAATATAATATAAACAATAAAAAGGAAAGTTAAGAATAAATCCTAGGTCATTAGCCTAGACTCGGAAGTCAAAGGAATGTGTTTATTGTGTTATTGAGATTAAACACAAAAGGTTAGTGTTTAATTCACTCAATGTTGGCTCTGATACCAACCTGTCACACCCCGATATTTCCACATATTACCGGTGGGCCCGGCAGGGAGTATCGTGACGTAGTTGATATCATCATTGTCAATACACACAATATAATAGCACATCGGAAGGCTTGGTGAATAAACTATTACAAACCATAATGTCTGAGTGTTCGATGAAAGAATATACAAACTGGGTTATATTAAGATCCACAGGCGGATCATAAATAAAATACAAGAAACGGAAAATAACAGACTCGAGGTATCTAGGGATTTGCAAGATCCTCTTATATGACACCTAGTTGTCGCAACCCCCGTCCCCTATCTGTCCCGGGAACGGGCGGCCGCGAACTCAGTGTCGGTGGTATCGGTGTTTATTAATTTGGCAGCGAAAATTACATCAGGACCGTAGTTAGGAAATATTTTATCAGAGTAAAACACCACATTTTATAGAAATAAACACATTGGGATAAAACCCAAGTTTTCATTACAAACTGATTTATAGGGATAAATCCCATTTTATTGAATTAAAACGCCTTCTTTATTTAGGTAACTTTTATAGCCACTTTTCCAAGCCTTCAGTGCTATCCAGCTGGCTTCTAATTGGCTTTCACATTGTGTTACCTGAAACGCGTTTTAAAAACATTTGTCAGTGGAAAATACTGGTGAGTAAATCCCAATTTAATTAAGAAACATTAATTTAATTTAAACAATATTGAGAGCGATTACAATGTTTATATCTACCCAATTACTCATTCAATACAGTCAATTCTGACTGGTGGGTCATATTACACATTGGCTAACTTTTCGTCCAATGGTAACGTGTCTCACATTTTGTATACAAAACCCCAACATACCGGCAGTAATCGTAGAATTACAAAGACTCAATCACTGCTAAATTGCATTGTAAAATAGTTAAGGTTTTGTAAAATCAGTTTACAAAAAGGAGATTACTCACATTGCTGTCTTAGGTTATCCTTTAGGGTTTCCTGAGAATTATCTATAATTTACACAAATGCACACATGTTAGTATAATAACCCATTTTAACATTAGTAATACCCTCCCCGAGACGGCATTCCAACGACTACGTCGGGCAGAACCACGACAGCCGTTACAGAACCCTAGATCAATCGGGTAGCGTATCTAATACGTATCCAGGGGTTATAATACTTACAACGGAGCAGAACTTCGCTAATTAGGGGGGGTATTAGACCCGAGTATAATGCCTACTATCAGAAAATTGAAATTGAGAAAAGAAATCTGAACGAATTCGACTGAAGGCTCGATGCCTTCTTATATAGGGGCTGAGTTCGACTTTTACGCGGCCCGCGTAAAGTTTAGACAAGGGCTACGCGGCCCGCGTCTACTATGGTCAACGGTATAGCTGATCCGGGTCAGCGTATAGGGTCGACATGTGGCTGCCACGTGGCAGCACCGGGCTGCGCCACACTTTTGATCTCTAGCGGCCCGCGTAAGATCCTTAAAGCGACAAACCCCAAAAATTGATTTTTGATTATTTTTAATAATATTTAAGGTATTCGGGGTCCGTTTTCACGTATGGGGTGTATTTTAGGACATATTGGGATAATTTAAAATATATTAGGGTGTCGAAAAATAATTCGAGGGTGTCGGTTTTCTTTAGGGTTGTTATATCCCCCCCCCCCACCTTGTTTTAGAGCTCGTCCTCGAGATCTACTAGAATAGGTGTGGATATTGTCTTTGCATTTCTGATTCAAGCTCCCATGTGTACTCAGGTCCTCTTTTGAAGTCCCACTTCACTTTGATCAGAACTAATCTCTTATGCTTGAGGTTCTTGACTTTCCTGTCTTCAATCTGTAGAGGCCTTTCTACAAACTTGAGTTGTTCATTTACCTCTATGTCTTTGAGAGGCACCACAAGTGATTCATCGACTAGACATTTCTTGAGATTAGATATATGAAAGACATCATGTATTCCTGCCATTTCCTCTGGAAGTTGTAGCTGATAGGCTATAGGTCCTATTCTTCTAATAATCTCAAAAGGTCCAATATACCCGGGACTTAGCTTTCCTCTTTTGATGAATCTTACCACTCATTTCCAAGGAGAGACTTTTAATAATACTTTATTTCCTATTTGAAATTCCAAGGGTTTGCGTCGGTTATCGGCATAGCTCTTTTGTCGATCACGTGCTGCTTTCAGTCGTTCCTTGACTTGAATAATTTTGTCAGTTGTTTCTTGCACTATCTCAGGTCCAGATATTTGTTTTTCCCCAACTTCTGCCCAACAGACTGGGGTTCGACACTTTCGTCCATAAAGTGTTTCGAATGGTGCAACATTTATACTTGTGTGATAACTATTATTATAAGAAAATTCTATTAAAGGTAAGTGATTGTCCCAATTACCTCCAAAATCAATTACACGGGCTCTAAGCATGTCTTCCATTGTCTGAATTGTCCTTTCGCTTTGTCCGTCTGTTTGAGGATGATAAGCTGTGCTTAGATTTAACTTGGTTCCCATGGCTTTTTGGAAACTTGCCCAAAAATGAGAGTTAAAACGACTGTCCCTATCAGAAACAATTGATAAAGGTATTCCATGTAAAGAAACTATTTCATTTACATATAATTTAGCTAGCTGTTCCATACTGAAAGTTTCTTTCATTGGTAGGAAATGAGCTGACTTGGTTAGCCTATCTACAATCACCCAGATTGTATCATTACCTTTCCTTATTTTGGGTAATTTGGTAACAAAATCCATTGTAATCAATTCCCATTTCCATACGGGCATTTCTAACTGTTGTAACAAACCTGAGGGTTTCTGATGTTCAGCTTTAACTTGTGAACATGTTAAACATTTAGAAACATAGGTTGCTATGTCCTTTTTCATTCCTATCCACCAGAAATTCTTTCTTAAATCCTGGTACATCTTATCATTTCCTGGATGCATCGTATACTTAGACTTATGGGCTTCTTCTAATATACGATGATGCAGATTCCCTAATTTAGGTATCCACATTTTCTTTTTATGGAATCTCCAAATTCCATCTATTCCTTGTTCTAATTCCTTAATCATTCCTTTTAATTTTTCAGTATCATCCTTGATTACTGATTCTTGTGCTTTTCTAATTTGCTCATTTAAATCTACTTGCAGATTTAATTTAAGAGAACGTACCCTTTTTGGCTTTTCGTGATACTTTCGGCTAAAAGCATCTGCCACTACATTTGCTTTTCCTTCATGATACTGGATATCACAATCATAATCACTGAGCATTTCCATCCAGCGTCTTTGTCTCATATTCAATTCTTTTTGCCCGAAAACATACCTTAAACTTTTATGATAGTCTAAATCGTACGTTCTTGGTGTCGTTGACAATCGAGATATCACGGGAAGGGTTAGGGTTGGATATTAATTGATCATCGGGAAACAACCTCGCATTCATATAATCTGTAAGGACTCTCAAAATTGTCCTAAAACGACCGTAAGTAAAATCCCGGACCCCTGAAACCATACCATGCATAAAAATCAAGAAAAACAAGATTTATGGTGCTCAGGCGGGCCGCGTAAGATATGGGCATATGTTCACGCGGGCCGCGTCAACCCTAGGTTTGACCGGATAAGCATCCGGATCCACGTCTCACACGCGTGGCAAGTCTAGTGATGACACCGTAGCCCTAATCTACGATATAGGTGCCCTCGCGGGCCGCGTAAAGGTCGAAGGAAGGTTCACGCGGGCCGCGTGAACCTCTAATTTCAGCTATAAATAGCTTGTCACAGGAGCTATCCTATGGTGTCGAAATCACATCATAAAAACGAAAATATACTCTCCAGAAGTCGAATTTTCAATTTAGATAGCGACGCGCTGCTCCGATACCGGGTATTAACTCGATCGCTGCTACGATTCAATGTCCGATTGATTGAAACTATCCAATGGATGTTTAAGTGCTGCCCACATTAGGGTTTATGCTTTGTCATTCGTCGTTAATTTGATGGATGTTTAAGTATCGCACTTTGTCATTCGTTGTGAGGGTTTAATCTCGTGAGTTATCGTAAATGCTGTATTAGTTACTGACCGAGTTCGTGTGCATGTTGTTTAAATTTAGGTTAAAAGACTAAACAGTAGGCTTAAACTCTGCCCGTTAAATCTGCAATGTGAGTCATTCTCTTTTTATCAACTGTTTTACAATACCTTGAATTATTTTCAAATGTTATAATTACAGGGAGTAAGTCGGGGTAATCTTAATCAATGGCTAGTGGGGTATTGTGCACATTACTAATTTCTCACGGGGTTAGGCTAATAAGCCCTAACAGAGGTTAGGCAAATAAGCCCTAACAGTGATAATCATCACTACTTGGGTGACAGGACCCAATAGTGGTATGACCATCGTCACCATTGTGACAAGGCGCCATATAACAATAAGATAGAATCCATTATAATCGCTCTTATGCTGTAATTTATAACTGTGTCATTTTTTTCAAATTGAGTGACTCGCCAGCATTTCCCCGCTGATAAAATATTTTTAAAACATGTTTCAGGCAACCTGCTGTAAATCAAGGAAAACTTGCTGCGGAGCACTATCAAGCTTGAAGAGGTGGCTCAGTTAAAAATAAATAAACATGTTTTAATAAATCAGGGAATTTCCTAGTTAAATTCCTCTATTGTAAATTACGGGGTTTATCTCCAATTTATGGAATAAAATAATTGGGCATTTGAGTTTTAAAAGATCATGTTGAAAATCTTCCGCTGTCGCATCATTAATACCACGGGTTCTTGTCCCACGGCTCCTGACCGGGTCAAACCAGGGCTGGGGCCGTGACAGGAAAAGGTGGTATCAGAGCCACACTGATCAAGCCACTGATTTAAGCCTATTAAGCAAAAACTATTTGTTAATTAACTATTTGTTAGTTACAGTATAGGTAAGCAAAAACTTTCAAACATCTATCTTAAATTAGATAGGTCATCAAAAGAGAAGCGAATTTCATCCCAAACAAATTCCTCAAAGTACCCAATAAATACTGATGAAGGAATATTTGTTCGAAAGGCACAATATGAGGAACCACTTTCTCCTAATAAAAGAAGTTTGATTATTAGGAAAAGTCAGGAGAAAATAAAGAAATCACAAACAAAAGAAAAGAGAGTTAATCAGAAAACCCAAGAACTAGACAGTAACCCACCATGGGAAGACAAGTTAGATGAAAAATGGGCAGATCTCTATATGCTAGCCACTGTAGCAGTAAATGCAAATCTTTAAATACACCTGACTCAAGTTCTAGCACCCTTATCACATACAAGCCAGAAACTTTACCCAGTAAATAAATAAGTTTACAGTAAACCTAGTGTGTTTTAATTGTCAGTTGTCCTTTGTATTAAATTAATCACACGGTATGAAATAATATTTAAAGGTTATCTATGAAATTTTATTATAAAATTTTAACTTAGCATTTTGTGTGTATTTTGCATATATGCTAAACAGCATGAATGAGTTATCTGAAGCCCTTCAGAATCTCAATCTCTATCCGGTGAAAATAGAAGTTTCCAGAGATTTTACTGGTTATATACCCGATATAGAAGAACCTATGGAATTCAACGCTCCACCTCCGGAGAAACCCAAGCCTAAGAAAAGGAGAAAATTTGTAGGATGGAGGCGTGTGCGCATGAGGAAACCCGCAACTAGGAAGATTCCCAAAATAGAAAATCCCATAGACAAAGGAAAGAGTATTGAAATCGGGGAAGGTTCTAGGCAGATAGAAATGGAGATTGGGGAAGGTTCTAGGCAAACAGAGATGGAAATTGGGGAAAGCTCTAGGCAAATCGAGGAGTTGCCATTTCAGGAGGAATTGGATCGCGCATTGGCGAGCTGTGATATCATTAGGCCTATCAATAATAATCTCTACCCTTATCCTGCCGAAAATCAACTTCCAATAAACTTGGAACCAGCAATCCCAGAACCTATAATCCACACCCAACCTCTAGGAATGGACGAGTGGTGGACTAATGATTGGCAGTTTCAAAACCTCCTTAACAATCCCTATACCTTTCTCCCTCAGTTCGACCCAGAACCGATACCAAACCCGCCAATGAGCAATGAAAATCTAGCTGAACTCCGCCACTTTGGCGAAGAGTTGATGGATGCAGGAAATAGGATTCGGGAGGTAGGAGAACAGATCTCCTGGAAGTACGACGAAAGGGAACGTCGTTACTAAAGTACCAAATAACGAGGGATAGTGGGGTTGTGAAACTGTGATTGTATAATAATAATAATAATAATAATAGTAAAATATAAACTTGTAAAATAACTACAAATAAAACTTTGTAAGATAATGGTGTGTATTGATGCATATTATAATATATAAAAATGGGAATCGAGAAATCGATAATTTTGACCATCCATGTGTTATGAAATTGTGTGATTATTTGTGTATTGCTATTAATTATTTTATGCTAATAATTTATATATATTAATTATCAGATGGAAAACGCTAATAATGAACCAGTTAACGAGGTTAACCAATCTGAGCAACACCAGGAGGATCAATTTATGACTAGGCAAGATATAGAAAATATCGTTGCTCAAGGAATAGCCAATGCTATTCCAGCAATCCTTGCTGCTGCCCAGAAACCTGTTGAACCTCAACAAATCATTCCTAGCAAACGTATTTCTGAAGATAACTTCAGTAATAGCATAAACGGAGGTGATAATCATATTAATCACGATAATGATCCACGGCAGGCTCCGCTCCCTAAGAAAATGAAAGCTGCAACGCCTGGTTGCACTTACAAAGAATTTCTTGCCTGTAAACTAGCTGAGTTTGCAGGTAACGAAGGGGCGACTGCAGCATTGCGTTGGTTAAAGAAAACCGAGGCAGTAATTTCCATAAGTAAATGTGCTGAAGAAGACCAGGTCATGTATGCGTTGAATCTTTTTAAAGAAGGAGCGCTAGAATGGTGGAACACGGTGTTACAAGCAAAAGGAAGGAGGATGGCATATGCTATGAACTGGGAAGAATTTAAGAGTCTTGTAGAAAGAAAATTCTGTCCTGGGTATGAAAAGGAACAAATGACTAATAAGTTCCTGACACATCGAATGGTGGATGTAAACGGTCGAGGGTACACTTCAACATTCTTTGAATATGCAAGAGTAGTACCAACCCTGGCTTCGCCAGAACCAGTACTTATTTCCCGCTATATTTGGGGATTAATTGGTGAAATCCGTAATATCGTCAAGGCTGCGAAACCTCGCACGATTGATGATGCGGTGGATTTAGCCAATACTCTGACTGACGAACTGGTACGGACGCGAGAAGAAAATAGAAAGAAGGAAGTAGCCCAAAAGATTACCCAAGGATTTCGTATGGGTAACCGTAACAATTTCAAGCGAAGGGGAACCGGACAATCTTCCACTGGTCCATTTTGCAATTCTTGCAAAAGAAAGCATTTTGGAAGATGCAAAGTATATTGCAATTTTTGCAAAATTCTAGGGCATCAAGAAGAAGAATGCAGGAGGAAGAAATTCATAGTCTACTACAACTGTGGAAAAGCTGGACATCTTAAGCCAGACTGCCCAAAACTGAACAAACCAGCTGACAATAAAGCTAAACCTGCAGAAGGAATGAATAAGAAGAACGTTAGAGCTTTCCAACTGACGACTCAGGAAGCCGAACTGATTCCTGATGTGATAGCTGGTACGTTTCTAGTTCACAATGTATATGCAAAAGTATTATTTGACTCTGGTGCAAACCAAAGTTTTATAAATACTTCATTTTGCCAAGCACTTAAGTTACCATTAACCCAACTTAGACAAATCTTTACAGTCGAAATGGCAGACGGAAATTCTGTCAAAATAAATAAGGTTGTGCGAGAAGGAAAGATAGAACTATTAGGCTATAAATTCTCTGCAAACCTGTTACCTATGAAATTAGCCGGATTCGATGTTGTGTTAGGAATGGATTGGCTAATAGCCAACCATGCTCGAATTCTTTGTGATAAAAATTCCATAGAAATTCATACACCCACAGGAGAATTAGTGGTGATTACAGGAGATAAGCCACGAAAGCCACTGAAATTCATTTCAGTAATGAAATTGGCTAGTTATTCCAGAAAACAAGAAATGGTGTATATGATTTCAGTAATCATTACTACGAAAAGTAAAGAGCTTAAAGAAATTCCAGTAGTATCGGAATATCCCGATATATTCCCAGAAGAACTACCTGGATTACCACCTGATAGGGAAGTCGAATTTAGAATTCATCTAATTCCCGGAACTACGCCGATAGCTAAAGCACCTTATCGGTTAGCACCCACCGAAATGCTAGAATTGAAAAAGCAATTAGATGAATTACTAAGTAAAGGTTTCATACAACCTAGTTCATCCCCTTGGGGAGCACCAGTGTTGTTCGTAAAGAAGAAGGGTGGTTCGATGAGAATGTGTATTGATTATAGAGAATTGAATAAGGTTACAATTAAGAATTGATACCCATTACCTAGGATTGATGATCTTTTCGATCAACTTCAAGGAGCTAGATATTTTTCTAAGATCGACTTGCGCTCCGGATATCATCAGTTGAAGGTACAAGAAAAAGACATACCTAAAACTGCTTTCAGAACTAGGTACGGTCATTACGAGTTTACAGTCATGCCCTTTGGACTAACGAATGCACCTGCTGCATTCATGGACATGATGAATAGAATCTGTAAACCATATTTGGATAAATTTGTAATTGTTTTCATCGACGATATACTTATTTATTCCAAAAGTCAGGAGGAACATTGTAAGCACCTGCATGTACTCTTAACTTTGTTAAGAAAAGAAAAACTTTACGCCAAATTCTCGAAGTGTGAATTTTGGCTGCAAGAAGTGCAATTCCTAGGACACATGGTGAATCACGAAGGTATTCACGTAGATCCTGCTAAAATAGAAGCAATCACCAAATGGAAGGTTCCGCAATCCGCAATGGAAATTAGAAGTTTTATAGGTTTAGCCGGATATTATAGACGGTTTATTAAGGATTTTTCCAAGATAGCTGTACCATTAACTAAGCTAACCTGTAAATCAGTTAAGTTTGAATGGGGACCCAGGCAAGAAGAAGCTTTTAGGATTCTAAAGCAAAAGTTAACAAATGCCCCAATCCTAGCCTTGCCAGAAGGAACTGAAGATTTTGAAGTTTACTGTGATGCTTCAAAACTAGGATTTGGATGTGTGCTAATGCAACGCAAGAAGGTAATTGCGTATGCTTCAAGGCAATTGAAAAAGCACGAAGAAAACTATATGACTCATGACTTAGAATTAGGAGCCATAATTTTTGCCCTTAAAATTTGGAGACATTATCTGTATGGAAGTAAATTTACTGTCTATACGGATCACAAAAGTTTAAGATATATATTTGGACAAAAAGAATTAAACATGAGGCAAAGAAGATGGATGGAAATCCTAAGTGATTACGATTGTGATATTTAATATCATGAAGGAAAAGCAAAAATGTAGTTGTTGATGCCTTAAGTCGTAAGTACCATGAGAAACAACGACGGGTTCGTGCTCTTAGATTAAATCTACAGTTAGATTTAATGGAACAACTAAAGCATTTTCAAGAAACAACAATCAAGGATGATGCTGATGGAATGAAAGGACGAATAAAAGAATTAGAACAAGGAGCTGATGGAATTTGGAGATTCCACAAAGAAAGGATTTGGGTACCTAAGCAGGGAGAATTAAGAAATAAAATTTTAGAAGAAGCCCATAAATCTAGGTATACCATGCACCCTGGAAACAATAAAATGTACCAAGATTTAAGAAATAACTTTTGGTGGATAGGAATTAAAAAGGACATAGCTCGATATATTTCTAAGTGTCTTACTTGTTCACAAGTTAAGGCAGAACACCAGAAACCCTCAGGTCTACTACAACCACTAGAAATGCCTGTATGGAAATGGGAACTCATAACAATGGATTTTGTTACTAAGTTGCCTAAAACCAGAAAAGGTAATGACGCGATTTGGGTAATTGTGGATCGATTAACCAAATCAGCTCATTTTCTACCAATGAAAGAAACCTTTAGCATGGAAAGATTGACAAAGTTGTATGTAGATGAAGTAGTATCCTTACATGGAGTTCCACTCTCCATTGTATCAGATAGGGATAGTCGTTTCACTTCCCATTTCTGGACTAGTTTCCAAGAAGCAATGGGAACTCGACTAAATCTAAGCACTTCATATCATCCTCAAACAGACGGACAAAGTGAACGGACGATCCAAACCTTGGAGGACATGCTTAGGTCATGTATTATAGATTTTGGTGGAAACTGGGACGATCACCTACCTTTTATCGAATTCTCCTATAACAATAGTTATCATTCAAGCATTGAAGCTGCCCCATTTGAAGCATTGTACGGACGAAAGTGCAGAACTCCAGTTTGTTGGGCAGAAATAGGAGAGAGTCAATTATCAGGTCCGGAGATTATGCAAGAAACTATCGACAAAATCACACAGATCAAGGAAAGATTAAAGACGGCTCGAGATCGTCAAAAGAGTTATGCAGACAATAGACGAAAGCCACTAGAGTTTCAAGTTGGAGACAAAGTACTATTGAAAGTTTCACCTTGGAAAAGAGTAGTTCAATTTTGTAAGAAAGGAAAGCTAAGTCCAAGATACGTAGGACCATTCCCAGTGATCCAACGTATAGGACCAGTTGCTTATCGCTTACAACTACCAGAGGAATTAGCTGGAGTACATGATGTATTTCATATATCCAACCTTAAGAAATGCCTATCAGACGAATCTTTGGTAGTACCTCTCCAAGATATAGAGGTAAATGAGAAATTGAAATTTGTTGAGAAACCTCTTCAAATCGAGGATCGAAAGATAAAATTTCTCAAACACAAAAGATTAGTGCTAGTTAAAGTCAAGTGGGATTCAAAGAGAGGACCCGAATACACTTGGGAGCTGGAATCGGAGATGAAGCGAAAGTATCCTCACTTATTCCAATGAATCTCGAGGACGAGATTTTAAATTAGATGGGGAGGATGTAAGGACTCTCAAAATTGTCCTAAAACGACCGTAAGTAAAATCCCGGACCCCTGAAACCATACCATGCATAAAAATAAAGAAAAACAAGATTTATGGTGTTCAGGCGGGCCGCGTAAGATATGGGCATATGCTCACGCGGGCCGCGTCAACCCTAGGTTAGACCGGATAAGCATCCGGATCCACGTGTCACACGCGTGGCAAGTCTAGTGATGACACCGTAGCCCTAATCTACGATATAGGTGCCCTCGTGGGCTGCGTAAAGGTCGAAGGAAGGTTCACGCGGGCCGCGTGAACCTCTAATTTCAGCTATAAATAGCTTGTCACAGGAGCTATCCTATGGTGTCGAAATCACATCATAAAAACGAAAATATACTCTCCAGAAGTCGAATTTTCAATTTAGATAGCGAGGCGCTGCTCCGATACCGGGTATTAACTCGATCGCTGCTACGATTCAATGTCCGATTGATTGAAACTTTCCAATGGATGTTTAAGTGCTGTCCACATTAGGGATTATGCTTTGTCATTCGTCGTTAATTCGATGGATGTTTAAGTATCGCACTTTGTCATTCGTGGTGAGGGTTTAATCTCGTGAGTTATCGTAAATGCTGTATTAGTTACTGACCGAGTTCGTGTGCATGTTGTTTAAATTTAGGTTAAAAGGCTAAACAGTAGGCTTAAACTCTGCCCGTTAAATCTGCAATGTGAGTCATTCTCTTTTTATCAATTGTTTTACAATACCTTGAATTATTTTCAAATGTTATAATTACAGGGAGTTGATCGGAGTGTCGCGCTCCGGTCAAAGATAATATTTATAAGCCCAAATTACCCTTAGCAGATAGTTAGTGGTAGTAAGGGGTCGAACCACGAAGAGTATGTGGTTTGCGTATGGATTAGATTGAAATATAAAAAGGTGTCACTATTATGAAGCTTGCTATTTTGTTTTTTATGTATTTTTGATTGATTGAAAAGATGTGAATTAAAACTACTAAAATGAAAGGATTGATTAACAACTAACGATCAACAAATTGCAAGGAATGAAATTGATTGTTTGAACAATATAGAGAAAACAAGGTTCACACCCGGTTCGGTAATTGCAATCCTAAGGTTTCTACACGTTTTAGGTTCAATTCAATTGCAAAGATGATTAACGAATTTAGTGTCACGAGGCTTAGGTGCTAAAAGCTATCAACATTATAGACAACGGACCACAATGCACTTCGTTACCAAGAACATGTAAACTCTAACCTAGACAAGGCATAATTGCACATAAACATTTCATAAAGTCAAATTTAATCTTCACTCGACAATTTATGAATTCAATACAAATGCAAGACAATTGTCATAAGCTTCAAAATCAAATAGCAAATTGTCACAAAATCAAACCAAGAACATTGTTTAAACCCTAGACTTACAAAAACCTACACCGGGGTGAAACCTCCAAGAAACTAGCCGCTCATGATCGAAGGAACTCGATCACCGGAGGTTGAGAACACGAACATTATCATCTTGAAGTCTTGAAGTTGTGAAGATGGTGGTTAGGGTTTGGAGTGGTTGATGGTGATGAACGGATTGAAGGATGAATGGTGATTAGGGTTAAGGAATGAATGATTGATGATGAATTGGATGATGATTCGGGTTCTAAGAATGTTGGTAGATGGAATGGTAGGTGAGAGATGATGAGTTTAGGCTCCAAGATCACTTTCAAAACTCAAGATTCAAGTGTAACTCCCGAATTAATGATGATTCCCCCCTTTTGATTCGTCCCCCAGACCAAAATAAACAACAAACGCGATATGAACATTGGGGAGCCGTCGCCGACGGTGGATGTGTCCGTCGGCGACGGTGCGTGGCTTTTTCAACTGCAACCGACGGCCTAACACGCTGTCTACGGTGGTTTCGGGCGACGGACAATTGCAACAACCGTCGGCGACGGCCTATTTGGACGTCGGCGACGGTACCCGGATGTCTCAATTCTGGTTTTTCGCATTTCCTTGCTCCCGGTTGACCCGTTCAGCTTCCTAGTGGCTCGTTTTTCATCCCGGTGACCCGTAAAGCTCCCGAAAAGCTCCTTAAACTCTGCTAGATCTGCAAAATACATATCTAATCAAAAGTAGGCTATTCGAAACTAAAACTTATGCAATAACATCAAATTAAGCAATTACAAGCACTGGTTTTCGACCATGTATCACATCCCCACACTTGTCTTTTGCTTGTCCTCAAGCAAATCTGTTTTTCACTTTCACGTGGGTCAAACAACGAATACACCCCCATTCCCGAGACGAAGGTTAAGGTCCAATGTCATGTTAAAGTTCAAACTTTTTACAGTTTTCAATATATTTAACGGTAAAATGATTTCACATACAAAAATGGTTACCCAAGATTAACCCGCCCGTGAAACCACAATTCATGCACATCCCTAACAATGTTCTCTCCACTCGGCTTGTAAATTGGCTAATGTTTATAATGTATTAGCACTTCAAAGAATATTCGCTCAAAACCGATTAGAACACATACCCGCATAAGTTTGCAACTCAATCATTCTCCACCATTGATCACAAACACTAAGCACAAGTCATAAGGTCTTTGTAAGGGTTGTAACGGGGCTAGGCTAAGGGTAGGAATTAGGATATTTTAAAGTGGCTAAGGTGATGAAAATTCGATTTTTTTATTACGAAAGACTATTCTAGCAAAACTAACTATAAACACCAAATATGAGGCAACAACATTCGCCTTTTATTCAACAACTACTAACACTTCTTTTTGTGTTTTTCTTCAACGATTTTCAATTCTTTTTCATAATTTTTTTTTTCAACATATATGCAAACAAACAAGAACAACTATACAAATACGACTCCTATAATCGAATTTCCATCACACGGGTTTTAAAAGAAAAGGTTTAAGGGTTATGGGCTATAGGGTGGTCAAACGAAAGGTTTAGGCTCAAAATGGGCGACTAGGGGATTTGTTTGGGTAAGGATAGATAAATGGTTTTAAGAGAAAAGGTTTACCTAATGCCTTAATCATCCTCGTGCTTGTATTCGGTCTATAGTCTCAAACGTATCAAAAGTTGCAAGTTCTACAATATATGACTAATGGTCCACTCAAACAAAGAAACATAGGTATGTAATCTATGATATAAAAGTGGCTCAAAACCTCACATATCTAAAAGGGTATGGTATGTGACATGCATAAAAGACTAGTTTCTTAGGCGGATTATTCCCAAATAACCACCCGTTAAATACCCGTCATGCTATTAATTTGAACTTGACCATGACAAAAGACCAAATGGGTTGTGACATCCCTCGTTGACCTAGTTACTTGTGCTTTAAGACCTCCTTTGAAACAAGACATTTTTGAAATTTTTTTGAAATTTTCCCCCATCCCCACACTTGAGATGAACATTGTCCTCAATGTGTAGTATTTAAATGAACGGGTCAAAATCTAAAACTTTTACTACTCCCCCATCCCCACACTCGAGGTACATATTGTCCTCAATGTGTAAGAACTAGAGTTTTAAACGCACAAGGGATGTGACACGGCTAATTCCCCCAAAAATTTCACCCCGGAAAAATAATATACAAAATACATTCCACTTATTTACTAACTAAAAATCAAAAGTAAAAAGAAACGTATGCACCTGGTTTGTGAGCTCATTCTTCGTATGCTCCTTTCCTCTTCATGAAAGTGGTTGTCCCACGAACCAAATGTACCTACAAATCTTAACCCTTGTGTAGAAGCATGCTTCTCACAACCATTAAAATTTGTTAGTTACCTAGTTCTACCACTTTTATGAAAACATTACCAAGCTGTACGTTATTTCACTTTGATTTATGTGGAAAATTAATTTACAACAACAACAAACCTAACTCACTTTCGTAGGAATCACGGTTGCATTTAGCTTATGCAACAAGCCCTTTTAAACCCCCCAATAGCTTGGGAGGACGAGAGGTCTCGTGAGGGTTATATAGGGAACACACCCACAAAGTTCATTTAACTAGGCAAAAATTTAAATCAAACAAATTAAAAATAACGAAAACGAAATAATATACAACAACAACAACAACAAAAACATACCTCGCCTCTACCGCTGATATCTCTCATTAGGGTTCACTGGTGGATTCGGCTGGTACGGATAACCAGTGAGGGCCTCAAACATATCCCAGTAGTTATCTAGCTGGCTCGACTCTTGTTGAGGTGGCGGTTGGTATGGAATCGGAATGAAACTAGAGCCGACTGCCTCGGGCCAATGAGGGGTGGGATCTAATGGGCCTAGTGGATGAGGAAGATTGGGGTAATCGGTCCACCCCGAGTGTTCGGCGTACGGGAGACCGGCTTGAAGGTCTCTTTGATGGCGCTCCTGATCGTGGAGTATCTTGGTGTTATTAAGCGTCCTTTGATTAGAAACAGCCAGAGCTCTCCATCGGCGTTGTTCCAATTCCATTTGTGCATTGTGACGCCTAGCTTCTTCTTCCTCCCATGCCCGTCTGTGGGCCCTTTCTTCTTCTTGCAACTGTAACAAGCGTTCCATTTGAGACTGTTGTAACGCTTGTTGCAGTTGTTGTTCTTCCATCTGTTTCTCCACCCTTTCACGAAAGGATGCTTGGAAACCCCATTGCTCTTGTGAATACGCCCCTTGTGCCTCTTCCCATTCTCTCCTGCTCTCATGGTACTCTCTTGCTTCACCAATGTCGGCCGATACATTATCGTAAACAGCTTGTTGCCCACGAGTTCACAACCGGTATGACGGTATCTGCCTTTGGTTCACAAAGTCTGCCACATTGGCAGAGATTTCCCTATGCTGCTTCCTATACCTCCGCCTCGGTCCCCGCGGACCGAAAGGATCCGTCTCCTCCTCAACATCAGGCATCTCCTCATCGCCTTCTTCTTCGTCACCCTCTTCATCACCCTCTCTCTGTTCATTGAATCGGTAACTTTCTCCTTGTTCATCTTCAACAGTGTGAAGATGACCGAAAGCTTTCACAGTTATCTTCCAATGTCGCCTAATGGTGGCGAAGCTGAACTGATCGATGGGCTTAGACACCCACAGTGACTCCTGAGGCAATGCATTCTGCTGCAGAATCATTACGCTAATCAATCTTGCATACGGGATCATCTTCCACTTGAATGATTCTCTTGTATCCCATGTATTGATCATCACAATTTGACGCCATGATAGCCTTGGCGTCCCATACAGCAATGAATGTAAAACCCTGCAGTCCGGTGCCTTCACTTTACCGCGGTCCCCATACCGCACCATAATATTCTCTAACGAAATGCCTTGTAGTATTTTTCCCATCAAAGACAAATCGCTTCTCAACTCCCCTGCACCCCCGGAACCTGGCAGGGTATCCTCTAACAGTCTCAAATCAGCGTCGTTTCTTTTATTGTCCAAAAACTGATCATACCCGTAGTAGTCATAGGCTTCAACCCCAAGCGAGTCAAATCTCGCAATAGCATTAATATGCTCGAACGACATGATCATTTGGTTTTTGCCAATGTTGCCGATCAACTGCCACCTTTGAGCCGGCCTATCAGAATGTTCGAAACGGAGAGTAGATAGCCATTCACAAACAGCCCCCAAATATACCCGGGTGGTAATATCATCGCACCAGTCAATCACTCGCTCCCAACCAATCTTTTCGAAGTTTTGCACTATGCCGATCTTTCGAAACTCCTCGACATCTACTATACGCTCACAAACTGCCCTTTCGGGTACGGGTTTTGAAACACCCGTAACCATCTTCATCTTCCACATCTTCGCTTCTAATCTCTTGTTTCGGTATCGGGAAAGAGCCTTCAACTTCTCCTCTTTCCATACCGAAGCCGACTGACTATTCTTTGCCTCCTCCCAATCCCAATCTTGTCGGATAAGTTGTCCATCACCTTCTTGAACATTACTTAATTGTTCCCAACGCCTTTGATATTCCCCCGAACCTGACCCGGCTCCCGAAGATGAACCTTGACCGGAGGTCTTTGCTTTCTTGCTTCCTCGAAACATGGCTACAATCAAAAGACAAAGGAAACAACAATTAGTATACCCCAAACTCAATCAATCTCAAACTTTGAACATAGTATGCAATGTTGAATTTCAATCAAGATTTAGATGTAAAATCGCCTTTTTTAAACTTCCAAAGTCGCCATTTTTAACATCTACATATTTCAAAGATTTCATGGTTTCAACAATATTCAACATCACCACTATGTTCAATCATGCAAAACCTTAGTGTAATCACATCACCAAGACTAAAGCATGTTCAAATACTACCCAAATCAAGCAAACATTCTTAAGTTTATGCTAAAACATCCTACATTGTGATAAACAACCTACTCTTAAACAATATGCTTAAAATTTCGGAAGAAATCAACAACACATATGGAAATCATGCATAAATTTACTGAAAACTCATACCTTAAGTGTTGAATATCAAGAAGAACTAGAGAAAAGTGCAAAACAAGAGACTTGGATGAACACTCTTCAAAACCCTAAAAACTCACGCCCAGAAATCTTGCAAACGAGCAAGAATTGATGGAAACCGTTATGGGAGTTTTGTTCCTCTCGAAAATTTACGCAATTTAGGCTCAAGAATCAACTGATTTGGTTAAGAATCGAAGAAGTTATGAGAGAATGAAGGATTTAGGAAGTTGGGGAAGAAGGTGAAGATGAAAGAGAGAGAACGTGTTGTGGGTACTGATTTGGTGAGGTTTTTAGGTGTTTGATGGATATGGGATCGAATTTGGTTGAGTTGTGTGGTTAAAAACTGATTTTGGTCATGTTTGGGTGGTTAAAATGAAGCTTGGGTTCGATTCCGGTCAAAGATAATATTTATAAGCCCAAATTACCCTTAACAGATAGTTAGTGGTAGTAAGGGGTCGAACCACGAAGAGTATGTGGTTTGCGTATGGATTAGATTGAAATATAAAAAGGTGTCACTATTATGAAGCTTGCTATTTTGTTTTTTATGTATTTTTGATTGATTGAAAAGATGTGAATTAAAACTACTAAAATGAAAGGATTGATTAACAACTAACGATCAACAAATTGCAAGGAATGAAATTGATTGTTTGAACAATATAGAGAAAACAAGGTTCACACCCGGTTCGGTAATTGCAATCCTAAGGTTTCTACACGTTTTAGGTTCAATTCAATTACAAAGATGATTAACGAATTTAGTGTCACGAGGCTTAGGTGCTAAAAGCTATCAACGTTATAGACAACGGACCACAATGCACTTCGTTACCAAGAACATGTAAACTCTAACCTAGACAAGGCATAATTGCACATAAACATTTCATAAAGTCAAATTTAATCTTCACTCGACAATTTATGAATTCAAGACAATGTCATAAGCTTCAAAATCAAATAGCAAATTGTCACAAAATCAAACCAAGAACATTGTTTAAACCCTAGACTTACAAAAACCTACACCGGGGTGAAACCTCCAAGAAACTAGCCGCTCATGATCGAAGGAACTCGATCACCGGAGGTTGAGAACACGAACATTATCATCTTGAAGTCTTGAAGTTGTGAAGATGGTGGTTAGGGTTTGGAGTGGTTGATGGTGATGAACGGATTGAAGGATGAATGGTGATTAGGGTTATGGAATGAATGATTGATGATGAATTGGATGATGATTCGGGTTCTAAGAATGTTGGTAGATGGAATGGTAGGTGAGAGATGATGAGTTTAGGCTCCAAGATCACTTTCAAAACTCAAGATTCAAGTGTAACTCCCGAATTAATGATGATTCCCCCCTTTTGATTCGTCCCCCAGACCAAAATAAACAACAAACGCGATATGAACATTGGGGAGCCGTCGCCGACGGTGGATGTGTCCGTCGGCGACGGTGCGTGGCTTTTTCAACTGCAACCGACGGCCTAACACGCTGTCTACGGTGGTTTCGGGCGACGGACAATTGCAACAACCGTCGGCGACGGCCTATTTGGACGTCGGCGACGGTACCCGGATGTCTCAATTCTGGTTTTTCGCATTTCCTTGCTCCCGGTTGACCCGTTCAGCTTCCTAGTGGCTCGTTTTTCATCTCGGTGACCCGTAAAGCTCCCGAAAAGCTCCTTAAACTCTGCTAGATCTGCAAAATACATATCTAATCAAAAGTAGGCTATTCGAAACTAAAACTTATGCAATAACATCAAATTAAGCAATTACAAGCACCGGTTTTCGACCACGTATCAGGAGTAAGTCGTGGTAATCTTAATCAATGGCTAGTGGGGTATTGTGCACATTACTAATTTCTCACGGGGTTAGGCTAATAAGCCCTAACAGAGGTTAGGCAAATAAGCCCTAACAGTGATAATCATCACTACTTGGGTGACAGGACCCAATAGTGGTATGACCATCGTCACCATTGTGACAAGGCGCCATATAAAAATAAGATAGAATCCATTGTAATCGCTCTTATGCTGTAATTTATAACTGTGTCATTTTTTTCAAATTGAGTGACTCGCCAGCATTTCCCCGCTGATAAAATATTTTTAAAACATGTTTCAGGCAACCTGCTGTAAATCAAGGAAAACGTGCTACGGATCACTATCAAGCTTGAAGAGGTGGCTCAGTTAAAAATAAATAAACATGTTTTAATAAATCAGGGAATTTCCTAGTTAAATTCCTCTATTGTAAATTACGGGGTTTATCTCCAATTTATGGAATAAAATAATTGGGCATTTGAGTTTTAAAAGATCCTGTTGAAAATCTTCTGCTGTCGCATCATTAATACCACGGGTTCTTGTCCCACGGCTCCTGACCAGGTCAAACCGGGGCTGGGGCCGTAACATAATCTGAGTACTTTGTTCCCTTTTATCACAACAATTGTTTATACACAAGTTATGTTTATGTAACTCTTTCTTGTTGGAATTTCGCACAAGTGTTAAAAGAAACTGAATCCTAAGATAGTCATTGTTCTCATAATCTGAATTAAAATCCAATCTTGATTAGTAAGTAATTGATAATTTAGTTTTCTAAAACAAGCAATCCAAATCATTGATCTTTATTTTCTGCATATTAGGTTAATTGTAGTTAAATTGCAAAGCTATAGAATCAACACATTTTCCACATACTCTCTAAGTTCGATACCCATTTACCACTATCTATTAGTTGTTATTTGGATTAAATTTGCGTGTACTACGACAACACGTCAAATTTTGGCGCCGTTGCCGGGGAGTAGTGCGCAACGTGTGTCAGTTTGTTAGTTTTGCTTTGTTATTTCCGGGTTTACGCTGGTGTGTTTAGTGTGCAGGTATTACAGGTGCATGCATACTAGAGGCTCTCACAAGTCGTCACCATTATCGTTTGATCCGGAGATCGAAAGAACGTTAAGGCAAAACCGAGTTTTAGTACGAGAAAACAGAATTATTGGTTCACCTACCTCACCCATCACCCCACGAAACATCATGCAAGAATCCCAAATACCACCCACAACGGGTCAAACGACCTCATCATTTATACCTACTTCCACACAACCATCACCAAACACAACCATACCTAATACCACTACAATTCCTACTCCACCTCATGACACTACACCAACCAACACCACACAACCGATCACTACTCAAGTTGAACCCAATCTTACCTTTAGCCCTTCTTCCACAATTCCACCATTGTCACACTTCTTTCCCCCAACTACGGGTCAATCATCTTCTAATTACCCAATACCACCAAATTCAACCATTGTCCATGCTACTTCTACATTTAGACCATCGAACCAATTGGGCTTCCAATATTCATCCTTTCCATTCGGGCAATCTTCGGGCATTCAAGGAGATGGATATGATGATGGTTATGAAGAGGAGTTTAGAGGGTATGAAGAGGAAGGTTTTTACTATGGGGGTGATGGAGGATACTTGGGACCTCAAGGAGGAGCGGGTCAACAAAGTCAACCGATCCAACAATTTCAAGACACGAGTAGATTACCGGTCTGGGTGCAACACATTAGACCGCAAGGGCCACAACTGCAACGCCCTACACCGCTACATCAAGTGCGTCCTCAAAATATGCAACCACAATTTCAAAGACCGATTCAACAACAACCACAAATGCCACAATACCAATTTCAACCACCCTTTGCACCTCAAGGGCCTATGTAAGGGCAAATGGGTCAACCAAGAGCACCATTGGGTGCCCCTCAAAGACATCATCGGGAAGTAGTACGGTGTAACAATCCTCAGTAAAACCGACACTCTCAAATATTTCCGACACCCTATTATATTTTAAAATGTCCCAATATGTCTTTAAATACACCCCGTATGTGAAAACCGAACCTGAAATACAGTATAGCATTAAAAATAAAATATAAAATCTGATTTTTAAGCTGAGGCGGGCCGCGTAGACCCACCCCAACCCTCACGCGGGCGGTATCAAGGCTTAAAGCTGATTTCGGTGAATCATAAGTTAAGGCGGGCCGCGTAAGCTAACCTTAACACTTACGCAGGCCGCATGAGATCAACAACGCAGAGACACCATAGGCCGACACGTGTCTACATTGTGGCGAGTCTAGGCGATGACCCGGATCACCTAAACCCTACCCGGGCTACGACGCGGGCCGTGTAAGCCCTGCCTTTGTTTTACGCGGGCCGCGTGAGACACAGTTTCAGCACCTATAAATAGAACACATCGGATTCAACCAGAATTCGTTCAAAAATCATTTCTCAATCATAATTTCTGAATATTAGGCATAGAAAGCTGATATTATACCCCCTAATTAGTGAGGTTCTGCTCCGTTGTAAGTATTATAACCCCAGTTTCGTACTAGATACGCTGCCCGATTGATTTAGGGTTCCGTAACAACTGTCGTGGTTCTGCCCGACGTAGTTGTTGGAATACCGTCTCGGGGAGGGTATCATTAATATTTTCAAAGGGTTTTGATACTAACCTATGTACATTTGTGTAAATTATAGATTATTCCCAGGAAACCCTTACGCGAAGTCTAAGATAGCAATGTGAGTTTATCCAATTTTTGTTAACCTTTTTGTAATATTTTACAAAACCTTAAATGTTTTACAATGTGATTAAGCGGTGATTGAGTCTTTGTAGTTCTTCAATTACTGCCGGTATGTTGGGGTTTTGTATACAAAATTTACTACACTGTGAGTAGTAAGTCAGGACGACAGTACGTTACCATTGGACAACGAGTTAGCCAATGTGTAATATGACCCACAACTCAGGATTGACAGTACTGAATGAGTAATTGTGTAGAAATAAACAATGTGATCGCTCTCAATACTGTTTTAATTGATAAAATGTTTCTTGATTAAACTGGGATTCACTCACCAGTATTTCCCACTGACAAATGTTTTTAAAACGCGTTTCAGGTAACACAATGTGACAGCCAATTAGTAAAAAGCCAGCTGGAGAGCACTGAAGGCTTGGGAAAAATGTGGCTATAAAAGTTACCTAAAAGACGATGTTTTAAATTCAATAAAATAGGGTTTATCCCTATAAACGTATTGTAATAAGAAACTTGGGTTTTACCCATGTGATTATTAATATTAAATATGGTGGTTTTACTATGATAAACATTTCCTAACTACGGTCCTGATGTAATTTCCGCTGCCAAATTAACCAACTGATACCACCAAAATTCTGAGTTCGCGTCCGCCCGTTCCCGGGACAGATAAGGGATCGGGGGTTGCGACATACGGGGAATTGAAGCTCACTTCCGGCCTATTATCACTAACAATCCTTCGCCGGTAGTGATTCCTCATCATGCGGATGGAAGAACTTTTGAAGTTAGAACAACCGCCCTCCAAAGTCTACCAAAGTTCAAGGGATTAGCAACGGAAGAACCCTATTTTCATTTGGAGACATACGACTCCATTTGCAACACCATTGGAGGTCAAGGGTTTTCTTCGGATGATGTCAAGTTGGTTCCCTTCCAATTTTCTTTGGAAGACAAAGCAAAGAGATGGTTTCACACTCTACCTTCCGCATCAATTTTTACATGGGCCGATATGCAACAGATTTTCTTGGATGAATATTACACCTCTCAAAAGACTAATGATGCAAGGAGAGGTTTGAGAAGTTTCCAACAACAATCGGGGGAAATGTTTCATGAAGCGTTTGAAAGATTCAATATGATGTTACGGAATTGTCCTCATCACGGGATCCAACTTTGGGAGTTGTTGAACGCGTTTCACGAAGGGTTGAGCTCGGAGGATGCACGTGATTTGATGTCGATTACTAATGGTACATTCAGTACGAATTATGAACATGTCGATTGGGCATTTTTAGAGCAAACGGCGGTGAATTCCAAGAGAAAGGCCCAATCTTCAAGACGGGCAAGGCATGTGATACAAAGGCCGCAAGTGCATGGAGTAGAGAGTGGCAACGTGCAAGCCACAAATCAAGTGTACAACGTGTGCACTAATTGCAACGAAATAGGCCACACGGCGGAAGTTTGTGTAGTGGGGGTGGTTGATGAGCAAGTAGAGGAAGTGAAAGCAATTCAAGGGGGTGGTCGAAATTTCAATATGAACTCCAACACATACCACCCCGGGTTACGAAATCATCCTAATTTCCGTTATGGGAATGCAGCGAACCAAGCTAACCCAAACTTTCAAGGAGCTCAAGGTGATGTGCGTGAACTGTGTTATGGTTTTAATGTTTATTTTAAGCCCTTTTACACTTTTTTAGCCAAGTTTTAAATTTATAAAACACGATATTTACTAACACTAAACACACATATGGGCAAGTGCACCCATCGTGAGCGTAGTATAGTGTTGGTAAGATACCGAGGTCGTCCAAGGACACAAGAGCTTTTAGTACCGGTTTATCCTCAACGTCTAATCAAATCAAAAAGTTAGAAAAAGGTTTTAAACTAGAAAAATAAAAACAAACTAAAATGCTGAAAATAAAATAAAAGTAAAAACAGATAGACAAGATGAATCACTTGGCTCCGACTCGTGTATAGTGTAACCTTTGATTATTTCCGCACTTTTGCACTTTTTAAGAGATTATCTTAGTTATTGTAGTAGGCCCCTCTTTTGAAGGTGACGTTACCCTCAACCCAGTAGTTTGAGTCAGCAAGGATACAATCCTAAAGGGTCGGATTATTGAAAGATAATTAATTAAGTTTTTAATGCATATTATGGTAGGCCCCTCTTTTGAAGGTGACGTTACCCTCGGCTAAGTAGTCTGAGTCAGCAGGGATACAGTCCTAAGTAGCCGGGTTAAAGTATTAATAGTAGCTTACATATGAGGGGGTCAAAGAGTTTGGACCCCCGCTATCCAATACCGTTAAGTATTGAAGGAGGTCCTACTAAATTTGACACAGGTCCTTGCAGGATCTATACACTGAACAAGGCAAGACTCTTACCAAACCGTTCCCTTAACCCCCGACCAGGTAGCCAACATACCTCCATATAGACCGTGGAGATATGAATGGTGAAAATCTTTTATTTTATATAGACAGTAAAATAATGCCAAGACACCACGGACAAACGATAAGGAAAAATCACCTTCAACATAAGAAACTAGTTATTAAAGTCATTAATACATAACCAAGTAAAAAGTGCGAAAAGATTAAAAATAAAAAGTATTACACTAGACACTTTGTCTTCACCAAGTGATGTAAGAGACTTAGGCAAACATGGCCTTGATTGTTAAGAACTCTTACGATCAATCTTGGATCCCGAGACGACTCACACACTCTATGATGGACAGTGGATGATGGTGGTGGATGATGGTGTTATGGTGGTGGTGGGTGGTGGGTGAAGTGTGAGAGAGGTGGTGTGCCAAGGGATGGTTTGCCCTTGAGCCAAGCACTCCTATTTATAGGCTGAACAGAAGCTCGGGCATGGCCCCGTGTCCATTGGGCACGGCCCCGTGTCCATCCTTCATCTCTTTCTTAATTAAATGCAGTTTGTCTGCATTAGTTGACCACGCCCCCGTGTCCACTTGGCACGCCCCCGTGTGTAGAAGCAAATCTGTACTATCGAGATTTCCCAGATTCTGCGAATCTTAGAGTTGACCACGACCCCGTGGTGGGCGATAGAAGCTTCTACAGCTTTGTCTTTTCTGCTGGCACTTGGGCACGCCCCCGTGTTCACTGAGCACGGGGCGTGTTCAGCCTTCTGTTTTCTTGTTTTGCTTGGGAAGATGCTGTCGTGGGGTCGGGCATGTCACGTTTGTTCCTTTTCTTGTATTTATGTTAGATTTAGCTGCCTTTTTGCTTCTTTTGTTAATTTGAGCTCATTTAATCCTGAAAATACAAAAGGAAGACAAAAGCACACTTTTTCCAACATTAGTACTAAAAAAGGGTTAGTTTTATGCCACAATTGATGTAATTTATATGTTGCATTTTGCACACATCACAAGGTAACTTTGCACCTCGTCAACAATACAATCAAGGCAACTATAGGGGTGGAAACAATTATGGCTACCAAGGGCAATTTCAACAAACGGGTCAAAGTGGTTCGGGTCAAAGTTCGTCAAGCGGGAATGAAGTCATGGATATGCTTCGGGCTATGCAACAAGACATGCAAAAACGGAATCAACTCGATAAAGTCCGAATGCAAAAAGATGAGGTTCGTGACAAGAGCATCCAATCACTAACAACCCAAATGGGTCAATTGGAAACCGATGTGGCGGAGTTGAAGAAAAGCAAAGGTCAACTTCCTAGCGACACCAAGGTAAATCCTTCACATGGTTCGTCACGAGGTAACAATGTTAATATTAGTCATGTTAGTGTGTTGAGAAGTGGCAAAGAATTTAAAGCAAATTTGTCACCGGGTTTGGTTGAGGGGGTAGTTGAGGATATCACGGGTAACGAAAGTGAAGATGAAGTTGCACCGGTTAAACCTAAAGAATCAAATGTTAAAAAACGGGGGTTGGGTGAAAATGAAAAGAATGAAAAAGATGAAGGTGAACCGAGTCAAGTCCCGTTCCCATCGGCTTTACTTGACCCGGGTAGGAAAAATTTTATTGCATCAAGAGGTCCCCAAAAAGAAGAATTGTGGGACATGTTTAAACAAGTAAAAAATCAATCTTCCACTACTTGATGCAATAAAACAAGTACCCGCATACGCCAAATTTCTAAAGGAACTATGTACACAAAAAAGGCAACAAAAGAAGAAAATGCCTAAGCGGGTGGATTTAATCGGGCAAGTGAGTGCAGTTTTGAATGGGGAGCTTCCTCCTAAGCTCCAAGATCTGGGCACGCCATTAATTAACATTCAAGTTGGTAATTTTCAAATGGCAAAGGCGTTACTAGATCTTGGAGCCGGGGTGAGCATTTTACCAGGGGGCTTATATGACCAATACGACTTTGGTCTGTTAGCAAGGGTGGAGACAATGGTTGTTTTGGCCGACTTGTCTCATAAGCTACCTCGGGGGATGGTTCAAAATGTGATTCTTAAAATTGATGAGTTTTACTGCCCGGTTGACTTTTTAGTATTGGACTACTCATCCGCGGACCCAAAACAACAACAAAATGTCATTTTGGGTCGGCCATTTTTTAGCACCGCATGCTGTGATCGATTGTAGATTTGGTACAGTCGATATGACTTTTGGAAACCAGAAAATGCGCTTGAATGTTTTTACTAACAATTCTAATGCTGTTGGTGTTGATGAGTGTTTTATGGCAGATTTAGTCGATGGATGCAACCCGCATGAGTATGAGGAGGATGGCATAGATGTTTGTTTGTGTGACTTTTCTGAACAGGTACATGCTTGTGCACTACGGGCTGAAGAGGAAAAACAGGATGCTATGGCTTTGAAGGAAGGTCGACCGCCATGGACTCATCAATTTGACAGCTTGCTGGTGGAGATAAACTCGGGTACTAGGCCATCACTAGAAGAACCACCAAAGTTGGAGCTCAAAGACTTGCCAAGCCATTTGAAGTATGCTTTCCTAGGGGATAATGACACTCTACCGGTCATTATTGCCTCTAATTTAGAGATGGCACAAAAGCAAGCTTTGTTGGAAGTGTTGAAAGAGAACAAAGGAGCTATTGGATGGACGATTGCCGATCTCAAAGGAATTAGTCCATCAATCGTTATGCACAAGATAATCACCGCCGAAGATGCAAAACCGACAAGAGAAGCTCAAAGGCGATTAAATCCGAACCTAAGGGAGGTAGTAAAGAAAGAGGTAATTAAATGGTTGGATGCGGGAATCATCTATCCGATTTCGGATAGTGCTTAGGTAAGTCCTACCCAAGTTGTGCCTAAGAAGGCCGACATTCAAGTAGTCAAGGATGAGAATGGTGAACAAGTCGCCACCCGACCGGTTACCGGGTGGCGTGTTTGTATTGACTACCGTAAATTGAATGCTGCCACTTCTAAGGACCATTTCCCGCTACCTTTTATTAACCAAATCATTGAAAAACTGTCGGGTCAAAAATAATACTGCTTTTTGGACGGGTATTCGGGTTACAATCAAATAGCAATACACCCGGATGACCAACACAAGACCACCTTCACTTGTCCATATGGTACCTTTGCCTTTCGGCGAATGCCATTTGGCTTGTGCAATGCACCAGCAACTTTCCAACGATGTATGATGAGTATTTTCTCGGACATGGTTGGAGAGTCGCTTGAAGTGTTTATGGATGACTTTTCAATTTTCGTCACTAGTTTTGAATCTTGTCTCAATGAATTACAAAAAGTTTTAAAAAGATGTGTTGAGAAAAATTTAGTGCTTAGTTGGGAGAAAAGTCATTTCATGGTGCAAGAGGGCATTGTGTTAGGTCATGTAATATCGGAAAGGGGAATGGAGGTGGATAAGGCAAAAATAAGGGTAATATCATCTTTGCCACCACCGAAAAATGTTAAGGGTGTAAGGTCATTTTTGGGACATGCAGGCTTCTATAGACGTTTCATTAAAGGTTTTAGTGTTATCACGAAACCTTTATGTAATTTGTTGTTAAAAGATGTTCCATTTGACTTTATTGACGAATGTTTGCAAGCATTTACTGTTTTGAAGGAACACTTGGTGAAAGCTCCCATTTTGCAACCGCCGGATTGGTCAAAGCCGTTCGAGATCATGTGTGATGCAAGCGACACTACAATTGGTGCAGTTTTGGGTTAACGGGTTGACAAAAAGCCGGTGGTAATTTACTATGCAAGCAAGACTTTATCCGAAGAGCAACTGAATTACACCACAACCGAAAAGGAATTACTAGCGGTGGTGTATGCTTTGGATAAGTTTTGTTCGTATATTTGGGGGAGCAAAGTGGTGGTGTATTCGGATCATAGTGCAGTCCGGTATTTGATGGAGAAAAAGGACGCGAAGCCCCGTTTAATTCGATGGGTGTTGTTGTTACAAGAGTTCGATTTAGAGATCCGAGACAAAAAGGGGAGTGAGAACGTAGTGGCGGATCACTTGTCTCGGATCCCGGTGGAAGGCATTGACGATTTAAGTGAAATAAATGAAAGGTTTCCCGATGAGCAATTATTAGCCGTATCCACCTTTGTTGCACCGTGGTATGCTCATTACGTAAACTACTTAGCCACGGGTGCCATCCCAAATCATTGGACCAAGAAGCGAAGACAACAATTTATGGTCCAAGTGAAACAATACATTTGGGATGAACCGGATCTTTTTAAGATCGGGCCGGATCAAGTCATTAGGAGGTGTGTGCCCGAAACGGAGGTGTCAGAAATCTTGACTCATGCCCACTCATCCGCATGTGGAGGTCACTTTAGCGGGCATAAGACGAGTTATTGAGTTTTGTCATGTGGGTTTTATTGGCCCACTATTTTCAAGGATGCGTGTGAGTTTGCAAGAAATTGTATAAATTGTCAAAGGATGGGAAGCATTTCAAAGAGGGACGAGATGCTATTACAACCAATTTTGGTTGCGGAATTATTCGATGTATGGGGCATTGACTTTATGGGTCCCTTCCCGAATTCCAATCGGTTTCTATATATTTTGGTGGCGGTGGACTATGTCTCGAAGTGGATTGAAGCTATTGCAACATGAACAAATGACCATTCGGTTGTTTGTAAATTTGTTCAATCCAACATCTTCTCCCGTTTTGGTATTCCACGAGTTATCATAAGCGATGGTGGTTCGCATTTCAAGAACTTTAATTTTGGGAAATTGTTGAAGCGGTATAGCGTGAATCACCGGATTGCTACACCTTACCATCCGCAAACGAGTGGACAAGTCAAAGTGTCCAACCGTCAAATAAAAGAAATCCTCATGAAGACGGTAAAAACGGATAGGGAGGATTGGTCGAGCAAGTTAGATGATGCATTGTGGGCATACCGAACGGCATACAAGACTCCGATTGGCACAACACCTTACCAGATGGTGTATGGAAAGGGTTGTCACTTGCCAATGGAGTTAGCTCATCGGGCACATTGGGCAATCAAGACGGTAAATGCGGATTATGATAAAGCGGGAAAGATGAGAAAGTTGCAATTGAGCGAGATAGAAGAGATTAGAGATGAGGCATATGAGTGTGCATCGGCTTACAAAGACAAGCTAAAAAAGGTACATGATGCAAAGTTGAGGAAGAAAACCTTTGAAGTGGGTCAAAAGGTTTGGTTGTACAATTCAAGGCTCAAGATGTTTGCGGGCAAGCTTAAAAGCAAATGGATGGGCCCGTATGTCGTTCGGCGGGTTGGGAGGTTTGGTGATGTAGACATCCAAGATGAGCAAACCAACAAACAACAAACGGTGAATGGCCATCGGTTAAAGCCATACTTGGAAGGGAACGACATCAACAACTTGGAGCTAGACAAAGCGGGCTACATTTTACATCCGGTCGATGAGGAACAACCATGAGAGGCCCAGGTTTGGTAGTGTAAATAGTTAGTATTTTGTTTTGTGTAGTTTGCACATTTACCGTACTCGCTTGAAGCTTGTGTTTGAAACAAGTGTGGGGACGTTCGGGTTACGAATAGTTCTAGCATTGTGTTGAGGACAACACGGGACTTTCGAGGGGGTAGGGTAATTTTTACATGTTTTTGAAAAATTTTAAAAACACAAAAAAAATTTGAAAAAACTGAAAAAATATATAAAAAAAAAAAGACACTTAAAATCACATTTTTTGGCGAAGAAGGGATGCCCAGGTACCACCGTAATTTACGGTGGAGATGAAAAATGTTGGGGCATTACGGTGTAAACCTACTATTTTACGGTAGGTTTTGAGCTCCAGGTTACACCGTAATTTACGGTGTCCACCGTAAGTTACAGTGGACCTGGCGAACTGATGGGTCGATTTTTGTACAGCAGTTACATAAAAAAAAAAAAAAATAATAATAATAATAATAATAATAATAATAATAATAATAATAATAATAATCAGGTCATGTGAACTAACCCTCACCACTCATTTTCTTTCATCTTCCCCTAACCACAAATCTCATCTATCACTTTCATCTAACCCCACAAGATCTTCTACAAACTCCATAACCCCACAACCTTCAATCCTTCATATCTCTCTCAATTCTTAGCCAAATCAAGTGAAATCTAGGTCTATTTTGACTAATTTTTCACGTATTTGCTGATTTTGAGAAGAGATTTGTGAGAAAACATCATTTTCTGGTCCGAATCCCAAACCCTATGTTCGAAAATTTTGGGGGTTTTTGAAGTTCTTGTTTCACTTGTGTTCTAGCATCTTCAAATCAAGGTATGTGATGTTTGTTTGTTACTTTTGATGATGCATTGTGAGAAGGAAGGTTATGTTTGTTACTTGTTCATTCCCACTTGCTTGTTCTTAGATTTTGTCATGAAAATGGTTACTTGAACATTGTTATGGTTTGTAGATGTAGGTTTGATGATTAAAGTAGTGAACTTTTGGGAATCTCTACATTGTAGAGACACCATGCCCATTTTTTGAGAAAATAATTATAAAATTTTTGGTTCACTAACATCTACAACCATAGTAACAAGCAAGTGTGGGGATGTTTTGGAGAAAAGGGTCTAACTTTTTGTGTTTGGTTGTGTTGTTTGCTTTGCAATGTGTGTAGGAAAATGGTAAGAACGAAGGAAAGAGCGGGAGCTAGTTCGTCTTCTTCATCAAAAGGCAAAGGCAAGCAGGCGGAACAACAACCAAAGAAGAGGCAATACTTGGGTAGAGTTAGTGAGAGTGAAAGCGAGGATGAAGAGATGGTAGAGTTGGACCCGGCTGAAAAGCTAAGGTGGGAATCGGGTCTTTTAGATGATCAGCCGGAGCATTGGCAACCGACACTATTTCATGACAGTATGAACCGTTTAAAAAATAAGGCTGCCGCGTTTATTTGTGAGAGGGAAGTTAAGGAGGTTGAATTTGGGTCGTTTAATGTGTTTGCCCAATTCCGCGCCTTAGGATGGGAGGCGGCGCTCAGTTGTTACGATAAGGACAACAAGAATCTGTTTATGGATGAGATTCAAGAATGGATGGCAACCCTCAAATGCAACACATACGATAGGCCATCGCAGATGAAGTTGACGGGTGAGGTTAATGGGATAAAGGTAGAGATGTCGTTCCATACACTATGGAAATTGGCAAAGTACGATAGTCTACCAGCTCGTGATTACATGATCCCTAGTCTTGATGATCTGTTGATAAAACCGGAGAAGCATTCGAGGTGGAATGATATGTTAGCGGCTTTGTTCTTGCCCGGTACTTACAGTGGAATCTTGTACCAGAAGAACTTGAAGATTGAAGCAAAATTGCTGCTGTCGATTTGCATTTTGAATGTCATTCCAAGAAGAGGAGATAAGGAACATGTGAGGTATCCGGAAGTGCCAGTCCTCTATTCGTTGCTCAATGGGTCTCCTTGGTTTCCAATTCGGTATTTAATTATGAACCATCTTTGGATTTGCCGGAACAAATTGGGGAGGAGCATTATCCCGTATTGCCGAATTATCACGGGATTGATGAAGCAGTTTAAAGCGATCACATTGGAGGATAGAGGACATCCAAAAAGGTATAATCCTTTTAGTCTAAACAAGATGGGTATTGGATGGACCTACACGCAATCAGAAAGGTATCACAAGCTCAAATCGGAGGGTCAAAGATGGAGGGCGTTGAAAGTTGATGCAAGGGATCTTCTACCGGGTGAAGAGGATGAACCAGAGAGTGAAGCGGAAGCCCCGAGTGGGGATGATGATTATGCGGATGAGCCGCACAGTGAGAATGTGAATGTGGGCCAAGGGGGCCTAGGTAGGGGATATGGTGGTGCTTTCTATGATTACACGGAGCGTTCATACGAGCCGAATTGGGCTTACAATGGCACTATGCAAGAGGTTATTGAGAACCAACGTCCTCCGGCAACCGTTTTTTACTCATGGTCGGGTTCGGAGCGTACTTTGTTTGATCAACAAACGATGATGAGTGCTAGTCTGGAGCGGTCCTTGAAGCATAACTTCGATCGTCAAGAATCATGGAATCGTGCACATGCTTACTCTCATGAGCTAGAGATGAATAACCGGTATGAAGATGATCAAGCGCGAAGGATGCATGCGGATTGGCATGCCGGGCGGCCCGTGGTTGTGGATCCACCTCCGGTGGATTATGCGTCTCTACCACCATACGATGGTAGTGTATCATATCCAACCCCGCCGCTCCATCATTCACAATGGCTAGACCCGCGTCAATAACAGGGAGCTTCGCAACAAGGTGGAAGCGGTAGCGGCGCATTTGTTTTCGGAGAATGGAACGAGATGATGTCTTCCATTTTCGGACCGCCTCAACCGCGCTATTATTAGTCAGGTCATGCTCCTTCTTGTATATTTTGTGAATATTTGTTGGTTTGTTATGTTTATGGTCGGGTGGTTGGGTGGTGTTAGTTTGTGATGTTATGTTTTGGGTTGGAAGAGTTGGTGGTGTAATGTTTAAAAGAAGAAAAAAAATATAAAATAAAAAATGCCAAAAAGAAATTTGTGGTTTGAGTGTTGAGCTTTTAGTTGGTGTTAAAGAGTTTTAGCGATCAAATCCTCCTAAAACCATACATTGGGGTCAATGTATCCCAAGTGTGGGGATGGGGGGAATTTTTGAGGTTTTTGAAAAATTTTAAACCAAGCGAAACAATGTGAGAATTTGAACACTTTGGACTAACCCCAAATGATGCACCAGCAACCCTTAATACCCTTTATTCTTGGTGAGAGTTGAAACCACACATGTAAATAAATAATACTTGTCTTTGTGAGAGTGGCAACGAGTGGGGGTGCATTAGAACTTGTGCCTTGATACGGTTTGAGTCCTTAGTTGGATATGAATGCAAAAAGGATAAGGGCATTTAGGTAGCCTCTTCATTAGTGTGTGCGAGTGTGGGATTTGGGAGGTTGGACCTCATTAATTATATATATGAGCATGGTTGCGAGAGGGGCGGGGGTTTGGACATTTAGTTGCCCATTTTGTGCCTAAAGCCTATCATTTGTTACCCCTTAGCTAGTTACCTAAAAATTTACCCGACTTGACCCGGTCTTATATTGTTAGTGGTTGTTTTAGTAGTATGTAGATATATTTGATGTTATATTGTATGTTTGCTTTAAGTCTAAAAAAAATGGAAAAAGCAATGAAAAAAAAAAGAAAAAAAAAAGTGTAATGTTGAGTTATCTTGTATATAGTAGTTAAGTTTGGTAGTTGTTTGTTTATTTTATTGTGTAATAAAAAGACCGGGTTAAGTTTTCGCTACTACATATATATTCCATTTCCTACCCGTATACCTAGCCACGTTACAACCTTAAAGCCCCTTTGATTTGCATTCATGTTTGGCACTTGTTAGGAGAAGGACCGATTTAGGTACAAGCCTATAGTTGTGCAACCGCCCGTTTGCCTTTTGTGTGTTTAGCTCATAGTTGCTAGTGCTTACTTGTTGCCGAGAGGAGAGATATAGCGAGGGGTGTGTTATTTCGGGTGTTAAGAAAGGGTTAGTAAAAGGACTACATGCTTTTGCTTGATTTATATTGATCGCTTGTTTTGAAAATGGTTTGATGAGTTGCTTGGGACAAGCAACGGTTAAGTGTGGGGATGTGACGGGTGGTCCATAGGACAACCCTTAATGATGTTAAAAGACGAGTTTATCCCTCACTTGATCGTGTAATTATTTTGAATTAGATAACTACAGTTGCTTATGTTTCAGGTACAATTTGGAGCTTAAAATGGACAAATTGCTGCTTTGGATGGATTGGAGTGGAACGGGTCATGCATGGAAGGAAAGAAGAGAAGAAACAAAACATTCAGGGTTCCACCGTAATTTATGGTGGCCACCGTAAATTACGGTGGCCCTGAAATCCACATTTTTCCACCGTACCTCAGTAGCATCCCACCGTAACACTTTGAAGTCCACCGTAACTTACGGTGGGTATCGTAAGTTACGGTGGAGATGACGAAAAAAATCGTAACTGCCTCATTAAACCGTTTTTGATGGTGTCTTTTCACATTATTCATCATTGGACGTTTTCTCTGCACTTTGGGGGCGATTTTGGCTGGTTCTTGTTGGTTCCAAACATTTCTAAACATTTGGTTTTTGTTTTCGATTCGTATGAACTTGAACTTTGATGTTATGATGATCAACCGAACAATGTCCGGCTAAACTCGTGGTGATCATCTTAGGTGAAGGTTTTCTTAGACTCTTGTGTGTTTGTTCCTTTATTTCTAGAATGATAACTTTGTGTTTGCTTTGATTATCATGGTGTATGAGTAATTGATTGTAGCTTGTTGATTGGTATTGCAATTCTAGTCTAAATCGTACGTTCTTGGTGTCGTTGACAATCGAGATATCACGGGAAGGGTTAGGGTTGGATATTGATTGATTGATCATCGGGAAACAACCTCGCATTCATATAATCCAAGTACTTTGTTCCCTTTTATCACAACAATTGTTTATACACGAGTTATGTCTATGTAACTCTTTCTAGTTGGAATTTCGCACAAGTGTTAAAAGAAACTGAATCCTAAGATGGTCACTGTTCTCATAATCTGAATTAAAATCCAATCTTGATTAGTAAGTAATTGATAATTTAGTTTTCTAAAACAAGCAATCCAAATCATTGATCTTTATTTTCTGCATATTAGGTTAATTGTAGTTAAATTGCAAAGCTATAGAATTAACACATTTTCCACATACTCCCTGAGTTCGATACCCATTTACCACTATCTATTAGTTGTTATTTGGATTAAATTTGCGTGTACTATGACAGCACATCAATATCCTGACCTTAAATCAATTTTTGAGAAAAATCGGGCTCCTTACAATTGATCAAACAGATCATCTACTAGGTTAGAACCCCGTGTAATACACGGGTTGAATAAATATGATTCTACATACTAAGTAATAAAATAGTTACATCTTTTAGAAAGTCGTGTATTGTACGAGTTGAATAAACACATGTATTACACGTATAATGTAATCCATTAACACATTTAGTCGTCAAGATGTGTTTTCTAAAAAATGAACTTTGATGTACTATACACTTATTATAACATTTTACTTTGTTTTTTTATTTATTATTATGTTAAATTGTTAAATAAAATTTTCAAACCAAATCAATTTTCTTTGTTCATTCATTCAATATCCTTACAAAGACCAACATTTATAGGTCTATTTCATAAGTGCCATATATGTTACTAATCATGATATGAAACGCCAGTTAATTAAGAACGTCTAACTCTAGTTTTATTCGTTTGTGTTTATTTTAAAACTATAAATAATTACAGGAATTTCAGAACTCCAAACAAACAAACAATCATTTTATTTGTATATTTTATGTTATATATTTTATGGGGTGAAGCAGGTTCAAAGGAGGTAGTGGTGGAGTGACTGGGGAAAGACTTGGTGTTCCTTGTGACCTAGGTTTGACTTCCACTCTCCCCATTATTTTCTGCGTCATCTAGGTGAAGGGCGAATATGGGTGGCGCCGGTTCATCTTGGATGGGAGGCTAGGTTTTATCGATTATTCCACTGTCATGACTTCCATTATTTTCTAACCCTTTTGGCCCCTAACACTAACCCCATCCATTAAATGTTAGGGCCAAAAGGGTTTAAAAAAGACGTCAGGGCCAAAAAGGTTAGAAAAAAATACGTTGGGAACTCAGATGTTAAAAAATTCTTTTTTGGGCTAAAAGAGTAAAAGTGATATAACCACAGAGGCCAAAATCTTAATTTACTCTTAATAAAATATTATGATATTATAGGCAAACTTAATTTTTAATTGAACATGAATATGATATTTATATTGATACAATCAATAATATTATTGAACATGAATATGATATTTATATTGATACAATCAATAAGATTATATCGTGGATCTAGTTAAAAAAAAAACCTAAATCTCTTCTATAAATTTTAAATTTTAAATTTAATATTATTAATAATCGAGTTTTCATAATAATATTTATTTAAACAGGAAAATAAAATTGAGACCATCTTATAGAGCGACATGTGTCCCTCAAATGGTTTCTTTTTATTATATAGTATAGATTCTTGGTAATGGATATCGATTCTTAATTGTGACATTGTTCAATTCACGGTAGTCAATGCATATACGCATTGATCCGTCTTTTTTTTTTAACGAATAAAATTGGTGCTCCCCAAGGCGATGAGCTTGGCTGTATATATCCTTTCTCCAACAATTCGCCTAACTGTTTCTTTAGTTCCTGCATTTCGGCGGGTGCCAAACGGTAGGGTACTTTGGCAATTGGTGCTGTCCCGGGTAACAGATGGATTCTGAATTCGACTTCTCTGTCTGGCGGTAGTCCTGGTAATTCTTCTGGAAATACATCTGAAAACTGAGACACTACTGGAATATCTTTTAATTCTTTTCCTTTAGTGTTAGTGATTATAGAAATCAAATATACTATAGACCCTTTTCTTATATAACTTGCAGTTTTCATCACAGAGATGAATTTCGTGGATCTGGATGGTTTATCTCCTTTAATTGTGATCTTTTCACCTTTTGGTGAATTTACTTGGATTGACTTTTGATCACATAAAATACTGGCTTTATTGGCTATTAACCAATCCATTCCTAAAACGACATCAAATCCGGTCAGATTCATTGGGTACAAATTTGCAATATACTTTTGATTTAAAAACTCTATTCTTGCTCCATGCAAGATTTCAGAAATCCTAACTGTTTCTCCATTTGCTGTCTCTACTAGACATTCTTGTGAGAGTTTAGTTAATGATTGATTAAGAAGTTTGCAAAATGAAGTATTAATAAAACTTTGGTTTGCACCAGAGTCAAATAATACCTTAGCAAAAACATCATTAACTAAAAACATACCAGCTATCACATCTGGAATTATCTTGGCTTCATCTGCAGTCAGAACGAATGCTCTAGCATTTTTAGTGTTCTTGTTGTTTGCAGCTGGAGCCAATTTCGGACAGTTCGGCTTGATGTGGCCTTGTTCCCCACAGTTGTAGCATATCCTGTTGTTGGCTTTCCTCCTGCAGTCTTCTTCCTTGTGTCCTGATATTTTGCAGAAATTGCAATATATGGAGCATCTTCCAGAATGCTTCCTTTTGCAATACTTGCAATGAGTTGCAGATGTGGAACCTACATTTTTCCCACGGTTGGAATTTCCAGATAGGAATTCCTGGGTAAGTCTTTGAGCTAGGTTTCTTCTTTGATCTTCTTCTCCAGTACGGATTAATTCATCTATCAAGGTATTTGCTAATTCTACAGCTTCTTCTATAGTTTGCGGTCTAGCTGCATTGACTACATGTCTAATCTCTCCAATTAATCCCCAGATGTAACGGGAGATTAATATTGGTTCAGGTGATGCAAGGGTTGGTACTATTCTAGCATATTCAAAGAATGTGGTAGTATAACCCTTACTATCTACCCCGGTTATTCTAAGGTTAAGAAACTTATTCGCTATCAGTTCCTTTTCATTGGGAGGGCAAAATTTCCTTTCTACCATATTCTTAAATTCCTCCCATTCCATGTTGTAAATCTTATCACTTCCTCTTGACTGGAGGATAGTGTTCCACCATTCTAAGGCTGAGTTTTTAAATAGATTAGAAGAAAACATTATCTTGTCTTCTTCAGCACACTTGCTTATTTTTAAAACAACCTCAGTCTTTTCTATCCAGCGTAGAGTTGCAATAGGTCCTTCATTGCCCGAGAATTCTATTGGTTTGCAGGACCAGAATTCTTTATAAGAACAACCATAAGACATGGTTCTTCTTCTTTTGGGAATGGGCACTTGAAGTACAGGTCCATTGTTTACGCTGTTTTCTGGTTCAGTTGGCCGCTTACTGCTATGTTTACTTTTATTATTCGCTTCCTGAACCGTTTGAATAATAAATGGCATTGCATCTATAATTCCTTATGCCACTATGTGTTTGATAGCACTATTATCCACTTGGTTTCCATTGTTATTGATGCTCGGATTCTCATTAACCAGGTTAATGTTACTCTGGTTATCGTTATTCAGATTTCCTTGATTTCCTTCGTCGGCCATCTGAATTTTAAACATTTATCATGTATTAATATCACAAAATAATATTTAATATAGCCAATCACATGACACGCATTTTGGTCAAAAGCGTCGATCATTGCGACTTTACTCTATTCATATAATATGCATCTATTACACACCAGTACTGAGATAAAAATTACAATACCGACTGAAATAAAATTACACTAATAATAGTAGGCATTCGTAGTTTTTTTTCATACACATACACACATATTATATTATTTTATTATTATTATTACTACTACCGTTTCCACCATCATATACATGGATATGGATTCATCCAGAAATCCATATTGCGCTCGTCGTACTTCCAGACGAGTCGCTCTCCCACCTGTCGCATTCTTTCACTACTCTCTAAAATTTCCTCACCAAATGTCCTAAGTTCTTGTACATTGTCTGCACTCATTGGGGGTGCAGGTTCTAGGACTGGGTTCGGAATCTGGGGTGCAGGTTCCTGGTACGGAGGTGTAGGTGCCAGGAATTGGTAAGGATTCTCTAAAATTTCGCTAATGTATACATCGTGGTAATAGAGATTTAAATGCTCAAAATAATTTATTTAATGTATAAAATCCGTAGGAAAAGGTTTGGCATTCAAATAATTTGTTAATCTCATTTTATGCATGAAAAGGGTATTATCGTCATTTACCGAATTACACAAGAACTCTAAGATTTAAACAGATTATAATCTGACCAAAAATCTTAATATTCCTTAAAAATAATATCTTAATAGTAGGTAATGAGTTTTGGTTCAAATCCAAGTTTAAACATGTCTTATGCAAGATATCGCAATTTAATTAACAAAAAGCTTCTAATTACGATATCGAGCATAACTCCTATTTGAGACCAAGAACTGATGTCAAATTTTTGGGACAAGCTTATATATCAGTAACAAAGGTTTTTGTCCTCTCACATTTCTAAAAATCTCATTTATGTGTAAAAAGGGCATTTACAACATTTATAAGCATATTAACAAACAAGAGCATATCATTCAAACCAATAAGGACCAAGCAATATAACTCCAGGAGGTTACATTACTATATAATATGGTCCTAATGGAAGCTTAAAACATGGAAGAATTTAGCTTAAACAGGTCAGAACTGAAAGTCAAAGTAAAAGTCAAGCTTTTGCGACTTTCGATTATAAACTGACCTTAGACTGATAATTGTCGGGTTAGACCTGGTTAAACATGTTCTAATACTAATTACCAAGTCATTAGAATATTAAAATATAATTTAGAACCTCTGTTTTATTAGTTTAAATTATTTTTAAAGTTTCTGTCCAGTTTGACTTTTTGACTAACTAGTTTGACCCGACAATTAACTAGTCAAACGAAATAATTAGGAGGTGCCCTTTTAAGGGTTAATCACCTACCTTAATATGGTTCCATAACCACTTTCGTTTCGATCAGTGGCTGGACCAATTATGATAAACCAAAAGTCAAAGCTTAATTACGATATGTTTGACTTTTCGGTTTTTAAGCTAGTTAAAAGGACTAAGCAGGGATTAAAACTCTTACTTAGGGTCCTTGCTATCTTTTCTACACTTGACAATCTTCACCTAATGCTTGCAAGCTCTAGAAGTGTGTTTTTTTTAGGGTTGTTGCAAATGTGAGCAAATGAACAAAGAACTAGAGCTCCTTATATACAAGATTGCCAAGTCCCTAGATGATTATAGCTGTTTTGGATGATCCTAGGATCACCCCAGGTGTCCTAGTGGTAATATAAATCCGTCCAACAGCCCCTGGTATCGATTTGAATGAGGTTAAGTCGGTTCTGCAGCTGAAACTTGCACCTGTCCCATTTTTTTTGCGTTGGGCACTTCTACGCGGCCCGTGTAGGATTAGTAAGGGGCTTACGCGCCCTGCGTAGACTGGCTGTTCAGGTTAAAAATGTTTCAAAACTGGCAGATTCAGTCCCTGGTCGTTTTAAACATTATTTAACCTCATTTTTGACATATAAGGCCCTTGTAGTTAATTTGTAGAGGCTCAAGGAAGTATAATCAAACTCTGTTAGGCCTGGTTTCGATAAATATCACCTTAAACACAAGTTTCACCATATTGACACTTTTCACCCAAAGTCTTGAAAACTTGCTTAACGATCTCGAAACCACTTGAAATTTATACCACTTATTCTTGAGAGTATATTTGAATATTTCGAAGCCTCGGGTTCGTTAAAAGGTCACTCAGAGGTAAGAATTAACATGTTGACACGTTTAACCCTTGTATTTTATAATCTTCCGATTATTTTCATGAACGGCTTCTTATATTCAATTAATCACTCGTTTAAGAATATATTCTTCATGTATGGTCATTCAGAGGCACAAGTTTGGCATGTTGACACTTTTAGTCCCTGTGGTTTCATATTTTCATCGTTTGGCAACTTTAGTCCTTCAAACTCAATCTTTCACATAACTAGAGTTTAGGACACGTGTCTTTACACAATTGGACACATTTTTACGTGGTGTTACACCAATTCAATCACCAAGAGAGAATGTCGAGCGCCCGCTTCCTATCTACGATGAACACCAAGATTTAGAGGCTGTCCCCGAAACACAACATTTGGATGTAGATAGTGGCGAGGACTAAGAAGAATATGAGGATGAAGACGATGATATTGGTGAAGCAAGTGACCCGAAACAAAAGGGAGTCAAGGCGGAGCGTCAAAGTTGGACGAAAACACATGAAGAGGCCTTAGCCAAGGCATGGGTTCATTGTTCTTTAAACAAGAAACAAGGAAACGCACAAAAAATGGACAGTTTTTGGAAAAAAGTTCTCGCCCATAACAACGAAACGGTCGGCGGAAGTACTCGAACAGTTCATCAAGTACGTTCAAAATGGATGCCTATGTTGACTAAGATAAACCACTTCAACGGTCTTTGGCAACGAGCGGTAATATTTTATTTGAACATTTAAAAAATATTTTCCATAACATTGTTTATGTTTATTTTTTTTACTTTATATTTGTTATCTATGTAGGATCGTATTCGTTGTAGTGGGGTTAGCGACCTCGACGTCATGAATAGGGCTTTAAGTGATTTCAAACCCAAATATCCGAGTGATTTTCAACATATTGAGGCATGGGAGGTCGTTCGTAAACATGACAAATGGGCACCGGTACCATTGTTGGGTGAAGATGGTGGAAGTTCGGGACAAAAAAGAAAGTCGTCCGATTCGGGTACACCGGGAACCGAGTCACCGATCGATATACCGGACATAAACGTAGACCCGTCAGCAACAAGACAAAAAAGGAAAGAAAAGAGGCCCGCAACATCATCAAACGATAGCCAAGAGGCCCTCACCGAGAAGCTCGCGCAATACACTCTTATGAAAGAAGAAAAAAAAAGCACAGGCGATAGAGTTGGCGAGTATACGAAAAACACGCGAGGAAGACACCATAGCGTTAGTGGCGGAACAACGCGAGGCGGTGAAACAACTTATGTATGATCGGGATTTGAAGACATTTACTGAGCCACACGACCATGCTCCACCCGAGATGTTGCCGTTTATTCTCGCGAGGAAACGAGATATCGCAAACAAATATAATTGGCCATGCAATTTCTAAATATTAGTTTAAAATATTAGGTTTATTTTATGGTTTATTAGTTTTAAATGTAATGTGTTTTTTTTTAATTAAAAGTACTTTTATTTAGTTTAAAATATGTTTTATTTATTTATGCATAGTTTATAATTTCTAGAAAATAAAAAAATATATAACTCAAACACCCTAGGGTGATTAACCATACCCCCTGATTGAGTACAAAATGGAGAGTTGACATGACATAATATTATTGGGTAGGATTTCATTCAATCACCCTAGAGTGATTAACCATACCCTCAACCTTAGTTTGTTTTGCTCTTTGTTTTATATGCATTTATGTTTTCTTTGTAGGTTAATCATGATATTATTTTTGCTGGTTCCAACAACGTGAAAGTCAGAAATTTGCCTTAAGTAGTGAAATTTGATATCTAACCATTAATAATGTGGTTTGTTTTTTAAATGAAATATAATAAAAAAAGTCTTGAAACTATTGGAAACTCGTATCGAAGTAAGTCTTAAATTATGCAATTTGGGCTGAATGGCCTAGCCAAAATAACAAAGCCTTGTTGCCCCAAAATGAAACATTGTTGTTTGTGTGGCTATCATAGATAATGTTCTATGTGCGTCTAGAGGTGCACAAAATAACCGGTTAATTAATCGTAACCGGTTATTAACCGAAACCGTAACCGGTTAATAACCGATTTAGGAATAACCGGTTAGTGGTTATTTTTAACCGTAGGTTAGTAACCGGTTATAAGTTTTAGTATAATAACCGGTTAGTAACTGGTTTTTTTAAACCGGTTTTTTAACCGACGGACTGGTTAACCGAAAAATTCAAAAAAGAGGCAAAAAAACCGGTTAATAACCGAAAATAACCGGTTAATTAACCGAACCGGTTAAAGTAATTAACCGGACCAGTTAAAAAAATAACCGGTTAAAGCATTAACCGGTTAAAGTCAAAAAGTCAAATTAACCGGTATAACTGGTTAACCGAACCGGTTATTAAAATTAACCGGTTTGTGCACCTCTATGTGCGTCTAAACTAATTAAGTACTCAAAATTGTTCAACGGTTCACCTTTTTCGCTAAAAATGTTGGTTTTTTTTATGGCTTTTTACACTTTTTAGAAAGAGTTAACTGTCCTTTTCGTTCATGTGGTTTGGTGGAAAATGTCACTTCAGTCCAAAAAAAAAAAAAAAATTGTGTCAGTTTCGTTCTCAATATTTTTGAAACGTGTCACTTCAGTCCAAAAAGATAACGCCTTGCGCCAGTTCCGTCCTCAACATTTTTAACGACACGTTATCTTTTTGGACTGAAGTGACACGTTTCAAAAATGTTGAGAACGTAACTGACGCAATTTTTTTTGGATTGAAATGACATTTTCCACCAAACCAAAAGGACGAAAATGACCGTTATATTTGTGGGTAAAATCCAACCATATAGTTCATCCTGTTTTTTTATTATTCTGCCTGGTAAAAAGTGTGAGTAAGATCCAACCATATAGTTCATCCTGTTTTTTTTTAGTTTTATCGACTAAAGTAATTGATATTTGAAGAAATGTTCATGCGGTTTCAAATGTTGGAGTTGAGGATAATGTTGAAATGTGGGAAACATATGAAGATGATGTTGATGTTCGGTGTGATGCGGTGGTGGTGGTTGTTGGCGGTAAAGTGATGGGTGATGGTGGAGAGTCATTTACATAAAATGATTATGTATTTAAGCTATTTACATGGGTGAGGTTCGGCTACAAAGTCTATTTTTCCTACAAAGCGTACAAAGTCATAAAACACTACAATTTCTGCCTTAAAACACACTCAAAACCCACAAATAACACAGTGAAGATCACTAAAACACAATATTCAAACCCTAATAGTCCATAAAAACTTCAAACACACCATCATAGGACTATGAATATAAAACACAACATGATAATCAACATAAAACACACTAATGTTAGTCATTCGATAATCAAAGCCATATCATCCTAAACACAACACAAAACCCACAAATATAGCATTTTAGTAATCTTTACTTTGTTATTTGTGGGTTATGAGTGTGTTTTATAGTTGACATTAAGGTGTTTGATGACTTTTTACACTTTGTAGGAAAAATAGACTTTGTAGCCAACTCTCACCCTTACATATTAATACCTGAAATGATGAATGACAAAATTGCAATCATATGCCTTATCATATTTAACAGAAAAAATTAACTAGCTTAAAGGCAAAGTACATAACGTATAACATTTTAAAACATTAACGAGAAAAATATCAATTTTTAAGGATAAATAACAAAATTTGCGATTCACTAACAAAAAAATTGAGAGAAAGAACACACGACATGGTTGTACGGCTTATGTATTGTCGCCCGTGGTAATATCACCGAACCCGGTTTTCCAACCTAGACCGCTTCTCCTGTTTCAGATAAACACGGACCGTATCCAATTTCCTCTTGTCGTCATCATCTTCTACCTCAAAATCTCTCAAATCAAGCTTCAATAACTGTAGATTCGTTCATACAACCTCTTCAATTCATCTATTACACCTTCAATTTCATCATCCTTCATCAATTTATTAAGCATTTTCATTAATTCATGCATCGATCTCACTCAATTTAGGGTTAGGGTTTGTTCTTCGATGCCCAGATTCAGACCTCTTATCATCCAATCTATTACTCTAGTCAATCTTTGTGATGTACTCTTGTATCGTTAGTGATTGAATTTGTAGAATTTAGATTCTAGGGTTTTTGAGGCGCTCGCTTTTGGGAAAGTTCGTTGGTTCTGTGAATTTGTTTGGGGATTCGGTAAGTTTCTTGGTTAATTTTGATTCTGTTTTAGTTTTATTGTAACATTTATTGATTTTAGCACAAATTAATACTTAGGGTTTGATTTTAATAAAAAAATGGTTTTTTTATTTTTGATTTTTTATTTTTGAAATTTAGCTCCGGAAATATGAAATTATGTAGGAATAATGGATTGAACTTGTTTGGAATTGAAAATTGAGGTTCATTGATGTGTCATATATGAACTTGTTATGAATTTATTTTTTAATATTATATATATTTTTACACAGTTATAACACAGTAGATTTGTTATATACACTTCAGTTATGCAAATAATTATATGATACATACAAGTACAGGCTTTATGTTGTGCGTGACATATGTACATAATTTCATACTAATACTTAGGTTTATACAAATAATGTCACACATAATAATTAATGATTAACATATGTAAATAATTGCATACTGAACTTAGGCTTACAAAGATTCTGTTGATTTTATTTTCAACTGTTGCAGGTTGTGATGGGAACTAAACGTCCGTTTGACGAGAACCTTCAAGAGTTTTTTAAGTACCCGAAGCATGTTGAAAATGGGAATAAACCTGTTTCGTTTGGTGAAGAGAAACAATCTCCTGAACCACCTCAAAATGTTATGGTTGAAAACGTGTTTGAGATCAGTGCTCCCTTACCATCAGTCTCTGGCATAACTGATCGTGATGAGGCATCTGGGCCTGGGCCTGCGCTCGGGTCCACATTTTGCCCAAGTTTTTGCTCGGATTTTTTTGAATTCAACATGCCTAGGCGATCACTGGTTCATTTTGATGATACATATGCGTCTTTATTAAATTGCTCACCGAGAAAAGAAGTTCCCATTGGACCAGACCATCAAGCTCATGTTCCTGAATTCGATTCAGATTCAGCTAGAAATTACATTACCGAGATTTCGACAGGCGTTTTGGTCATGTCCAATCAAGAGGATGAGACCGTGATTGCCCAACCAGATTGCGAATGCATGGATAACGGTTCTATTAGATGTGTGCAACAACATGTCAATGAAGCGCGGTTGAATCTAAAAGAATCATTAGGGCTCGAGAAATTCGTAAATTTGGGATTCAACACCATGGGTGAGGAAGTCGCTTGTAACTGGACTGACGAAGAACAACATTTTCAAGATATTATTTACTCCAATCCCGTTTCTCACGGTAAAAAGTTCTGGGAGGTGCTTTCCGTCGAATTCCCAACCCGAACAAAAAAGGATTTGGTAAGTTACTATTTTAACGTTTTTATCTACCGAAGACGTGCGATTCAGAATCGATCACAATTGTTGGCTATAGACAGTGATGACGATGAATGGTGGGGAACCAAAAGAGGGTCAACAGAAAATGAAGATTCTGTTGACCATGGAGATCATGATCAAGATTCATTATCTGAAGATGGTGATATTGTTATTGGTGTTAAAGAAAATCAATTAGTTAATGAAGGCCCGTCAAGTAATATACGCGATGACAAAGTTACAAGTCAAAGTGAGCAAGAAAAGGAAAAGCCCGTGGTAGCAAACAATGTTGGGTTAAAGTCTGAATCGTATTTGCATTGGGACCCGCCATATTCGACAATGGGTTCGACAAAAGGCGTTGATCTGTTGCCCACGTGCAGCATGATCGAAGAGATATTCGGGTCTTCAGGCAAAAGTACTTGACAGTATGCAATTTTGTTCATGCCATGGTAAGTTAAAGAATTCCATTCCACTGTACATTAATTTTGTAATAGGAAATGTATGTTGTCTTCTGAAATGGAGTTTGTATCTTTTATACATTACTTTGGTGTATCTTGGTCTTAAAAGATGCAAAAAAGTAGCACAGTATATTTCTGACCCGAACCCGATCCGACACGTTACTCGACCTACCTGACCCCGACCCTTTGACCAGGTATACCAAAAACTAGGAAGGGTCCAAAAATCTGGGCCTGATTGGTTCTACTGGGCCATTTTTGGGTTCTCTTTTTGTTACCATACCATGTCAAATTGATGTAATCTTTTTTTTGTAAGTTTATAAAAAAATACTATGTCAATAATAACATGGCTCTGTTATTTACTTTGTTTCAACCTTAAAAGTGTTTTTTTTTAAATGTTGAATATTCTAAAACTTGTTCTTATGTTCATTTAGTTATAGTAGTCTAGTCTTGATGATCCATGTGTCTCCTTGGTGATATGACCGTTATATTTATAATAAAATACTTTATTTAAAACCAATCTATATCTATCATTTGATCTATTTAAAATTTCAACAAGTTTCAGAAGATGAAGCTTTTATGATGAGTATTGGTAACTTTTAAACTCTCGTTACCATTGTTCATGCATCGTTACATGAAGTTGAAGATACGACATGGCCAAGAGTTCCTGTTCTTAGAGATCGTGAAGCAGCACATGAACGTCTCATGCAAAATTACTTTGTTGATACTTCTATATATACGGTGATGAGATGTTTTTCGCACTTCCTACGTATAGTTGGGTGATATGGAGAGAGAAACTTTGAATATTTTCAAAAAGGGAAAAAAGAGTTTTACGTAATTACAAAGTTGCACATCGACGAAACGGCAACTAGCGTATGATAAGTACATAAAAATATGTTTAAAATGGCCTTATGTGACTACAACACTTTTGTGAAGGTGTTATTCGGTTGTATGGAAAATAAGGACATTCAACTTTTGTACGCTGCACATGAAAATAAACATAGATTTTTTGGAATGGTAAGTAGCACTGATAATGTACACATTGGGCTTGTTATATATAGCGAGAGAGAAATGGTGGGTAAACAGCTCTACAGAATCGCTTTGTATATTATAGATAAAACTTCAATGACAAATGTTTATACGGTTTTGAGAGTTTTATAGTTAAAGTTGATTTTGCATTTAAGGAGTCATTACTTAATTTATCAATAAATAATGGTTAACGTAGCAGCTATTGGTCCATCATTTTCAGTGACCAACTATTAATAGAAAATTATGAATTGGTGGTCCATGATAATCGTATTATATGGACCCATTGGAGTGCAAACATGACCATTTGAGTCAAAATGGTTTGGTTGAAAGAAAATGTTCGGTCTAGTTCGTGCTAACAAAAAGTCTTAAATTTGTTTATGCTACAAAACTTATGTTGAGATTAAACTTTAATCACACATTATGATTATTTATCGTTTCATTTATTATTTATGTTGAGATTAAACTTTAATCACACATTAGACCGTGGGGTATGGTGGGGCTTGGGTTGGGTTTGGGTTGGGGCATTTGTTGACACGTGGAATGAGAGCCCCCCCACCGCCTGGTTACGTGTCCGCGGGGTATGGCGGGGCGTGGGTTGGGTGCACCGGTGGCAGAATATTAAAAAAAAAAATTACAAAAAATTTATAAAAAATCACACAACATTTATAAAAAAAAACCTACAACTTCATTAAAATTTAAAATTACATAATCCTAAAAATTACATAATTTCTAAAAATTACAAAATAACAAACCTAGAGCGTTAAATAAATTTCAAAAAGATCGATCTTGTCGAACGTCTTTCGCTCCTTGCCTCGAAACTCTATGTTCGCCACCGCCACCCGGTCCTCGTGGCTTAACTCGCCGCTCGGAACCGCTTCGTAGTAAGCCTTGAAACGGTCGAGCTTGGGCCGTAGCTCGCGCCATTTATGTTGGCACGCGTTGAGGTTGTGGCGGTCGTTACCGACGTTATGTCGGTAGGCCGCGAATGCTTCCGTCCAATATTTTGTTTGGCCCGGTGGCCGCCCCTTCATAGCGTCGGCGACGCTAGTGACGATGGGGGGTTCGTGGGATGGGGGGGGGGGGGGACCAGTGGGTTGGGGTTACAATATATAGGGGGTGGTTGGGTGACCGGGTGGCGGTTTGGTGTCCCCAAACCGTTTGAATTTTAAATTCAAATTTTGAATGTCCGCTATGACGTGGCGGGTGAGCGAATGGGAGGCAGCCAGCTAGCATGGCCATACCGCCCCACGCCCGGCTTGAAAGCCAAGCCCCAAGGGCCACGCCCCAACCCAAGCCCACCCGGGATGGTGGCTTGGGCGTTTTCCCCCAACCCACGCCCCAACCCAAGCCCCATACCCCATGGCCTTAGGGGAGTGGGGGTGGTCACTAGTGTTTGAATTCCATCACTCACAATATCCAATCATGTTCCACCATGTCAGCAACCATTTTTCCATCACTCACAACATTTTTTAGTGGCGGTGGTCATCACTCACCACCACACCCAACAATTTCCCCCCAACCAATAACTACCCTCACAACTAACATATATCACGCCGTGAAAAAATCACGGAAACGTGTTTTCGTTATTGTATCGCGCGTTGAACTAATGGTTGCGGTGGAATAATTGTGTTATAACGCGTTAATGTTTCACCCATCACGGAGATTTCATCACCGTCCCCACTGTCACGGCCCCCGACCCGGTTTGACCCGTCTCAGGAGCCGCGGGACAGAAAACCCGCGGTATTTATTTAATTGAGTTTAACAGCGGAAGTTTATTTAACAGGATCGTTTAAAGCTAAAATTTTCCCGATTTATTTTATTTCATAATTTGGGATAAAACCCCGATAATTTACAATATTATATTTTTACTACGAAATCGTGATATTACAAAACTTATTTCTTTATTTTATAATGAGCCACTATCTTAAGCTTGAAATGCTCCCCAGCACTTTTCCTGAATTACAACAGATCACCTGAAACATGTTTGAAAAAGGTTTTGTCAGCGGGAAATACTGAGTGAATCATTCTATTTACTAAAATGACACATTTGTTATAATTTACAGTATTAAGGAAGATTACAATGTTTCTGATATCAAACCAATTACCCACAGTACTTTGTCACTCGACCCATTGGCCCTTCCGTCCAATGGTGTCTGTGACTATGGTCATATCACCCATTGGCTGCCCCAATGGTGAAGATTATCAAGTAATGTATACAAAACCCCACATACCGGCTGTAATATGGTGATTACATAAACTTAATCCCTGTAATTATAACTTTGAAATAAATAGGGTTTTGTAAAGCAATTTGATAAAAAGAGAATGACTCACATTGCTGATTTACTACGGACAGAGTCTAGTTTATGAATTAGCCTTGTTAACCTAATTTAAATAACAATGCACACAAAACTAGGTTAGTAATCAATCTAGCATTTACGATAACTCACGCGATCAAATTCTCACAACAAATGACAAAGTGCAATACTTCATCCATCGAATTAACGATGATCCGTCGAATTAACGACGAACGATAAAGTATAACCCTAATGTGGGCGGCACTTAAACATCCATTGGATATATTGATCATCGGAAAATGAATCGTAGTAGCGATTGTGCTAATACCCTGTTTTGCGGCAGAATTTCGAGACCCGGGGTGAAATTTGGAGTATTCAGTTCGTATCTCAGTGTATTTTGTGAATTCTTTCGACGTTGGATGTTCAAATTTCGAATGCCACTGTCCTCTATTTATAGCTGAAAATTTGACTAGCTTACGCACCGTAACATTCCCAGTGTTACGGTCCGTAAGAGTCTTTGCGCACCGTAAGACCCATTTTGTTACGGTGCGTAAGGCATAAAACTAGCCTATAGGGTAGCCACGATTGGGACTAGCTCAGCTGACTCTACAATTTCACATTTCAGTTCTGTGACAACGCTGATTTGAAGATAATCGTCCATTAGGGTTTATCCCCCCTTTAGTTTTAGGGGCCCTAATCCTGATTCCGATTATTTTGAAAATTTTAGGGTTTGTGCGGAATCACTTGGGTGTCTCAATTAGGTTTTCCTAATGATCAATTAAAGTAATAATTAAGACTTTTTAGTGAGAGTTGTTACATTCTCCCTACCTTAATAAAAATCTCGTCCTCGAGATTTACTGGAATAAATGTGGATATTTTCGCTTCATTTCTGATTCCAGCTCCCAAGTGTATTCAGCTCCTCTCTTTGAATTCCACTTTACTTTGACTAAAACTAGTCGCTTGTGTTTGAGAAACTTGATCTTTCGATCCTCAATTTGAAGAGGTTTCTCAATGAATTTCAACTTTTCGTTTACCTCTATATCTTGAAGAGGTACTACCAGTGATTCATCTGATAAGCATTTCTTGAGATTGGATACATGAAATACATTATGTACTCCAGCTAATTCTTCTGGTAGTTGTAAACGATAAGCTACTGGTCCTATACGTTGGATTACTGGAAATGGTCCTACGTATCTCGGACTTAGCTTTCCTTTCTTACCAAATCTAACAACTCCTTTCCAAGGAGAAACTTTCAATAATACCTTGTCTCCAACTTGGAATTCTAGCGGCTTGCTTCTATTGTCTGCATAACTCTTCTGGCGATCTCGAGCCGTCTTCAGCCTTTCTTTGATTTGAGTAACCTTATCAGTTGTTTCTTGCACTATTTCAGGACCTGATAATTGACTTTCTCCTATTTCTGCCCAACAAACTGGAGTTCTGCACTTTCTTCCATATAATGCTTCAAATGGAGCAGTTTCAATGCTTGAATGATAACTATTGTTATAGGAGAATTCAATTAATGGTAAATGATCATCCCAACTTCCACCAAAGTCTATTACACATGCTCGGAGCATGTCTTCTAGAGTTTGGATTGTCCTTTCACTTTGTCCATCTGTTTGGGGATGATATGCAGTGCTTAGGTTTAGTCGAGTTCCCATAGCTTGCTGGAAACTTTTCCAGAAATGGGAAGTAAAACGACTATCCCTATCCGAAACAATGGAGAGTGGAACTCCATGTAAGGATACAACTTCATCTACATACAATTTAGCCAGTCTTTCCATGCTAAAGGTTTCTTTCATTGGTAAAAAGTGAGCTGATTTGGTTAATCGATCCACAATTACCCAAATTGCATCATTACCTTTTCTGGTTTTGGGTAACTTAGTAACAAAATCCATTGTTATAAGTTCCCATTTCCATACTGGCATTTCTAATTGTTGTAGTAATCCTGAAGGTTTCTGATGTTCTGCCTTAACTTGTGAACAAGTAAGACATTTAGAAACATATCGCGCTATATCCTTTTTCATTCCTATCCACCAAAAGTTCTTCCTTAAATCTTGGTACATCTTATTGTTTCCTGGGTGCATGGTATACCTAGATTTATGAGCTTCTTCTAAAATCTTAGGTCTTAAGTCTCCCTGCTTAGGTACCCAAATTCTACTTTTGTGGAATCTCCAAATCCCATCTACTCCTTGTTCTAATTCCTTGATTCGTCCTTTCATTCCTTCAGCATCATCCTTGATTGCTGTAGTTTGAACATTCTTCAGTTGTTCCATTAAATCTATTTGTAGATTTAATCTGAGAGCACGAACCCGTCGTTGTTTCTCATAATACTTACGACTTAAGGCATCTGCAACTACATTTGCCTTTCCCTCATGATATTGAATATCACAGTCGTAGTCACTTAGGATTTCCATCCATCTCCTTTGCCTCATGTTTAACTCTTTTTGCCCAAATATATATCTTAAACTCTTATGATCTGTATAGATAGTAAACTTACTTCCGTACAGATAATGTCTCCAAATCTTAAGAGCAAAAATTACGGCTCCTAATTCTAAATCATGAGTCGTATAGTTTTCTTCGTGCTTTTTCAATTGCCTTGATGCATACGCAATTACCTTCTTGCGTTGCATAAGCACACATCCAAATCCTAATTTTGAAGCATCACAATATACTTCAAAATCTTCAGTTGCTTCTGGTAAGGCTAAGATTGGTGCATGGGTTAATTTCTGTTTCAAAATTCTAAAAGCTTCTTCTTGTTTGGGTCCCCATTCAAACATAGTAGCTTTACAGGTTAACTTAGTTAATGGTACAGCTATCTTGGAAAAATCCTTAATAAACCGTCTATAATACCCAGCTAATCCTATAAAACTTCTTATTTCCATTGCTGTTTGTGGAACCTTCCATTTGGTAATTGCTTCTATCTTAGCAGGATCTACATGAATACCTTCATGATTCACCATGTGTTCTAAAAATTGCACTTCCTTTAGCCAAAATTCGCATTTCGAGAATTTGGCGTACAACTTTTCTTTTCTTAACAAAGTTAAGAGTGCATGAAGATGTTCACAATGTTCTGTCTGACTTTTGGAATAAATAAGTATATCGTCTATGAAGACAATTACACATTTATCCAAATAAGGTTTACAGATCCTATTCATCATGTCCATAAAGGCTGCAGGTGCATTTGTTAATCCGAAGGGCATGACTGTAAACTCATAATGACCATACCTAGTTCTGAAAGCAGTTTTAGGTATGTCTTCTTCTTGTACCTTTAATTGATGATATCCGGAGCGTAAATCTATCTTAGAAAAATATCTAGCTCCCTGAAGTTGATCAAAAAGATCATCAATCCTAGGTAATGGATATCGATTCTTAATTGTAACCTTATTCAATTCTCTATAATCGATACACATTCTCATTGAACCATCTTTCTTCTTTACAAACAACACTGGCGCTCCCCAAGGGGATGAGCTAGGTTGTATGAATCCTTTACTTAGTAATTCATCTAATTGCTTCTTTAGTTCTAACATTTCGGTAGGAGCTAATCGATATGGTGCCTTGGCTATCGGTGTAGTTCCTGGAATTAGATGAATCCTAAATTCTACTTCCCTATCTGGAGGTAATCCTGGTAAATCTTCTGGAAATACATCAGGATATTCTGAGACTACTGGTATTTCCTTAAGATCTTTACCCTTAGTGCTAATGATTACCGAAATCATATACACGATTCCTTGTTTTCGTTCATAATTAGCAACTTTCATTACTGATATGAACTTCATGGGCTTACGTGGTTTATCTCCTGTAATCCTAATCATTTCTCTGGTAGGTGATTGAATTTCTATGGAATTCTGATCACAAAGGATTCTAGCATGGTTGGCTACTAACCAATCCATTCCTAATACAACATCAAATTCAGCTAAATTCATTGGCAATAGTTTTGCAGAAAATTTATGTCCTAAAAGTTCTATGTTTTCTTCTTGCAAAACTTTATCTATTTTAACTGAATTTCCGTCTGCTGTTTCAACTGTAAAAATCTGCCTAATATTGGTTAAAGGTAAACTAAGAGCTTGGCAGAATGAAGTATTTATAAAACTTTGGTTTACACCAGAGTCAAATAATACTTTTGCGTACACGTTGTGAACTAAGAACGTACCCGCTATCACATCCGGAATGAGTTCTGCTTCTTGAGTGGTCAGCTGAAATGCCCTGGCATTCTTCTTAGTAGTTCCTTCAGTCGCCTTAGGTTTGTTGTCTACTGGTTTAACCAATTTAGGACATTCTGTTTTATAATGCCCTGCTTCTCCACAGTTAAAACAGATTACGGTTTTCTTTCTGCAGTTTTCTTCACGGTGTCCTATCCCCTTGCAAAGGTTGCAGGTTAAATTACATTTTCCGTAATGCTTCCTTTTGCAATTTCTACAGAAAGGTGGATTGGAATATTGCCCTGTTCCTCTTTTCTTGAAATTATTACTATTACCCGCCCGAAATCCTTGGGTAATCTTCTGAGCTAGTTCCTTTTTCCTATCTTCATCTCTTGTGCGCACCAGTTCATCGGTTAGAGTATTGGCTAATTCTACCGCATCATCAATAGTGCGAGGTCTCGCAGCTTTAACAATATTGCGGATTTCGCTAATTAGCCCCCAAATATAGCGAGAAATGAGTACCGGTTCTGGCAAAGCCAGTGTTGGTACCACTCTTGCATATTCAAAGAATGTCGAGGTATAACCGCGACAATCTACTCCCGTCATCCGATGATTTAGAAACTTATTCGCCATCTGTTCCTTTTCATACTCGGGACAGAATTTTCTTTCCACCAAACCCTTAAATTCTTCCCAAGTCATAGCATAAGCTATTACTTTTCCTTTTGATTGTAACACAGTGTTCCACCATTCGAGTGCTCCTTCTTTGAATAGATTGGATGCATACATGACCTGATCATCTTTACCACATTTACTTATTGCAATGACTGCTTCGGTTTTCTCTAACCAACGCAGTGATGCAGTTGCTCCTTCATTGCCTGCAAATTCAGTGGGTTTACAAGCAAGGAATTCTTTGAAAGTGCAACCAGGCGTTGCGGCTTTCATTTTCTTAGGGAGCGGAGCTTGATGTGGTTCCCTATTATGATTAACATGATTATTGCCTCCATTTACACTATTACTGAAGTTATCTTCAGTAATCTGTTTACTAGGGACAATTTGTTGCGGTTCGATTGGATTCTTTATAGCAGCGACGAATGCTGGAATAGCATTGGCTATCCCTTGAGCAACAATGTTTTCGATATCTTGCCGAGTCATATATTGATCTCTTGAATGTTGTTCAGACTGATTAACTTCATTTATAGGTTCATTACCACTGTTTGCCATCTGATAATATATATATAAATTTTATTAGTATCTGCTAAATAACAATTATATACAAACAATCAGAAAATTCTACAATACAGGTATAGTCAAAACAATCGATTTCTCGATTTCCTTTTATATCTATTATAGTATGCATCATTACTCGCAAATATCTTACAGAGTTTTATTTGTTATTTACAGACTATCTTTACTATTACTATTATACAAACACCGTTTAACCATCCTACTATCTCTCGTCACTTGCCGTTCTAAAAACGCAGTTCCCTCTCATCGTACTTCCAGGCAATTTGTCCCCCTATTTCCCTGATTCTAGTTCCAGCATCCAACAACTCTTCACCAAAGTGGCGAAGTTCAGCCATGTTTTCATTACTCATGGGTGGATTAGGTAGGGGTTCTGGATCGAATTGTGGAAGAAAAGAGTAAGGATCATTGACAATATTTTGGAATTGCCAATCGTTTGTCCACCATTCGTCCATTCCTAGGGGTTGAGAGTGGACTATTGGGTCTGGAATTGCTGGTTCCCAATTCATAGGGAGTTGGTTTTCAAGAGGATAATTAAAAATATTAGTATTGACAGGCTGAATAGTTTCACAGCTTGCCAATAGGAAATCTATCTCATCTTGAAAGGTCCTTCCCTGGTTTTGATTGGAGCTCTCTCCGATTTCTATCTGAGTTGGTCTAGAGCCTTGCCCAACTTCCATTACTATTTCTTTAGTAACCTCCTCCATCTGTATTCCTATCTCCTTAACCTCCTCCTTGTCTTCAGTTTCTATTTCCTGTTGTTTGGAACTTTCTCCGGTTATAATTTCTTTTCCCTTTTTCAAAGGATTGTTTATTTTGGGAAGTTTTGGAGCTGACTTTTTCTTACGTATACGACTCCCCCAAACGTAATTCTTTCTTTTCTTTCGTTTTGGCTTGTTCACAGGTGGAGCACTGAATTCTACAGGTTGTTCTATATCAGGAAAGTATCCAGTAAATTCTTTGGAAACTTCGATATTCACCGGGTAAAGATTAAGGTTCTGAAAGGCTTCAGATATCCCACTCATGCTGATGTAGCATATATGCAAAATGCATAAAATACTAAGTTAAAATTTATAATTAACCGTTTAATTTATTACATACTGTATACTAGTTTATTACAAAGATAACTGAAAAACACACTTAGGATTTCAAATTTTATTTATTGCACAAAGTTTCTAGATTGTAAGGGTAAGGTGCTAAAACTTTAAAATATTAAAGATTTATATTTTCTGCTACTGTGGCTAGCATATATAAATTTGCCCATTTCTCATCTAGCTTATCTTCCCAAGGTGATTTATCAATTAATTCCTGAGTTTCCCGTTTAATCTTCTTTTCTCGGATTTTCTCTTTACTTTTCTTAATAATCATCTCCCTCCTTCTAGGAGAAAGTGATTCCTCGTATTGTGCCTTTCGCACAAATATTCCTTCTTCAGGAATTTCAGCCTGATTCGAGGATTTGGTTCGGGATGAACTTCCCTTCTCATTGGATGATCTGTCTAATTTAAGATAGATACTTGCTAGCTTTTGTTTACCCATACTGTAATTAACAAATAATCAATTAATAACACACATAATCACATAATAGTAATCAGGAAAAATTAAGTATTTCTAAATACTTAATTAGCTTAACTCAGTGGCTCTGATACCACCTTTTTCTGTCACGGCCCCCGACCCGGTTTGACCCGTCTCAGGAGCCGCGGGACAGAAAACCCGCGGTATTTATTTAATTGAGTTTAACAGCGGAAGTTTATTTAACAGGATCGTTTAAAGCTAAAATTTTCCCGATTTATTTTATTTCATAATTTGGGATAAAACCCCGATAATTTACAATATTATATTTTTACTACGAAATCGTGATATTACAAAACTTATTTCTTTATTTTATAATGAGCCACTATCTTAAGCTTGAAATGCTCCCCAGGACTTTTCCTGAATTACAACAGATCACCTGAAACATGTTTGAAAAAGGTTTTGTCAGCGGGAAATACTGAGTGAATCATTCTATTTACTAAAATGACACATTTGTTATAATTTACAGTATTAAGGAAGATTACAATGTTTCTGATATCAAACCAATTACCCACAGTACTTTGTCACTCGACCCATTGGCCCTTCCGTCCAATGGTGTCTGTGACTATGGTCATATCACCCATTGGCTGCCCCAATGGTGAAGATTATCAAGTAATGTATACAAAACCCCACATACCGGCTGTAATATGGTGATTACATAAACTTAATCCCTGTAATTATAACTTTGAAATAAATAGGGTTTTGTAAAGCAATTTGATAAAAAGAGAAAGACTCACATTGCTGATTTACTACGGACAGAGTCTAGTTTATGAATTAGCCTTGTTAACCTAATTTAAATAACAATGCACACAAAACTAGGTTAGTAATCAATCTAGCATTTACGATAACTCACGCGATCAAATTCTCACAACAAATGACAAAGTGCAATACTTCATCCATCGAATTAACGATGATCCGTCGAATTAACGACGAACGATAAAGTATAACCCTAATGTGGGCGGCACTTAAACATCCATTGGATATATTGATCATCGGAAAATGAATCGTAGTAGCGATTGTGCTAATACCCTGTTTTGCGGCAGAATTTCGAGACCCGAGGTGAAATTTGGAGTATTCAGTTCGTATCTCAGTGTATTTTGTGAATTCTTTCGACGTTGGATGTTCAAATTTCGAATGCCACTGTCCTCTATTTATAGCTGAAAATTTGACTAGCTTACGCACCGTAACATTCCCAGTGTTACGGTCCGTTAGAGTCTTTGCGCACCGTAAGACCCATTTTGTTACGGTGCGTAAGGCATAAAACTAGCCTATAGGGTAGCCACGATTGGGACTAGCTCAGCTGACTCTACAATTTCACATTTCAGTTCTGTGACAACGCTGATTTGAAGATAATCGTCCATTAGGGTTTATCCCCCCTTTAGTTTTAGGGGCCCTAATCCTGATTCCGATTATTTTGAAAATTTTAGGGTTTGTGCGGAATCACTTGGGTGTCTCAATTAGGTTTTCCTAATAATCAATTAAAGTAATAATTAAGACTTTTTAGTGAGAGTTGTTACACCCACTCCCCTTATGATTATTTTTCGTTTCATTTATTATTTATGTTGAGATTAAACTTTAATCACACATTATGATTACACTATGTATGGTATGCTATACCATTAAAAGAATTGATCACAAAATCTTCGAAATATCTCATATAATTTCAAAACCAAAACCAATCTTCTCATTTATGTAAAATCAAAAGTTCGATCCAGTTTTACCCTAATAAGTGGAAATTTAGACTCAAAAAAAAAAAAAAAAGAAAAGAAAAACCTAGACTTGCCCTTTAGGGACTTGTTACATAAATATATCATTTTAAACATCATATATAATGTCTTGTTTTTTAATTGCGTAGTGAAGTCACCTTCTATCTAAACCAATGGTCGATTGGTAACTACTTTTACAAATTTGATTATTTATAAGATTATAAAATCATAGCTAATATTTCGTATTTTGGTGGTTATGCACCTCTCCAATAAAGACCACGTTTTTAGCTCAATTCATATACTTATAAAATATTAATTTCATATCAAAAAAGGGAAGTTGATGTTATACATCGTCTCGTGTGATTCAAGTTGTACTTTGTATTAAACCAAGTAGAAATTATAATGTGTTATTGTGATTAATATTGGATGTTATTGTGATTAATATTGGATTCTCTAATATATACATTATTTTGATGGAAGGGGAAACACAAAAAGAAAAGAAAGTAATATATGATCATAAATTTTTATAATGGAGAAAACTATATATGTTCTCTAACTTTCGTGAAGTATAAGTATCATATGGAACTAGATTCAAATGTTCTTTAAAAAAATAAGAGTTATTTCGCACGTATGGTTAATATGGTGCATTCATATTACAAATTTGGTCCTTCTTTTAAGTAATTATCGATTTACCATAGGCTTTTTTTTTTTTTTTTTTTTTGTCACAATGTAACATGTTTGGCCTTTATTGTGGATATATATTTAGTTTTAACGACCAATCACCTCGCATGAGTTGCAAATAAGACTAAGTTGGCATTTCACGCCATTTTTGTTGTGTTGCCGATTTAAGTGCAGGTCCACTTTCACTTATTTCCCTATTTGTCAGTTGCTTCGATATCTATTTTTCCCCTCTAGCATTGTCATCTTCAATCTCCATAAGAAAACCTTACGATGCTCCGATATCTATTTTTCCCTCTAACATTGTCTTCTTCAATCTCCATAAGAAAACCTTACTATTAGCATCGGGAAATTGAGACAACAACTAGACCTCAATACATGGTAGGGGAAATATGACACATCCACCAAAGTCATATTTTTGTAAGGTTTTTGTTCCATTACTTAGTCCTTTTGTGTCTCAATCGTAGCCATTTTCAAAATGACAACTTTTTTGTTGCCATTTTTTATCCATTTCTTTTTTCTATACATCATGGAGGCGTGTATATGAACTTCCCTAGCATATGTTGATTTTTAGACACATATGTTCAGGAGAAGAGAGTAAAAAAATTAAGAAAATATAAATGTGAGCAGTCTCCTAAAGAGACATGTGTTGTTAATGAAATCGAATCAACTGCCTAAATTTCAATCAAATCGATCAATTCGATGAGCTGCAAATGAGATAAGAGTTAGGTGTTTCGAATATGAAAGCTATCAGGACAAAAACTAAAGATATCACAACAAAGGAAGGAATATTACACACAACAATATTCCAATTTGATGTATTACATTTTGTAGTTGCATGGTACTAATTCAGGTACCAATGTGAAGTTTGTGGTTTCAAACAAAGCTGCATGGAACACGTAAATGGTTTTTATATGAAAAATGAAAACTATGAAACAAGACATGACAACCACATAGACATATTTATGACATCACAACCTACATAGAATTGTCTTATAGACGAAAGTCAGATGAACAACATCAATGTCATATGAAACTAGTGGGGTATGTCATACGAAAATTTCAAAAAATTTTATAAGTATTGCTAAAGATCAACCATCGAAATAGTCATCACATGTTACTACTTTTCACTCAACCATTTTTTTTAACGTAGTCATTGAAAAATGAATTTACTAAATATAAACTTAAAACAGTATCGATATTCTTTTGGTCATATCACAACTTTATTTTTGGGTTTCTCTTTCACTTGTTATAGCGAGTGTTGATATTATAACGGACCGACCAATACCGATCGGATCTCTACCTTGTAGCGCCAAGAATCCCACCGGTTAACTTAAAATTCTATTTGGAAGATCATTAAATCCATCTATCTATACTATATCATAATGTATGAGAAAATGGTATTTTAAGATACATAAAAGTTAAAGAACTTTTTTAGGTTAATGCATAAGTTACAACACTAAAATGAGGGTAAATTAGTCTTTTAGATACTAATTACATTACATTTTCATCCCTTATTTTAGTTACATTTTAATTCCCTCGTCTTTAACCAAATTATAGATAATTAGTTCGTATTTACATTTTACCCCTTATACAAAATTAACTAGTCCACGATTTTTAAACGACTATAACTTTTTTTGTATATTAATATCATTTTAAAAAAATTACACCATAAAAACGAGCATGTTATTCTCTTTAACAGTGTCTGGGAGTGAGTAATAATTGAATGTTTGACTGAAAACAATGAAACAGAACCAAAATCAACCAAAAGGCGAATTAACTAGAAACCGATTAGTCAAAAAGTGAATTAACCAAAATCTGGTTATCAGTTTTATTGTAGCCCCGTTTAACCACAATTAATCGAGCCGAACCAATTATTCATATTTCTATATATTTTTAGCTTTTATATCCTCAGTTCATTCATGTATTTCATATTTTATACCTTCATTTTATGTATTTATACATCCATTTCATGTATCTACACCTCAATTTCATGTATTTATAAGCAAAAGTTTTAGCTCAAGTTTGGTTTTTGCTATTAACTGAAACTAATTGAACCGAATAAACCGAACTAATTAACCAAAAACCGATTGCTTAATAAAATAGACTAACCGATGACTTCGGTTTAGTGTAATAACTGAACCAACCGAACCATGCACACCACAATGAAATGGACTAACCCATGACTTCGTTTATGACACATATCAACCACAATAATCCTACAATAAATATTATACGAATAAGAAAACTACAAAAACGAGTATCACAATCCAGAGAGTCACCCCCACAGTATCTTATTAGCACCCTGCTAGTAGTCCCATAGAGCATAACACATCTTTATTTCATCTTATGGTTCCTTTTTTATCCGCTCTCAATAAAACTACAAAACGTTTGTAAATAACAATTTAAATTGAAATAGTAATTAGGGATATGCATCGTCGGTTTTGGGCTCATGTCAAAATACATGGATTGTCATTAAATCGAAAGATTATAACAAACCAATGAATCTGCTCTCAACCTTACATGCAGATCATCAACAGGATGACCTGCTGTACAGTCACACGATTTACAACTGACAACCACAAGATCTCCAACTACAAGATCTGAGATTAAAGCCCTAAATCACAACTAGAACAAACCCTAGATATGAGAGTAGTACACGATGAGAGAGACTCAAAAGATCTGGAAAAAATCCCTCTATACAGGCTTTTATATATACTGCAATCCTGCCCTAAAAGCCCATTTGCTCATATCGTCTTTAATCCCATTATACACAACAACCCAGTATGTGTATCAGCAGCCCATGATGCCCAGCAGATGTACTCTCTATCCAGTCCTTAGCCCAATTACATAAGTCCATACCTCATTTCCTATATCTACAAAACACATGAGCGTGAACAGTAGCAGGGAATAGTGTTTCCCAGCCACTGGTTCAAATTGGTGGCGACCAATTCTTATTGGACAAACCAGTTTATTATTTTATATCTACATTTAAATTACGGTTTTGCCCCCAATTAAAAATTTACGCTTTCGCCCCAATTTCAAATTGTAATTACCCCATTTGCCCCTAGCTCAAATTTACGTTTATGCCCTTGGTTAAAAAATAACGACTTTACCGTAAGCCAAAATTACGTTTTCGCCCCAGTTAAAAATAACAATATGTTTTCCCCCAGCTAAAATTTACGATTTTACACCAGCTTAGTATTTTATACCCACTTTAAAATTACGGTTTTGCCCCCAGTTTAAAATTACGTTTTTGCCCCCAGTTCTAACTAAAAATATGCTTTCGCCCCCAGTTCAAAATTACGATTTTCCCCTCGGTTCAAAATTACGCTTTTACCCTCAATTCAAAAATATGCTTTTCCCACAGTTCAAAATAAAATTATGATTTTCCCCTACCTAAAAATTAAGATTTTATCCTCGCTCAAATTACGGTCTTTTCATCGTTTTAGTTATTCTTTCTACCAATAGTATAGTACTGTGTTTTTAATTGGTTGAGAATTATTCGGCGATCGCCCGCAACGCGGGCGGGGCATCTAACTAGTTAACTACATATACATTTTCAAATTTAGGGAACAGTGACAGGCAGCTTGCCTGACACTTCCTTATTAGACCAACCTATTTTTAACTTAATTTTATTCTCAGCTTAAAATTACGCTTTCGTCCTTCGCTTAAAATTACGTTTTTGCCCCTAATCCAAAATAAATTTATTATTTTGCCCTGGCTTAAAATTACGCTTTTGCCCTCTGTCACACCCCGGATTTCCACGTGTCACCGGTGGGGAGTATCGTGACGTGGTTGGCAACATAATAGTCAAACAGCACAGTATATAAATATGCACAGCGGAAGCAAATGAAAATATAATTCAACTTTAATAATATTGTAATATCGTGTATCACAACAGTTGAAGGTTTGTCCACAGAAGGATCAAAAATAAATAGTAGTTCAACAGACTTTAGGCATCTTAAGCTTGCGAGACTTCTATTGATGCTAAGGAGAAATATCCAGCCAATTACGCTTAGTACCTGCATTTAATCTTTTTGGGAAAATACGTCAGTTTACATTGGTAAATACAATCAACTGACTCATTTTAGAAAATGATTGAAAATTGATTTGGATGCACGTGGCATAAACATTTTATAACTTGGGATAATTATTTAAATATATAATCTTGTGAACGGATTACATGTTCCTTATGCGTTCAGTAGCCCGGACGTACCGGGTTAAAGATCAATAGACACACCACATCAACTATTTATGCACTGACGAGTGTACGCCTACACTCCGCGCTTAGGTCGTGGCCATTTCGTAAAATGATGCCAAGGATATCCGGGACATGGTCATTAACCCCCCAAAGGCTTTTAAGTAAACAAAACTGTTTAAACGGGCCGATCAAATTATTCAATTAACCACCAAACGATGGAAGATTTGATGCCCGACCAAGCGGTATTTTATATACCGTAACCCAAGCCCGTATAGGGAAAATAAGTTAAAAGTATTTACCTGAGCAAAGTAATAATCACAATAAGCAAATGCAAGTAGCTTTTACTGGTCCTCCTAATCTGGAACGAAGGTTTATAATAACCTATTAGAATCCTAACAGGTCTTTAATTAAGCTTAAGCTTAGACCGGTTAGTTTCAAAGATACGGTACGTACGCACGATTAAGCGAAGACCGGATAGAATGTGATTTAGACCCGACAAGTTCGGAGACTTGCTTAATATGGGTATTTCATACACATTCTGGATTTTGAGATAAACCCGATAAGATTTGACCCGTTTAGGCTAATTTATGTAAACTAGTTACATAAACCGAACCGAACGCGTAATAAGCGTAACGGGTATACATATGAGCCATTTACAGGTTTCCTAAGTTAATATACTTCATATATGTTGTGACATCAGTAAGATGTCTTTTATTATGCCCGAAACGAATTTGAACACAAACTATGCCCCGTAGGGGTAGTTTGGTCATTTACAAGGTTATAAAAGAGTTTAAGTATTAACCTGAGTTACAGGTCTGATATAATCATCAAAAATACTTATTTTACTAAGTTATAACAGTAGGGTAAAGTATATATGTGAAATTTATCAATTATAACCAAACTATGCACCGTATGGGCATTTTGGTAATTTCACATAAGCCGTAAAGCTCAAAACTGAAATCTGAGTTAAACAACTTTTGCTTACTGTTAAAATATTATAATTTGCCTCAAATATCAGTAGGTATTAATCCTTGTATGTTTAAAATAGTTCTAGTACATACTATGCGTTAAAAACGCTTAAAAAGGCGATTAGAAGCCATTTCCGGGTTCGATACATAAAGCTGATATTTTTACTATTTCAGAAGGCTTAAAATAATTTATTTATCATATGTGATCAGTAGCAAAAGGTTTGGAGTCAATTAGATGTGTAAAACTCATTTTATAGCCCGTAAGGGCAAAACCGACAATTACCGGATTAAGCCTACGACTTTAAGTTATGCTCAGCCTAAAATTTATTAAAAATCTCCAAAAATCCCAAAATAATATATTACATCAGTGGGTAAAGAGTTTGATATCAAAAAGTAGGCTTAGATAGGCCATACGCTAATTATGTCGTTTAATTAACATAAAGCTTTCATTTTACGCTAACGAGCATAACTCTTAATCTACACCTCAAACTGATGTCAAATTTTGGGTGCAAGTTTATATATCAGTAATTAAAGTTTCTACTCTTTTACATTTTCAAAAATCACGTTTTAAGGTGAAAAGGGCATAATGGTCAACATATGAGCAATTAACGGAATCATGCATATTAATTGGTTAACTAATGAACCTTGGTGTATAATCACAGAGGGTTATACTAGCATGTAACCTGGTCCAAATAAGGCTCTAAGGTATTTCTAAATCATACCAAAACGGGTCAGAACTGAAGTCAAAGCAAAAGTCAAAGCTTTGCGACTTTCGGTTCCGAACCGGGTCTAAACAGTAAATTGTCGGGTTGAACATGTTTAGACATGTTCTTACACTAATTACCAAGTTATATTAATGATCAAACAGGTTGTATGTGTTCTACATTGCTAATTATGCATAAATTAGAAAATAAGTATCCTGTTGACATTTTAATAACAAGTTTGACCCGACATTAGACATGGTTAGAATGGGAATCAGGGGGAACCCTTTTGAGGGTTTATTACCCACATAATTACCAACTTATAACTACTTTCAATTCGACTAATCACTGAACCATTAGTGATTAATCGTTAAGTCAACCGTTAATTACGACGGTTTGACTTTTAAGCTAAAACTAAGTAAAAACTTAACTAAGAAAGGTTAAGCAAACTTACAAGAGTCCTATGAACGACCAGAGATCACTTGAGAGAAGTCTTGAGCTCCAGAAATGCTCCAAAGTGCAGATGGAAGGTGTGAAGAACTTGTTGCAAAATCATGGCCTTTTATAGTGCTTTAATCACCATGGATTGTTGACACACAAGTCTACAACTGACCACAACTCATCCACAAGTGTCCCTAAGTGTCTAGGGGTTGTTTAGGGGTCAAGCAAGATGTGGAAAATCGGTTAAAAGTCGATTACAAGAGCTATGGCAGACAAGAAACCAAGAAAATCGGATCAGATGACCCTTAGCGCGACGCGTAGCCCCCCCCCCCCCCCCAAGGGACCTTCGCGTGGCGCGAGACCCTCCTGCACCAAATCAAAACTTTAGATTTTTATGTTTTGATCCTTGGCTCTTCAAAACTTTGCTACGACATTATTTCTTGCACTTTGAACCCTCCTTATTGACGTATAAGGGCTTAAAAACATATACCCACTTTGTTTAGTCCTCGGTTAACTTTATTGTCACCCGAAAGTCCTAAACTTCAACGTTGACGCTTTGAACCCCTCGCACACGAATTTGATCATAACTTTCTCATACGATAACGAAACTTTATGAAATTTATATCATGCATTCTAGTGAGCATAATTTACCGTTACAAAGCTTCGGGTTTGCTAAAAGGTCACTCAGAGGTATAACTTAAACATGTTGACACATTTAACCCCTGTAGTTTGTAATCTCTCACTTTCTTTCATATTTAGCTTCGTATGATCCATGATTTATTCGTTTGAAGGTATGAGCATCATGTAGGGTTAATGTACAATGTATTTATTCACTGTTGACATTTAGAATACGTATATTCACATACTTTCCATGATTGTCAACTTTAGTCCTTTTATAACATTCTTTCACACGTTCAAACCTATGACACGTGTCAACACATTATAGGACGTGAATTTTCGAGGTGTTACACCCTCGGTTCAAAAACTCATTTCTACTTCTACTCCCAATTTAAATTTACGGTTTCGTCCTCCGTCTAAAATTACGCTTCTGCCCCCAGTTCAAAATAAAAATATGTTTTTACCCCTAGCTCAAAATTACGATTTTACCCTCAGCTCAGAATTACGTTTTTGCCCACAGTTCAAAATAAAATTATGTTTTCCCCATAGCTCAAAATTATGATTTTGCCATCAGTTTAAAAATATGATTTCGCCCCCAGTTCAAAATATAATTACGATTTTGCCCCCTGTTCAAAATTATGATTTTGCTCCCATTTCAAAAATTACGATTTCTCCCCCAGTTAAAAATTATGATCTTGCCATCGTTTTGCTTTTTTTTTTCTTTTGCAAAACTATAGTACTGTTTTATTTTGCTTGGTTGACTCAATGTAACTTTTATTGTGTCAAGCAGTTGTCTAACACTCGCTCATTGGTCCTGACAAATTAGTATTTTACCCGCAGCTCAAAATTACAGACCTGTTATTGTTTTAATTTTTTTAGCAAAACTATGGTAGTGTTTTCGTTTAATTGGTTGTCTCGATGTATTTTTTTAGAACGTGTTATAAGTAGTATGTACATGTAACCTAAATACATGCATACATGTTATGAAACTAAATACATGTATTTTTCTAGAACGTGTTATTTTGACTCGGTGTAATTTTTTTTCAGATCGTGTTATGAGTAGTATGTACAAGTAACTGAAATACAGACATACATGTTATGATAGAGAAATATTCGGCTTATTGACCCGCAACGCGGGCGGGTCAAAAACTAGTTATCCTACATAAACAAAAAGGAGTTGAGGGAATATTGCCAGACAGTTTGCCTGGCACTTTCCTATTGGAACAACTCATTTTTAATTTAATTTTATTTACTGTTTAAAATTACAGTTTCGTCCTTCGTTTAAAATTACGTTTTTGCCCTCAGTTCAAAATAAAATTATAATTTTTCCCCTACCTCAAAATTATAATTTTTCCCTCAGTTTAAAAACCCATTTTTTATTTTATTCCAAGTTTAAAATTATGGTTTCGCCCTCCATTTAAAATTACGTTTTTACCCCCAGTTTAAAATTAAAATATGTTTTTGCCCCTAGCTCAAAATTACGTTTTTGTCCACAGGTCAAAATAAAATTATGTTTTTTCCCTAGCTCAAAATTATGATTTCGCCCTCAGTTTAAATACAAAAAGGAGTTGAGGGAATAGTGTCAGGCAGCTTGCCTGACACTTCTCTATTGGACCAACTCATTTTTAATTTAATTTTATTACCAGTTTAAAATTACGGTTTCGTCCTTCGTTTAAAATTACGTTTTTGCCACCAGTTAAAAATAAAATTATAATTTTGCCCCTAGCTCAAAATTACAATTTTGCCCTCAGTTCAAAAACCCATTTATTATTTTATTCACAGTTTAAAATTACGGTTTCACCATCCGTTTAAAATTACGTTTTTACCCCCAGTTTAAAATTAAAATATGTTTTTGCCCCTAGCTCAAAATTACGATTTTGCCCACAGGTCAAAATAAAATTATGTTTTTCCCCTAGCTCAAAATTATGATTTCGTCTCAGTTTAAATACAAAAAAGAGTTGAGGGAATAGTGCCAGGCAGCTTGCCTGGCACTTCCCTATTGAACCAACTCATTTTTAATTTAATTTTATTCACAGTTTAGAATTACGGTTTCGTCCTTCGTTTAAAATTACGTTTTTGCCCCCGGTTCAAAATAAAATTATAATTTTGCCCAAAGCTCAAAATTACAATTTTGTCCTCAGTTCAAAAACCCATCTTTTATTTTATTCCCAGTTTAAAATTGCGGTTTTGCCCTCCGTTTAAAATTACGTTTTTACCTCAGTTTAAAATTAAAATACGTTTTTGCTCCTAGCTCAAAATTATGTTTTTGCCCAAATGTCAAAATAAAATTATGTTTTTCCCCTAGCTCAAAATTATGATTTCGCCCTCAGTTTAAAATTATGATTTAAATTATGTTTTTGCCCAAAGGTCAAAATAAAATTATGTTTTTCCCCTAGTTTAAAATTATGATTTCGCCCTCAGTTTAAAATTATGATTTCGCCCCCAGTCCAAAATATAATTACGACTTTGCCCTCTGTTCAAAGTTAAGATTTTGTTCTCATTTCAAAAATTACGATTTCTCCCCCAGTTATAAATTGTCATCTTGCCATCATTTTACCTTTTTTTTTTACAAAACTATAGTAGTGTTTTATTTTGCTTGATTGACTCAATGTAACTTTTATTGTGTCAAGCAGTTGTCTAACACTCGCTCATTGGTCCTGGCAAATTAGTATTTTACCCCAGCTCAAAATTACAGACCTGTCATCGTTTGAATTTTTTTAGCAAAACTATGATAGTGTTTTGGTTTAATTGGTTGTCTCGATGTATTTTTTTAGATCGTGTTATAAGTAGTATGTACAAGTAAACTAAATAGATGCATACATGTTATGAAACTAAGAAATATTCAATTTAACGCACCGCAACGCGGGCGGGCATAAGTGTAATTTTTATTCGTCCATGCATGCCTGGTACATGCTCATTTGTCCTGAAAAATTACAATTTTGCTCTCAGTTTAAAATTATAGTCTTTCAATCGTTTTAATTTTTTTTTTAGTAAAAGTATGGTAGTGTTTTTGTTTTAATTGGTTGACTCGATGTAATTTTTTTTAGATCGTGTTATGAGTAGTATGTACAAGTAACCGAAATACAGACATACATGTTATGCGAGAGAAATATTCGGCTTATTGCCCCGCAACGCGGGCGGGGTAAAAACTAGTATTTAAACAAATAGAAACATATTAATAAAATATAAAACTGAAAGTATCACAATATTATTTAATATTTTTAACAGCTCACAATGGTTTTAGTTCGATTTTTTTTTTCGGTTTTCTCATTTAGCTTGAAATTTTTGGCCTGGAAAAATAGCCAAAATATAATAAATTTGGGAGAAAAATGCCCGGATAGTCCCTGTGGTTTCACCTTTTTTCATCTATAGTCCCCAACTTTCTAAAATTACCTGAATAGTCCCCAAGTTTTCAATTTTCGTTCCCGGATAGTCCCTGGGTCTAACTTCAGTTTGTTTTCTCTGTTAAATGGGTGTGAAATGACTAATTTACCCTTTTCTCAAACACTATCTTCTTCTCAACAAAATCATCATACAGGTTTCTTTAAATTTTCTCAAATTCCATTTCCTAATTGCAAAGATCCCACCTTCCTTCAACTAACTCCACTCTACTTTCTCTCTCTAGAACCTTCTCTCTCCGCACACCTCACACTCACCGTCGCATCTCTTCCATCACCACCACTACCTACTCTCCGGCACCGGCATCTCACCGGAACTCCCCTCCGTCACCAAATTCCTTGACTCTACTGCATCTATCTCTCTCTCTCTCTCTCTGTATACAACATCCACCGCAACAACCTCCATCTACCACCACCACAACCTCCTTCCCCCACCACCACCACTCTTCCTCTCTCTACATTACACCTCCCTCACAACCACACCCCCACCGGCCAGCACCTTGGTTGCTGTAATCAAAACCATCTCCACCACTGTTACGGTGTTACCATCACCGTTCAATCCCCTCTCTCTATCTCTCTCTCTCTCTCCATGGTTTCCGATCCTTGATGAACACCTCAAACCATCTTGCACCAGGGCATGATAAACACATCCAATGATTCATCGGTACAATTCCCTCTGCTATATCTCATTATTTCCATTATTATTATGTTAATATTATTATTTTGTGTGTTTTGAATGCTTGTTTGTTTTGAACAGAGATGGGGGTCATAATTAACCATTAGAGACAAGATTTGTGATGCATGTACACCACTTATTATCATAGCTGAAGTCATATTATTCACCTTCTCTGGTTGCTTCAATTTCAACCCCTGGAATCATTCTGTTTCCAAGAAACTTCGCTTTCATCATCAGTGAAAGGTGCACAGTGACCGGTAACTGGTGGGGTTTGGTGGTGGTGGAGATGAGTTGCAGAGATGAGGGTGGGGAAGGGCCCACAAGGCTTTATTTTAATTAAATTGTTAGTAGTTAATGGTGGGGCCCATTAAATTTTAAATGTTAGTGTTTAATTTTATTTTTTTAAGTAAGGGTATTTTTGTAATTTCACACCAACTTAACTGAGAAAATTAACCCCATCCACGTCAGGGACTATCCGGGAACAAAAATTGAAAACTTGGGGACTATTCAGGTAATTTTAGAAAGTTGGGGACTATAGGTGAAAAAAGGCGAAACCACAGGGACTATCCGGGCATTTTTCTCTAAATTTGGACATAAAACTTTTTGTCAGTTAGTGAAGTTAACCTGCGCTTCGTACCGGGTTTTCCATTGGCTTCCGTTTGGTTTCGTACTGGTTTTCAGTTGGCTTCCGATCGGTTTCGTACTACTCAAGAATATCAGCACGTGTTTTATTATATTGATCGAAGACCATAAAAATGAATATCGGTAGCGGTATCAGTTCGGTTCGTCACGATACTATTATCGTACTGGCACTCGCTATAGCTTATGATACCAAAAAATATACTATATTGCGAATACAACATCGTTTTCAACGACCTATATACCATCGCGTCGAGAAAACCATAACCATGAATACGGTACCGGTACCGATGTTATTCAGACGATATTGGTTTTGTTCCCTACGGTAAAGAAAAAAATCAAGTATATTTGACCTGTTCGAATGAAACTTTTATCAAATTATGGATAAAAATAAGTACGTTGCAAGGGTTTATTCGAAATTTTATAAATTTATATATCTTATTACTAAAATAACGAAAAAACTAAATGACTTAAGCTTATATTAAAAAAAGCTAAACCGCAAGGCAATTTTGATAATATGTACATATGTGCTTCGATCATTTGTACATTATTATTCATAACTCGATTTTGAGTAAAATTTATATCTAGACGTAGATAAAATAAGCACATCGTAACGGCATACTCAAAATTTATTATTACTTAAACTTTTTGGGTTACACTATTTGTTAATTTTACGTAAATTTCTTAGCATTTAATAATAAAAGTTATAATTCACAAATTCAACAAATTCAATGACAAACATTTAAAAAATAAACAGTTTTTGATTTTTTCGGTTCGGTTTTTTAACCAAATTTTATAAAAATTAAATCGAACCGTAAAAATTGTTTTTAAAAAAAGGGTTATTGGATTTTATCACCCCTAAATATTGGTTATTGCCCGCTGCCACCCCTAACTATCACTTTGACGTTCGCCACCCCCAACTTAACACTTAGTGTGTTCTGTCACCATGTCATTAACTGATCACTAACTTTTGATCATGTAACTATACTTTTAGGGGTGTATTAAGATCTCTAAAACCTTCCTAAGATCCCTTTTAACACTTGAACAAAGACATTCCCCTCTCAAACAAAAGTGTTTAAGGATTTTTCCTTTACCAATAGATGCTTTAGAAAATACAACGTCAAACACTCTTGTATTGCCTGGTTTCCCGTTAAAAAAATGTATTATCAATAAAGTTCTTTTTCTTTTAATTTTAATCAATAAATCATATTTATTTGATTGACACACCTCACGTGAATACTAGTTTTCACCCACACCTCATCTGTAGTCCAAACTACATTGTCTGACACCTTGTCCTCAATGAGCCTTCTATTTAAAGGAAAAAAGTACGATAAGTCTTGCAGGGTAGTCCCAAAATAGAAAATTTTCATTTCTCATAAAGAAATAACACAAATTTATTTTTTATATTGCTAAAGGAGTTGGAACTTTTTTTTTTGATGTTTATAATTAGCATTAATAATGAATTAACAACCATGGTTATATTTTTCACACAGTTAAATAAATGATCAAAACGAAAGATAGATCATATATGACACACTTCAATGGATTGATTGGTTTAGAGGGCTGTAAACGAACCGAACGAACACGAACAAGGCCTTGTTCGTGTTCGTTCGTTAAGGAAATAAATGCGTTCACGAACGGTTCATGAACACTTACCGAACGAGATTTTATGTTCGTGTTCGTTCATTAAGGAAATGAGCGTGTTCACGAACGGTTCACGAACACAAATAAATTTGGCGAATGCGACAAAGGATAAAAGGTGGATGACCCAAAGAGTAGCACTGGAACTTAAATCCTTTATTGTGGAACGGATGTCAATCGTATTCGTCGCATAAACAAAGTGAAAAAGGGTTTCCTAGTTTAGTTGTTAGCGTAATAAAATAAATAAAAGTTTAATAATATAAAAAGTATAGATAAAATATATGAAAGTACAAAAATCTTTAATTAAAACACAAACATATGAACATAAAGGAGCGCAAATGAACGAATGTTCACGAACACGTTCGCGAACACGTTCACGAACACCTTACCGAACGTTCACGAACACAATTGAACGAACGAGACCTCTGTTCATGTTCGTTCATTTAACTAATCGAACGAAATTTCTTGTTCATGTTCGTTCGTTTAATAAACGAACGAACATAAACGAACTTCCCGCCGAACGGTTCACGAACTGTTCGCTGAACGTTCGGTTCGTTTACAGCCGTTTAGTTATTCACACAACCAACTAGATGTTGATTGTTCATAAGATGAAGAAATCGAAGTTCTCAATAGTTACTCACACATATTTTGAGTTTAAAGCAAGTTGATCCTAGTGGTAGAGCCAAAAGTTTTTTCCTATGTCTCACTTTTCTAATGTGCTCAAAATTGTAACAATCCAACGTCAAAATTTTCAGGTCAAGTTGGGTCACATAATAAAAGACAATATCATGATAAAAGTACGTTGTCATTGAAAAACACACACAATAAATTACAAAGTCATTTGAAATGTAAAAAAAAAATATATTCAACATGGTCAATTCTCTTTTCATAAAACTATGAGAACGACCGGTGTCAATTGACACGAACAGCTATAGACACAAACCACTATAGTGTAGCTCCACTAATGCTTGATCTATTTCTCACTTCAGTTATAAGTTAAATTCCATGAAATAACTATTAGTTTGGAGTCCGAAAACACACCTTAGATCATATTAACACTTCTTAACTAGCGAGTCACGCCATCTTCAGCTCAAGCTCGGGCTTAAAACTAAATGAACCAAACTACAACTCATGTTTAAGCTCGACTCTTGTATAAAACTCACGCCATCTCGTATATTTTGAAACCTTAAAGATTTTGTATACTTATCACACATATGGAATGACTCGAAAACAAAAAAAAATATTCTTTACACATATGGATGATATATTGTTAGGTTTTTTACCTACTTAGCTTAAGCAAACCAACAAACGAGTTGACCTCAACTTAAAATTTATCAGGACCAGCTCGACTCAGCTTCAAAATAATGTAGTCTGATTTCAAACAAACTTTTTGGGAGTAAGATTCAAACCGCAGTTAATAAGACTAAGGGGCTGTTTGTTTATCTCTTAATGGTTCAGTCCTCTTACCGGTTGAGCACTTAATGGTTCAGATTGTTTGTTTCGCAAGCAGACGTCTGAATGATTCAGACATTTGCCTCTGAATGGTTAAGCATTATACTAAGTCTGAATGGTCAAGACCTCTAATCTGAATTGGTCAGACATTTGCCTCTAAACGGTTAAGCATTATACTGTCTCTTAATGGTTCAGACATCTTATTGGTTCAGCAGTTAATGGTTCAGACCTCTTACTGGTTCAGCACTTAACCATTCAGAAGTTGCCAAACTACCCCTAATTGCTTAAAAGTAATGATATTATTTTTCAAATCACCCGTTTTAATAAATAATTTTTCCACCAACACTCTTCTGAGAAAAAAAAAAAAACTCTTTATTGTTAACAAGAATAAATACAATGAAAACTCTGTTTTGTATACCCAACAAAGCGGAACAAATTGTTGTTCCTCTGTTTCTATAAATTACTGACCGTTGGATCAAATCAACGAACTTCTCTCTCTTGATCACACGTGCCACCCCCTCTCTCTCTCTCCTCACCCCCCTCTTATTAGTACTTTGCTTCCATGCATGAAATTCTCCCCCGTCTACAACTCATTACTCATACATATAGAGAGAGAAAATATATATAGAGAGAGAAACAAACAGACATATGAAACAGTCGTCCAGTCTGTTTTCAATTCCCCATCTCTTAATTGCCCAAAAATTTAACCTTTTTTGCAAGATTTTCATTTCAATTTTGACCCATTTTCAGCATTGGAAAAAACAGAGTGTTGTGTGTGTGTTTTCACTCTTTCTTGGTGTGTGTTGGTAATTTGGTTCCAGATTTGTTGAAATTATTATCATGTATTGCTTTCTTGTTTTCTTGGGTTGATCTTGAACTGTCTTTAAACAGTTAAACTGATCTGATTGTTTAAGAAGTTTAAGAAGTTCAAGAATCTTTGAGTTTGATGAATTTTTGGGGATTTGAGCCCTAAAGATGTTGGGTGAAAAATCAGCAAATGTAGTTAGCTTAAACTGATCTTTTGTTTAGTGGGTCCATCTGTTTTTTGATTTTCTGAATTGGGTATTTTTCAAAATTGGATTTTTACATCAATTCAAGATGGATGAAGATCATGATGAAGTGAGATTTGAGTGCAAGTTGTGTGATAAAAGGTTTCCAAGTGGGAAATCATTAGGTGGGCATATGAGGTCTCATGTACTTGCTGCTGCTTCTAATTCAGTTGAATTAGATGATAAAGTTGAGAACTTGAATGATAATTTGAACTCAAATTCTTATGGGTTGAGAGAGAACCCTAAAAAGAGTTGGAGAGCATCTTCATCTTCAACTTTAACTTTACCAAATGAGAGAATTTGTAAACAATGTGGCAAAGGGTTTCATTCTTTGAAAGCTTTATGTGGTCATATGGCTTTTCATTCTGAGAAAGATAGGAGCTTGAAGGAGTATGATCATTCTTGGACTAGTAACAATCTTGATCATGAAGATAAGTTGGTTAACGATGGTTATTCGGATGCCGAAGAAATCGGGCAGCAGGATCCAGTTTGCGTTACAAGGTCGAAATCGAAAAGGTACAAGAAAGTGGTGATAAAACCACCTTCTTTCTCTTTAACCAATACTCATGGTAACAATAGCAATTATAGCAATTATATTTATGGATCTTCATCTGTTTCTGAAATTGATGAGTTTGAACAAGAGGATGTAGCAATGTGTTTGATGATGTTATCTAAGGATTCTACTAATTGGGCCGGTGTTCATTCGGTTTTGGAATCCTCAGACAACAGTAGAAAGGAATGGAATTTGGATAGGAATGATACCAAAAGCTTCGAGATTGTGAATTCGAATTCCGGGTATTGTAGGAATGGAATCAAGAAAGTGGAATCGGATGTTTCGGTTGAGGGGCTTCTTCGGAATGGAATGAAAGGTTTCAACTATAAAGACTTATCGTATGAGGAAAAACAAGAAATTCGAACGAATTTGTTTAGGGAATTCGGGTATGATAATTCGTTAAAGAAACAAATTCGAAATGATGATGAGGAGGGATCATATAAGAGAAACAAGTATGAATGTTTGAATTGCAGCAAAACTTTTAGTTCATTTCAAGGGCTTGGTGGACATAGACCATGTCACAAAAAGAACAACGCTTTTAATCCAAGTGGAAACCGTTCAGAGGCCGAATTTACTCGCGATCAAAAGACTAAACTCGAGAAGAAAACGAAACTAAAAAGGAACAAAGGGCACGAATGCCCGATTTGTTTTAGGATGTTTAAATCCGGGCAAGCTTTAGGGGGTCACAAAAGGTCTCATTTCATCAATGGTTCTGAAGATAGGATTGATCATATTGCAGCAATGGAACACACGGTTGCAACGTATAAAGATATGATTGATCTTAATCTCCCTGCTCCAGAAGAGGATTAGGGTCACAAACCATTCAAACCGCGCTCGTTTCGTTTTGGTTATTTGTCAAAGGACAAAAGAGAGGTGAGAGTTCTATCTTTCATCTTACTGTTTAGACTGTTTTCAACTTTTGGACATTTTTTCCAATTTACTCAAGAACAATGAAGTGAAATTCCCATTTTTGTTTAAGCTGTTTTCAAGATCTTGTGATGTTTATTTATTCTGTCTGTTTCTGTTTCATCCAATTCTTGAATTTATTCCTAAATATCTTCAGTTCTGTTGTAGTTATTTCAAGATATTGTCATGCTTCTTTTTCATATTGATATGGTTTACTTTTCCTCAATCATCAAAATCTTGAATTTATGCCTAAATATCAAGAAAATGGAAAAGTTAAATTCAAGAATATTGGATGTTCTGCTGTTTACTGTTGCTATGGTTTACTTGCTCATTCATATTGGGATGGGATTTGGTGACATCTGTTTTAGTGGTAAGTGCTATGAATAATGAGGATTTACTTTTTGAAAATACACCATGATTCCATGTATTAGATAGATGTACACTGTGTTTATATGGTGGTTTTGTGTGTTTTAGTGTGTGTGGTAGGCAGCCAAAGGTAGGACTTTTTCTTGAAGTTGTTTTGGAACATAGCAAACAAATGGGGCCAACAGAATTGCTTTTACTTCCATTCCATAACTACAAAATAGCCCCTACTAATGTGAAATTTTGTTATTTCTGAATTTTTTTTATACTTATTGAGTTATGTAATTCTGATTTTTTTTATACTAAATGAGTTATGTAAAATTAGTAATGTTAAGAGTTTATTAGTTTAGACTCTTACAATGGTCTAGCTTTTTGTATAATTGAAAAATTTGTTAACGGAAAAAATGACAAACTTAGATACATATCGTTAAAGGCATTAAGTTTAGTTTTTTCAAAAGTGTTATTTCAAAGACGTTTATGCTTACAGAAGCTTTTTTTTTTACTTGGAAAAAGATGTATGCATCGATATGTTTTTGTTGTTCAACTCATTCTCGTGGTGTAAGCGTAGTTCCTAGAACGATAACGACTTTTAGAGCTACAATTGATAAATTCAAAACCTTAGAATAAATAGATTATAATCTAATTTGTTAAATTATATTATCATACACAAATGTTTTTGAGAAGGGTGGGGGGGTTTGGGGGGGGGGGGGGGGGGGGGGGTCTTGTTAAAGTTAAACTACCCTAACCAAAAGGTATTCTTAAGGTACTAATTCTTAAGCAGGATGTACAAATTGTGATGCAAAAAGTGTCCCCAAAGAGGGTCTATGGACCTTGACTTTTCAACTTTAGTTTTTCTTGCATTACAATAGAAGTTTGTAAGACCGTGTGTAATGGGGCGTTTTTTTTTTTAAATTTTTGCCCGAAAACGCCCACCCCCCCATTACAGGGGGCGTTTTGGGGCGTTATTTTCGAAAAAAAATCGTCCCGGCGTTTTAAATATAACGCTTAAATTGACATGGGGCCCACTATTTTGACCGTTCTCAAACGGTAACATTCTTTATTATTTTTTTTTTTAATTTAAAATATTCCCACTATAAATATATACCCCACATTCACACCATTTTTTATACAAAAACTCACTATCTCTCCCACTTTCTTCTAACTTTTATAAAAAAAAACTCACTTTCTTCTAATTTTTATACAATCATGCATCCATACCGCCCTCCTTTTGGTGTCCCCGCTAGACCCGCAAACCCGAACACAACCCAACCGCAAACCCCGTACAACATTCAAGACATGGACCCGAGCTTTTTAACTTACGCGGCTTACTTGAGTGGCGCCCCTCCGTTTGTTCCTCCCACTTTCGGCTATGGTCAAGCCGGCGGGTCTCAACCGTCACAACCCGAAGCCGAACCCGATGTGGATGTTGTACCAGAGACGCAACCCGAACCGGTGCAAGAAACATCGAAACGTGGCAAAAGGTCGCATAAGAAGAAGGATAAGGACGCACCGCGGCGTACAAAAAATATCATCAAATGGACGAAGGAAGAGGAATACACGTTGACTCGGGCGTTTGTCGACATTTCGGAGGACGAAGAGACCGGTAACTATTTTATATAAATATTATTTTACTTATTTTGTTACTTTATTTTTTAACAAACAACTTATTTTTTTTTTTTTGTAGCAAACTTTCAAACGGGCCCGGTTTTTTGGGATAGGGTTCGTGCACTCTTCTTTAGCACGTGGGGTCAAGGCGAACATCGGGACAAAGACTCCATTTCTAGCAAATGGACCGACATCAACAACAAGTGTCATTCGTTCCAAGAAGTCTTCCAACGTAACTACGATAATCGCCCGAGCGGTGAAGGTGACGTTTGGGTTTTAACGAAGACTTTGGAGGAGTTCGAGAGGACAAAATGCCCTTTCACGTACTATAAGTGTTGGGAGCTACTACGAAAAAGTCCAAAGTGGGCGGTAGTTAATCCAATGACGTCTAGTAGTAGACGTCGGGCTAAAAGGTCAAAAACATCATCCTCCGTTGACCCGTCAACTCCGACATCGGATGCCCGCAATGTTGATTTAAATGAGGCGGTGGACGTTGACGAGGGAATTCAAGAAGAGTTGGTCCGACCCACCGGTAGAAGAAAGGGAACCGGGAAAAAAACGGTTGCGTCGTCTTCCGATCTCGAGTTAAAGGATGATTTCGAGGAGATGAACCGTCGTCTCCAAGACATTCGCGACCTCGGCTACAAACGTTGGGAGATTATGCAAGAACGAGTGGCCGAAACCAAAAAGTTTAACGAGATGCAAGAGGCGAGGCAAATGGAAAAGGACATTGAGTTTTTGTCCAAATCGATCGACCACCTCCGAGGCGACGCGTTGATCCTTGCGCAAATGCGTCAACAAAAAATTCGAGAAAAATATGGACTCTAGATCATGTTATTTTTTTTAACTTTATTTTTTCTGTTTTTTTTTTTTTATTTTCTGTTTTTTTATTTTTCTGTTTTTTTTTCAGTTTATTTTTATTTTTATTTCAAGTAATGTAATTTTATTTTTAAATTAATGAAGTTTTTTTATGTTTTAAATTAAAAAAAATAATTGTGAAATGATTGTGAAATGATTGAATGGGGCATTATGGGGCATTATACCCACTACACCACTTTTGCTATAATGCCCCCTTGCTGACTAGGACGCCACGTGTCGTATAATGCCCCATGGTGGGGGCATTATAACCTTCTACCACTACACATGGTCTAAGTGAGGGGTTAACAAAAGGAAATAACATACATCAAATTTACAAACAAAATGATTACTTACAAAGAATATCTACACAAAAAACTTGAATGCACTTTTGATCTTTTTACTCACCCACCGTATATTTTGTATTGTGCTTTTGTACTCCAACTTGTCTATATATCTTTTTTTTTTTTTTGGCTAAATCCACTTATTTTTTTGGTAATAAACTGTTTCACATTTTTTAGAAATCTAATGTCAACAACTATTACAAAATTATATTGTTTGTTTGAAGTAAGGGGTTGGCTAAATGCACCCCTTTTTACTAAATGCACCCCCTTTCCATAAAAAAACATTTTAAAACTTTTCAAATTTCACCCTTTAAAAATCCATGACTCACATTTTTTATAACATCCAGATCTCCTAAACAATGATCAAAATTGTTTGATTTTTTTTAGATATATTGAACAAGATGTACACAATTAGAAGAGGTTACACCAACCGATATACACCAACCAATTGAAAACCACAATTTTTAGATATATTGAAAATAAAGTCTTAAAAATCCATGACTCACATAGCCAACATCGCGTGCAGTGTTTTAAACCCATTCCATCATCTCTTCACGAGATTTGAACTCCTAAAAATAAACTAATATTAGGATTGGGACATGACTACAGACATTATCAATACAAGCTTATAATCATAGCTTCATCCTTCAAATAAAAATTATACCTGATCGGTAGAAAATACAGACATCTTTTTGTATAACTTTTGATGTCGAACTGTGATAAACCGTGATAACTAATATCAGAGGCATAAACTCGAAAACAATTATTAACATATACAATAATATAGTACATAAGATAATATATTAATTAATATATACTCTATATCAAACAAGTATGTACAGGAAGGAATATAATATATTAACAAACAGGAAGATATAATATATTAACAAACAGGAAGTCTTCATGCGCAAATCGACTACAAACATTTTTTAATGAGAAACATCCACTACAAACATCCGCAAATCGAAAAATATTATAAAGGCTATGTTTATTTGTAAATCCACTACAGACATGATTTGTGGTAAAGTTTGAACCGCAAAAAAAAAAAAAAAAAAAAAAAAAAAAGAAGAAGAACTATATTAATGAGAAAGATGAATACATACCAAGAACGCTCAATCAATTAGATTTTTGATGAAAATCAAAGTTGCACTAAATCGTTTTTCAAGGTCTCTCTTAATCTCCTTCTTTCAATCAGCAGGAATTTTGTTATGAAGCCGTTCTAATGTAAAAGCAAAACACGTTTAGGTAAGTTTTCAAATTATGGGAAGTGGATAAACCCCTATAAAAAATAGGGATAGTTTCTTATGTAATTTTAAAAAAGTAGAAAACACAAGGGTTCATTGTTTTTATTTACAAACTTCAGGGGGAGGTGTAGCCAGTAAAAATTTGAAAAATGGGGGTACATTTAGCAACACCATCTAGACTATTATATTAGTTATCCATTTCTTTTGTTGAAGAATAAATTCTCTTTCGGGATTGTCTTGATGGTCGAGGTGAGCCATTCCGTTTCATCCATGGTTAACTACAAACATAACACAGAACATGTTAAAAGATGTTCCGAGACTATAGTGTTTAGTTTCTGGCATCGATAATCATCCTCCAACAGTTAAGTTAGTATTATATAGGAAAAAAACAAGTGACATGTATATATATGTGTGTACATGAAGAGTTAGAAACATGGGATGAGTGAGAGAGAGAGAGAGAGATATGAAGAGGCTGGCAAATCGTGTCTTAACAGGTTTCTGACGGCGCGCACAACATAAGTTTCAAACATGATTACGACTCGTTTAACTACTTTCTACCTCATGTTTATAAAACAGTTTTATGTTTTATGTGCAAAGATGAATAAATGATAGATCCTAACATTGTAATTTTAATTATTTTAAAAATTAAAAAAGTCAAAGGGTGTATTTTTCAGTCAAACAGGTCTAATCGTGTCTTAACAGGTACCCAATTGCCAGCCCATATAAGGCGACATACTCCAAGTTGGGCGTGGGAGGATAAGGGAAGGTGCAAACCTCCACCTTCACAGACTTTCTCGATCTTCTTTCTCTTATCTTACAAAATTGTCTATAGTGATCCGTAGCCACTAACTTTCACCGCCGAAACATATGTCGCTTGCCCTTTGCCATCTTGAATTCACGTCGACCATTGTGCTTAGGGTGCCCATCTTCATTAGTGTACGCAACCCTTACATATGAAGGAATGTGTTAAAGACAACCCTACTACGCACCTTAATGTATTTGGCGAAAAATCTAGAAATAAATACCCAAATTTTCTAATATAATTGTTTAATTTATTATATTGCTAATAAAGAATGTTATGTTATATGTTTGCTATTTTTATGTGTATTTTTAAAATCTACAACCTACATGTGGATTCGCATATAGAAATTGAAATCGAAGCAAATGTCTACAAGTTAATCTAATCTCGGAATATACAAAAATACATATATTTTAATTTGTTTTTTTAAGAGAAGTTTAATCTTTTTGGAGACGATGTCTAATAATAAAGAGGTTCTATGGCTTCGGTCTCTGGATTGGACTTACTCGAAACAATTGTTTTAGAGTTCTCAAAATTAGAATGGATTCAGTGTCCTTGTCCTGATAACTAGCTTGATTGAGTACTCTTGAATTATCTTTTGTGTGCCATAGGCAGTTGAACTGTTGAATTAATTAATGAATTGGGCCAAATTTCAAATTTCAAAAAAAAAACAAAACAAAACAAAACTCGTGTCTTCTCAAAATTGTATTTACTGCTTCATTCACTATTTCATACTGAATATTGTTTATTATAGGCTTCATTTTCTGTAAATATTGCAAACACACACTAAAAGATAATGTGCCAATGAACTCTAGCTCAAGTGGTAGAAGGATTTGAGTTCTTCTTTGAAGACTCAAGTTTAATTCTCATTTGGTGCAAAAAAAAAAAAAAAAAAGTGAGGTATTGGTGGGCAGTGATAGAAGACACATGGAAACTTGTGTTCGATCCTTGAGCCAAACGGGTTTTACTGGTAATTACCGTCGTGCCTACGGGCAGGTGGATTACTGGGTTTTCCCCGGAATTGGTGGTGGACGACTCGGGTTACTCTCGGAGTATTCCGTTTGTCCAGTGGGTGCCCCGAGAGTGCTCGGGATTGATTTGTTGGCCGTTCAAAAAAAAACACTAAAAGATAATGAAGTTCCATATTTTTATTTTAACTATGTTGTTTTAGTCGGGACCACGCTGACATCAGAGTTTGGCTAATGACGTTCTCCGGGAAACCATATCACCCACTGCCAGTGGCAGAGGCTTGCATGGCCACAAGAGAGAATCTCTCTGGCGTAACGCACGGTGGACTAAAACCCGGGGTGGTTCGTGCTCGACCTCTTGACCTAGGGTCTGGGAGAACTAGCCTTCGCGGGGTGGTTCAGGCTCGAACTCTTGACCTAGGGTCTGGGAGAACTAGCTTTCATTGTCTTTATCCACCAAATGCGGCACTAGTGGGATTGAACTTGGTCTCCAAAGAGAACCCAAGTTTTTCCAACCACTAGACCACAAATGTGGATTATATATATACACACACTTGAAATGTAAATAAACTAAGTTGTTGTTTGTTTTTTAAGAGGTAAAATGTATGCAGTTTGCGGACCACATCTGCCGACATCTGTAAAAAAAGAGATGGACCAAAACTCTACAGTCTGTAAGAAAAAAGCTGTTTGTTTTTTAACGTATGTAGACTTCTAAAATAAACTGCAGGTGGTGTATGGACAGTAGTGGTGGGTGATGGTGGTGCTGGACAGTGGTAGTGGACGGTGGGTAGTGGTGGTGGACGGTGGTTGTGGTAGACGGTGGTGGTGGTGATGGGAGGTGGTGGGTGGTGGACGGTGGTGGTGGTGGTGGTGGTGGTGATGGACGGTGGTGGGTGATGGACGGTGGTGGTGAACAGTGGTAGTGGACGTTGGTGGTGGTGGACGGTGGTGGTGCTTTACCCTCTGAAGACCTTAGAAGATCTTAGAAGTGGCTGTGCCAAGTTTGCACCAAGAAGAGCTCGCGCAGACGTTTTTAATGAAACGTCTTCGGAAAAACAAACAATCTGCAGATGACAATGTCTGTGCGACGCAGACAGAAAAGGCTGCACAAATATTTAAAAAAAAAAAAAAACACCACCAAAATTAAGACGCGTTTATTGTTTCAAACAAGTCCATTATTCTAATTACTTTTTTTATGTGATTAGCACTACTACTAATACTATAATTGGTATCATCTCATTGTCATAAATAAAGTTAGGTAGTGGTGATAGTGAAGGAAATCTTTTATACGTTAAAAATGCCAATGTATTTTATTTCCACTCATGAACAGTTAGTGTTTTCTGTAAACGAGTAAATCAAATCATAGTTTGTCTAAGTTTAACTTCGACTCGTTTAAATTATAATAAGCTGAGCTAGAACAAGGCTTGTTTCGAACTTTATATGTAAAGGTTGATCTTGACTTGTTAATAAATTCTCAAGTTTGACTATTTAATTATTTTATATATGTAAGTGTAATACTAAAAAAAATATATCTAAAATCCTGAGATGTTGGTCCAGGGATTAAAAGGTCTGCCCTCCCTAGTGGAGACGCATGTTCGATTCCCATTTGGGCCATTTTCGAGAGACATCTGGGTGAAGGGACGAATCAGAGCTTTAATGCTGGGTTCGAACCTGACAGGGATGAGGGTTTACAGATTCCATCTGGTTCCCGCGCATAGGGGCATAGCCTCATGGCGGTCGAGTAGTCGGCCTTGGACATAGCCCCGAGCAGGGTGAGTTTACACGTGAGATTCTTTGCCATTCAAAAAAATAAATCTAAAAGGTGTAGGAAGCTATCAGAAAACGCCACGTGTTTAAGGTAATTACGCGAGCAATAAAATACGTGTTGATGCTCGATTGAAAAAATGGTAATTATATTTATAGTGTAAGGTTTATTGGGGAACACTAAAAAAACGGGGAACAGTGGGGAACCGACTTAAACGAACTCCGGTTAAGAGATCTTAGTTATGGTTCGACGAGCCGGTTTCAACGCCGCTGGAATGAGTCCAATCGGAGTTCGTTTGAGTCGGTTCCCCGCTGTTCCCCACTTTTTTAGTGTTCCCCAATGAACCGTCCCCTATATTTATATAGATAAGAGACTTGTTTAGGCTCGTGAACATAGCCAAGATTAGCATGTGAAGTTAGGGCTCAGTTCATTTATTAAATGAACTTCAGTTTACACCCAAGCTTGTTTCGAGCTTTTAGCTTGCCGATCTTAAGTAGTTGAGCCTGTTTACACCCTTAAGCTTTAGCTATTACTAAACGAGGAAAATATGAAAGTAGTAAACTTATAATTGTGAAATACTTAGAAATACAATTTATTTTTTGTTTTAATTCGAATAAGTTAAAATCTGTAGGGTTTGGTTTTTATTTTAGGGTCATTTCAGCCTAACAACAAGAACAAGACATATAGTTTGTGTGCTTGGTAAGTATGAGCTTCGACAATAGTGACAAATAAATAAAAATGAATAATAAATTGCATGAAACCATAGAAATTATTTAAATAAATTATTTATGATTCAAACAAACAAAACACGTTCTCTTCCAATTTTCCAAACAAAGTTAATTATTAATACACAAAATTATTAATTAAATAAAAGGACTAACTTACACGTATTAGACTTGATCTTCCCTCTAATTAGGTAATACAAGAGGGTCAATAATCCAGATGTCACTTGCGTATTGGTGTATAGTCCGGTCACTACTGAACTTGTGTGAGCCAGCAGTGTTCAAGATCGACATCTTAGTCCATTTCTGTCACAGTTAAAACTTATAGAATGTTAGGGGAGAAGATTAATGACAGGACACCAACTTAACACATATTTCATGGATTTGGGTTTACTCTAAATGGGTTCAGGTCGTCGAACACGTTTAGCTAAACAGGTTGGGTTAGGGTTAACTGACTTGATAGGTTCATGGATTGATGTGTTTAACTTGTTTAATGTTTATGTTATTTTAAAAATGTGTTTTCATGTCATAACTTAATAATACTAGTGGGCACTTTACGTCAAAATTTAAAAAGAAAAAGAAAAAAACGCCAAACTATATATATTGTAAATGTGTAATTTTAGAGTATTAATATACTAAAATTAAATAAGTCGGGTTAAACGGGTTGTGTTTGTATGAACCCATGATTATTTGTGTTGTGTTCGGGTTCACGTGTCTTAGATTTATGTTGTGTTTGGGTTTGACCAGTCAACCCACTAACACGACCCATTTAGCATCCCTAACTTGCCGTCATATATTTTATTTTGTATTATCGAAAATGGTTGTAAAATTTCCGCTGACAGGGTTAATTACACACCTTTTGATCTCTATACGCCTCATCAACTTTCTCTTGACACTCTATATAAGCTGGAAAATCTTCCCCAACAAGAAAATAATCAGCTCGACCATAGCCTTCATTACCTTCTAACGATCCCATGAGTTCATCATAATTGTACGTGCCAAAAACGCCACTTCTAACATATTTCTTCACCTCCTCAAACCGCGGATCAGGAACAAACTGCAATGATGCCAGTGTGATGTCTCGCTATAACAATAATATGACTGTCTAAACAAAATGTGGACAAAATGTGTTTTGGGTCGACCCGTTAGTCCCAAACCAAAAACGGGCTTACCTTGCCCTCGGATCTCTCCTTTCGAAGCCCAGAAATTTCATGAGCTTTAGCACCAAAGAGGAAAAAGTTTTCTTCTCCAACCTCCTCTCTTATTTCAACATTGGCACCATCTAGCGTTCCGATTTGAATGCACCCGTTCATCGCAAACTTCATGTTGCTGGTCCCACTTGCCTCCATGCCAGCAGTGCTGAGAATCAAAAAGGATGATAGTTATTACATTCATCCAAAGTAAAACCAGACAGAAAAAAAAAACATAAAAGAAAAGAAAAGAAGAAAAAATGGTTGATAAATCATAACCGGCATGCCTGATGTGTTGGGACAGATCACTTCCAGGAATCAGAACTTCTGCTACTGTAACATTGTAATCTGGAACAAAAACAACCTACGACAAAAGATATTCAGCTGATGACATGGCAGTTTTTGTTATATAGTTAGTTTTTTTGTTTAACCATGAGAAACTGGAAAACTCACGGCCCCACCAATGCCCCGCTAACCATGAGGCCATAACAAACACTAGAAAAAAAATGATTTTTTAGGTTATTTGGTTCGGTTTTCTGCTCACCCCTACTTCAAAGCGAACCAGTGACCTCTTGAAGGTTAGTTATATAGTTAGTTGAGCTTAACTAACTTTTACTGTTGTACATAAAATTGAGATCATATACTGTATTTTCGTTACATACAGAATAAGGAGAAAAGTGAAAGTCAGTGAAAATATACCTTGAGAAGATCACCAATATCAGGATCATTGTTAACGGTAGCAGCGACATCAGTTATGAATTTCACTATCCTCTTAGCTTGGATGTATGTAGCAAATGCTTTCCCCCCAAATATACACACCCGAGGAACAAATTTAGCTTTTCTTTCATCAGCATTCATTTCCTTCATCTTTTTGTACCGATAAACAATTCCCAAAATGTTCAATAGTTGTCTCTTATATTCGTGAATTCGCTTCACCTGCATAACAACAACTCAAATTTAGCATACCGTAAATCAATGATCGATCGGAGTTTGATAGAATAAAAACTACCTGCACATCAAACATTGCATCAGGGCTAACAAGATATCCCGTTTTTTCTTTCAGGAACGAAACAATTTTCTCTTTGTTGATCCTTTTGGCTTTCCTCCATTCAGATTGGAGTTCTTCATTATCAGCAAACTGCAACATATATAACAATAAAAATGTAAATATGTTACGATTTTCTTAATTTTAATTTCTTAATTTCAAAACTTTTTTGCAGAAAAATAAAAGAGTAAAATGTCCTTTTTGTCCCTGAGGTTTGGCCAGTTTTGCGACTTTCATCTGAAGGTTTGTTTTTCCGTATCTGGATCCAAAAGGTTTGAAATCTTGCCATTTTCATCCGGCTCGTTAACTCAATCCATTTTTCTCATGGGTATTTCCGTCTTTTTTGCTAACTTAAAGGGCAATTCGGTCTTTTTAACTTTATGTAAATAGACTGAATACCCTTGAAAAGACTGAATTACCCTTTAAGTTAATAAAAAAGACGAAAGTACCGCTGACTTAACGAGCCAGATGAAAATGGCAAGATTTCAAACCTTTTGGATCCAGATGCGGAAAAACAAACCTTTGGACGAAAATCGCAAAACTGGCTAAACCTCAAGAACGAAAATGGCATTTTACTCAAAATAAAATATTCAAACCTACCTTTCTAAGTTGATCTATCTTTTCAGTGTTGAGCACCCAGTTGTCTGTTCCGGTCCACTTGGTTATAATTTTACTTAATTCCGGATTGCAAAAACTGATCCATCGTCTCGGTGTCACCCCGTTTGTCTTATTCTGAAACTTCTCAGGCCATAACTACATAAATTAAAACAGATTTTTTTTTCTGTTAGAAAACTAAAAACAATGTGAATGGATATTGGTAAATTCAGTTACTAATCAAAATTACCTTATAAAAGTCATTAAAAACTTCATTCTTCACTATTTCACTGTGAATTTCCGCAACCCCATTGACAGCATGTCCGCCAACAACACAAAGATTAGCCATGCGGACCATCTTTGCCGAATTTGGGTCCGGGTCAAACGACACTTTTTTAATAACAACTGCATCCTTTTTCACCTTCACCTCGAGCGCATCATTTTCACTTGTCGGTTCAGTTACTTCCTCTGATTTTTCTTCTTCTTCTTCGACTGAATCAGCGATCGCGATTTCATCCGGTTGAACAAGTAGTTCTAAGACGGATGCGGGTAGTTCCACATTTTCCAAAACTCTCATCTGGTTCAGTTTTTCTTTCAGCAACTCAAGGTCCTCGATACCGTACTCATCAATGATAGTATCAATCAGCTGCATATAGTATCAGCAATAAGTCACACTAGTAATTAGACCGTCGCGCGTTGCGTTGCGCAGTTATTTCCTGGGGGTGCGAACGAGGGGTTCAGCCAAAGTTTCAAGGGGTGCGATCGGTTTTTTTGCCAATAAAATACACTAATTGGGGGGCACCCGGCCACCCAAGCTTGTACTTGGGTCCGCCCTTGGCGGCGCGGATACATTGGAAACATCAAACAAATTAGTCCAAGTGTT